>CM034531.1:66978711-67175310 GCA_020002185.1 Paraescarpia echinospica | reverse complement strand
GACGAGTACAAGAAGGCGAGACTCGTAATGCACTGCGTAACTTCAAGTAAAAACAAAACTTACCAGGACAATGCACGTTTCCTGAAGTGGTGACCGCTGAACAGAAGACTACTGTACGTGAAACATGATGGCGTAATGGCTAGAACATCGGACGCTCAATCGAGAGAACTCGGGTTCGAATTCTGGGCTGTCTTTTCGAACCTTGGGCAAGTTCGTTCAATCTACATTGCTCAAGTGCATTCGTCGGTATGAATGTGTGCCTGACTATATAAAATGGCGGATGTGTGTGTGTGTGTGTGTGTGTGTGTGTGTGTGTGTGTGTGTGTGTGTGTGTGTGTGTGTGTGTGTGTGTGTGTGTGTGTGTGTGTGTGTGTGTGTGTGTGTGTGTGTGTGTGTGTGTGTGTGTGTGTGTGTGTGTGTGTGTGTGTGTGTGTGTGTGTGAGTGTGTGTGTGTGTGTGTCTGTGACCTAAATATGTTACCTATGTTACCAGATAATTGGGACATGTCTTGACAAGATTCTAGCATGACCTCCTTGTGGTACACCACAGTAACTGGGCACCTTACGGCCACAGGCTTGTATGCTAGGTATCTAGGAGAAGGACAACGCTGATTCCAAACCTGGGTAGACCCAGTTCATTAGCCTTGGCAGGCAGTAGATACACTCTGATTTCAAAACCATAGACGCTGAGCCCGGGCCTGGCCGACTCTGTTATCCTGAGAGGGATATTTGGAATCCTGGTGGAGGAAATTCCATCTGAAGGCGGAAGAGTCAAAATCATTAGCCAACGGAATTCACAATCCAGTCAGCCAGTGGCGCAGCGACGGAAACAAAATTAATAAAAGAACATATAAAGCACATTGTCAAACACCAGGGTTAATGACCGTGATACCAAAGGTGATTGCAGCAATGGGACACAGGTGATAGTTGCCACCAATTATTATGTAACCTCCTCAAAGTCTCAGGAGACGGATGTTACTGATGATAATTATAATGCAGCTATCAACATTCTCAGGCCCAAAATGGCAACAATCATCAGCCCATTCAACAAACGAACATTAAGATCAACAGTAGCATTACATGAGCTAAGATACCATGCTATGAATAACGGCATCGAAATTGTGTGTCTACAAGAGCAATACAATAGCCTAGTGAAAGCAAATCACCAAGTAGCCAAAATGATACTGCCAAGAAAGAAGAAAACAATGAAACTGTTCATTCTGCAAGATGACCCAGATGTTTGTCAAGCAAGAAAAGATGTAATAAAGAATGTGCGAAACTCAAAGGAAACTCATGCTTATCCATACAAGCAAGCAGAAGAGAAATAATACTCTACATTCCTCATTAAATTTCACTTATGTAAGGTGAATCTCTATAAGCATGGAAAGTTATAAATCATGTAACTAGCGGGAAATTTGCACTTAAGAGTAGATTAAGTGGAAAATCAACAGAAGAAAAATATCAATGGAAAAAACACTTTGAGAACATACTTGGCCAAATATCTTCAACAGCCACCATCAAACAAACCATAGAGAGATAGAGTGATTGAAAATGATTTGGATATTAGCCCTGACAATTTCACTTTAATCGAATTGGATGAAGTGCTCAAGAAACTCAAATGTGGAAAAACCGCTGGACTAGATGGAATTCCACCGGACGTCTGGAAGTTGGGTGAATTCAAATCAATACCACTGGGGCTTTGTAATCTTTCCAATAATCTTGTAAAGCCTGATGCTTTCTCAAAAAAGTGGGATAATACCGATTCCAAAGAAAGGGAGGCTCGCACTGGCAACGCACTATCGAGGTATCAGCTTGACACCGACAGCAGCTAAGATTTATCATCGTCTCTTTCGCAAAGGTCGATCTACAACTGGCCACACATTAGCACTGCGCAGAATTGTCGAAGAAACAGACGTCAACAACTTGCTTGTAGTACTGATATTTATAGATTTCAAAAAGGCATTCGCTTCTGTTCACCGTGGCCAAATGTTCAAAATCTTACGTGCAATATAAGTTTGTGAGTGCTATTGAAGTCCTATACAAAGACACGACAGCATCCGTTATTTCACCTGACGGAGAAACCGAGTTTTTTTATTATGGCCGGTGTTTAACAAGGTGATACATTAACACATATTTATGATAATATTGGACTATGTCATGCGACAATCAACGAACGAATCTGGTCTTGGCTTTACCAACAGAAAACGGAGTTTTCAAAGGAAGAAATCACAGATCTTGCATTTGCTGATGATATAAATCTGGTATATGAAAACGTCAAGTCTGTACTGAGATTACTGTACAATGTTGGGAACAATGCAATAACTGTTGGTCTGGGTATAAATATGAATAAAACCAAGGTAATTACCATCAGCATCAATTGTGAATGCAAAGTAATAAAGCCGGCTGATTGTGACGTACTTGAGAAAGTACACGAATTCCGGATTGGGTCGCTACCGTCTCCTGCTGTTTAACCAATGATGATAACAATTCAAAAGACGTAACTATCAAGGCACACGCTGCTTTAATTGGTTGTAGACAAGTCAAGGGATAAATGCCATGGCTGACGTACGTTGATAGCTTTCTCCAAACTACTTAATATTGTAATGAAACGATATAAAACGCCCTAACTATGATACCATTAAGACAATTCGTGGTACCTCATTAACTATCAATCATCAATTGTTATTAATATATGACGGCTATCTGCATCGGCCTGATTGTCATTCGCCCGAGACTAGCTCAAACCTCGCTTGTTTTTCCACTGTGACCAAGTGATCGACACGATCGAATCCTCGATCTGCTGGTGCAATCGCCACTTGATCCGTCAGACGCCGGAACAACTCGTCTAGTATCTCATTTTGCTCTTCCAAGTTTCTCTCTCTTGAAAGACCCGATGTAAACGTGCAATTTTTCCAAGTGCGTATCCATTGCACGAAAGATAACGCGTGGACTCTCACGGAATTGTAGTCTACAATGAAAACATATGTAAATGATGCAATAAAATATCATTACGCTTAAATCTGTATAAGAAAATTACACCAGTCGTTTAAAAGAATAACGCGCGCGCGCGCGCGCGCGTGTGTGTGTGTGTGTGTGTGTGTGTGTGTGTGTGTGTGTGTGTGTGTGTGTGTGTGTGTGTGTGTGTGTGTGTGTGTGTGTGTGCGTGCGTGTGTGTGTGTGCCTTGCGTGCATCCGTGTGCACACACGAGGAACAACGAAGTCTGGAAAGAGCGATATATGTAGCTCTGTTTCAACCAAACCAAAAAAACAACCAACAAAACAACAAACAAATCAACCAACCAATCAACCATCTAGCCAACTAACCATCTAACCAGCCAACCAAACATCCCCGATTATTAAGATCCTTGAAGGGTTTGGGTGTTGGTTCACCTTGTTTGTTTGACGTCTTCCATCGTTCTCGCCATACACATTTGCAAGGAGGTTTAGCCCAGATTTCCGAACTCGAGAGTGTTTACCTTCGAACGGGGCTGAAAGGCATTTCTCTGTGTGATAGTAGTAAGGCTCTATAGTGGCAAGGTATTCGTCCTGAACATATCATTAGGAAATATTATGATAGGAATGTACTGGCGTGACGTATCTTATCAAATCTGCGATGTATACTTATGTGAATGCTAAAATATGAGTTTGTGTTGTGCTGTAAAGAACTGTATGTATATGGAATTGTGAAATGACAAAAAACATACAACATTGAATTAATCCCTGACTCACCGATCAAAATGATGCTATGTATTAAAACGATATCAAAATAGTTATCAGATTCAGCTTAGACGATATACTGACCGTTACACTGTTTACCTCCGTTATGATCTCTTCCTGCATCATCTCTCTCCATATATCCGACATAGTTTTTGTCATGCACCACACGTCAGAAGCAGTCTTTGTGCATGAACAAGTTGATCGGCCCACTGTCTGAATTACCAGACGCCCACCTGTCAGACAGACATATTTTGATCATAATAATTCATTTATACGGAAACAACAAGTTTTGAAATAATATACATATTATGTATTCTTACTTTGTTGGCCATTCGAATTACATTGTTCAATTTCGCGTAGAATAAAACACATCTCCAGTAGAACTTTACTAAAGTAAACGTTTTAGGAACAGTCTTCGAACATTAATCGCAGCGTGGCTGCAAGCTTCCAAGAGAAGTCGAGATGTTGTTCGATTGAACGAGTCTGCCAGGGAGTAAAGTGTAAAGCGCTTTGAGAGTCCTGAGAACTGTATACACATACTTTTTAGATGTGTTTTACTTTGTAAAGAGAACAATAAAATGATTGAGATAAAGCGTTCAAGGTAAAAGATTGTCACGGCTACCCTAGCTGGCCATGATTACCAATTTAAAGACAAGTGTCGAGGAAGATGTTGAAATCAGAAAGATTATTCTTGCAATTCTTCAGATGTTTGAATCAACACAATGCTATCTGAATAACCTAGTCAATGCAGGTAGCACACGATAAGAGGAAATACTATAATAATGTGTTTATTATTGCAGTGATCAACCTACTTGAAATTCCTTTTTCAAAACACAACGCGACTTTGTTAATTTTTCAATTACGTAAAACGTGGTTTTGGAAAACATACACGCAATGGTTACAATGTACATGTTGTACCAAACGTAATGTATAATTTAGGGACACTGTGTTACTCTTACGAAGGCATGCATAAATGTGGAACCATACCAGGTACAAACTCCTTGGCTCTACAAAACAAAAATGTTTCCTAGTCACAGGCTGATTGTGCTTCAAACACGTGCATTTCAGGAGATCTTTCCGCGAAATGTACGGGAAACACCTCTGGTGATGTAATATTTGGGCTGAAAAGATTCATATTAACTGTAATTTATAATAGAACGTGCAATAAGAACTAGAGTACACGCAGGAACATTTGTGAAGGAACATATAAACACGTATGTATTAATGTAGCGAATCATAAATGACTCAAAACAAACAAAGTATATGTTGATTATATAACAGCGCGAATATTTGGTGCCAAGATTGACAAATATGCCTGAAGAGCGGGTGATATATATAAATATGAACATATTGGACACTCGGTAAGACAGTCCTCCGTGTACACCAAGTTGTAAATTTAAAGAATTTACTCATCATTTCTGATTAAAGCAATGGTGATCCTATTTCGCTTAGCATATTTGCGTATATGGAATTGTGTAAGCGTTCTTATAGGTCCATTAACGTAGTTTATTTTGTTTCATCGTGGAGCACTGGGGGTGAGAATTTAAATAATCAATAATTTCCAAATTTGTGCCCGAAGGTGTAATGGGGAATTATATATTTTACCTTCATAAAGATGATTATGTCATGTAAAAATAGGTCGCTGGATGTATTGACTAGTGTTCATGTAATTGTAATTTGAAAATGTATGTGTGTTTTTGTATGTGTGTGGCATTGATTAAAGTTAAATAATTAATTATTAAATAATATTTAGTAATGAAATATTAATAACCGCGCAGAGGACCACATCACGGCTAACAACGAAATCCCGAGATGAACGGATACGTCCGGCAGACACTGCGTGTAGAAAGTTCTTCCGCAACACGTCACATATTCTTGTGATGTAGAAGTGATCCAAGGGCACCATCAATACAGAAAACAGCAAACCGTGAGAACAATTGAAGGGAAAACATGGCCATTGTCATAACGATCGCAAATATCAGTTCGGTAGCCTTACTTATATTTCTGCGTTTTAAAGATGCCATCACATAATTGAACTATTCAAGCTAGCTTATGTGAGTATGTATATGTTTGTATGTGGGCATACCGAGGTTTTCTTGCTAGACGGGTTTGCACCTCCGGCCACAAGCCTGCAGTGGATCATCTATGACCCTTCTGTAGAACAGTAACAGGTTATTTTTGTCTGGTTTTGGAATCGTACCGGATGTTCTGTGGGCATATTGTTAACAATGTTTCGCATATTACTACGAATGGCCCGAGCTTCATAAGCTGTCCGCCAATCAGCGGGGAACATTTTGCGTAGCTTCCGTTGCTAAAAAACTTAACACATTTACGTCGTAGCAAACGCCAATTACGAATATTTCGGCAAACCACCACCTGCGTATGTGTTTATAGTGATATTGTCATATATTGTTACGATACGAACTTTCTACTTCACGTAGCAACGTGTTGAAATCGTTGGCAGATCTTCGTAGATGATGTGAACTTGCTGATCCTCTCCGTGTAAAGTCGCCTTCTTTTTCGTTCTCCATGATTCACAAGGAAATCTACACTACTGTAAATAACACTACACACACGCACGCACGCACGTACATTCGTCTCGCATACTTCTGGTAGAGCAGCAGAACAATAAAGACGTAGTTAATATTGTGATCAGTACCCTGGTGTTTTTGTAAGTGTTGGAATGATGCGACAGGGGTGCGTGTGGCTGGACCGAAAACATGTGACTTAACGTGTTACGTGCTTGTCTCAAATTCGTCCTTTTGGCAAGATATACCAGTAGCTAGGTGAAATACTTTCGGGTAGCAAAGACGGGCTACCAATCGTTTATTGTAGCGCAGAGCCCGTATTCTCGAACGACTTACGAATTTCTTAGCGCCATTTTTACATAAAAATTACGTCAAAAGAGCGTAAGTTACGATTTTTTTGCGAGTGCTATTCTCGAAACATTTACGATACGAACAATCGCAAATATGACGTATATTTCATCGTGAAGTTACGCCAACGCAAGAGTCGCGTCACTTTTTTGTAACTTTTGTGGCACTGTTTTCACATGGAGATTTCTCAGTTATTTGTTGTTACAACGTCGCAAAAACACATTAGTAAATTGTGTGTGATTCAATGACACTGATGTGTATCTCAATCGATCTATTCTTGGTCCCCTATTATTCATAATATACATTAATGATTTTCCTAAAGCTAGCGAAATGTTTAACTTTATTATGTATGCCGACGATACCACCTTATTTAGCACCGTCAATTATTTTCAAGGTAACTCCCCAAATAGAAATATCGAATCGGCAATAAATGATGAACTCCTTAAAATAATTGAATGGTTAAACATTAATAAATTATCATTAAACAGAAACAAATCTAAATATATGATTTTTCACATGCAAAATAAAGCTGTCGATAACTTTACGCTCAATATAAATGGTACAAACATTGAAAGAGTAGATGAATTTAATTTTTTAGGACTTACTTTAGATACAAATTTAAATTGGAATAAACACATTGAAAAAGTATCAAACAAGTGTTCCAAAACAGTCGGCATCTTAAACAGACTAAAATATGTCTTTCCCCTAGAAATTAAAATTATCTTATATAATACGTTATTTTTATCACATATCAACTATTGTATTATGGTGTGGGGATACCAAGGTAGTCGAATGCTGAAAATACAAAAGAAAGCCATGAGAATTTTATCTATAAGTAAATATAATACACACTCTGAGCCACTTTAAAAAAATTGAAAATCTTAAAAATTGATGACATGTTAAAATTACATGAACTTTAGTTTTATTATAAATATGTACACCATGACCTCCCTGCATACCTATTAAATTGGAAAATAATTACAAATGCTTACGTACATAATTACAACACAAGGAGAAAAACAGAGTTACGCCCATTCAGAACAAAACATGAATTTGCCAAAAGATGTCTTAGATACAGTTTGCCACATGTCATTAACAATACCTCATTGTAGTTGTTTTGTAGAAAATAGTTTGTATTGCATTGAATTGTATGTCATTATGCACTGAGTACATGAAATACTGTTCCTTGATCATCTTTATTCCTCACTACCTTAGCCCTATACATAGACACATCATCTAACATAGTCCATATTCAGGGGCGAATCCAGAGTGGGTAGTCTATGGAGGCCCACATAATTTTGAACAATTATACAGGTAGTGCATGTATAAATGTCAACAAATTTTATCCTATGATGCTTTGTGCTTAAATACGCATTGGCACAAAATAATAAATCCAAAAAAATCTTATACATTTATCGAAAAATCTCCACTTTAATTTCAATAGTATTCAGGCTTAATATGCCAATGTAGCACGTAATTAGTTAACAAATACACGCCATAGGCCAAGTACTAGGGGCCTGCAAAATGAATATTTAACACAACTGCACAGCCACAAGTCACTACTATGTTAAACCATCTACTCACTACATTACAAGTTACAACAAACCACAAATCCTGATCTGGAACTGGAAGACATATGCCTCCTTGGTCATGCCCCTTGTTTCCGGTTACATCTTACGAAGTTACAACTTTGACTTTTGAGTTTGACTTACTTAGTCAAGTTAGTGACGTACTAGCGTGATGCCATGCCATGGTCATGGATTGTGAGCTAGCCGAGCGATAGAAACACCGAGTGATCAAACTAAGTCTCACCTTCGGCGCGTCATCTGAATAGTAATCGACATCACACACGCAGGTGGTGTCTTCTAACTGTACTATGTAACAGTGTAGTGAGGATACGTAGACGAAGCGTCAAATTCCTAATTCTGTAATGTAAACATTGACTGGCTTGGCTTGGCCTTAGGCTTAGGCTTAGCCCAACTTGAGGCTTGGCCTTGGCGTTAATTCTTCCCGTTGCTTGCGTTTTGTGTCTGTCATTTCCGTTCAAATGCTTCGCTGGCGTTAACCCATTAATTATTACCTATGCATCAACATATCTCAATGGCAATGCTACATAATGTTTTGCATAGTAGCTATATTGATTAGTCACCAGGTTCCCTTGAACATTTGTGTACGTTATTCTTTTTCATGCACCGCCAGGAACACATGAGTAGCGTTACAATGGTAAAACATAGCAGAACATCAGTGACCGTACCGTTGCAACGCAATCAAACCCTCGCGAGATTTTCGTACGCAAGTTCCGAATTTCTTAGCTGCGAAAATTCGTAAGCGTTTCGAGAATACCAACTTGCGAAATTTCACAGCTAAGAAATAATCCGCCATATTTGCGCAACTTCTTACGTACGAAATCTGTTTCTTCGAGAATACGGGCTCAGAGGACGATACAGCTACGATGAAACTACGCGTCGCATGCGATGTTAAAGGTATAAGACGGCAAAAACTCGTCTAAATTACTATTTATGCATCAAACCCATAAACATGAATTGCCGTTGAATATTCAAATGTTATTTGTTAAACACATCAACAAACACTGCACACGAAGACAAAATCGATCGTCACGAACACGTGCGTCATCCACCAGAAGGTGTATGTCGTTAATAAATATTGTATACGGAACCAGCTTGTGGACATCGGCGAATGTCAATTTTACCAATAGTAGCTCGTTTCACCGTTTTATCGCACACTACAGCAATAGTGAGGGACGTTAATGTCAGCAAGGGCCGTAAATTTGCACATGTGGACAAAAGCATGAAATTTGGCACAGATGACCTTGATACCATACTATTTCAGAATTTGGATGGGAGCAACCTGAGATTTTGATGCTTCTGCCATTTTGTGCAAAATCCAAAATGGCCGTCACCCGAAATCGAAAATTGCCAGATCTCTGGAACCTGTGCTCCGATTTGAATGATCCTTGTGTCATTTCTAGGGATTTTTTTGGGGGGGTGAAATGACACGTGAAGTTTTTGAATCGATTTAGGGTCAAGGTTACGTCAAATAGTCACCAAAACACGAGTAATTACCCAGCTGTGTGTCCTCATTACCAGTGCATAGGTAATTGGTGTCCATTGTGGTGTCTATATACATCCTGGGTGGATTGATAAAGATTTGTTTTCAATTGAGGGTTATGGTTACGCATTTGAGGGTCAGTATTAAGGTGCAATGACTCCCTTGTATCCACTGGCATGGCGATCGTGATCTCTAAGTGTATCATTGGGTTATACCCAAAGTTATTTATGAGTTTTCGTCAGTCAATTGGATCCAAAGTCATGTGTTGGGTTGAGCTGAAATCCAATTATGGAGGCAATATACCGATGCATATATTATGCGCTTACTGGCGTAATCGCAAGAGAGCGCCTCAGGCGACAAGCGCAGTGCATCCTGGTATTATGGCAGTGTATGTATTTGTGTTTACGGTTTTGAAACAATATCATCGTTTTACTATATTTGAAGCATCATAGTATTACTTCATGTTTTATATAGACTGATGTATAAATATTTCATAAACGGTACATGCTACTTAGTAAACAACATTACTGGATCGTTTAATTGAATTAGAATCAAATAGTCGACCGATGACGATGTAAATTACACGCCGGCGTTTCGTTAGCGGCTGCGTTGATACAAACTGTTCATCGCGCACACCTTGTCCACAATCCTGCAATTAGCAACATATAACAATGTTGGATTATACACGTGGGTAATATCTCATCAGACACATGATTGGTTGGTGTCCCAATACATATGGACAAAAATAATTATATTTATTTACAAAGGTGTCCCAAAACATATGGTACAGAAAAATAACTATTTTGTTAGATTTTAGGGTGTCCCAAAACATAGCCACGAACAAACAACCAAGCTCTGTAAAAGCGCTTCTGGTGTGGCCAACCTCTTTGATATGCCAGATACAATGGATGAGCATGTGATGGCACTAACTGAGAGGCTGCAAGCACTCGCTGCCTTCGAGGACGCTGCTGATATCGGTGCAATTGCGCAACATCTCGGTCATCACGAAGACGGTCATAGCCTGCAAATGACATTCACAAAGGATATCCTCTCAGTTCTCAATGTTCTACGACCAAAACACTATTTCTTACCACAAAATGGTCTTGATTCGGTCACGCTCCATACTCGAGAGATCATCCCTTCTGATATAGCAGAGGTGCTATGCAATGCATACGAAAGAGACAAGGATCGCCATGACGCCTTCGTTAGTGAGCGCCTGAAGAAAGGCAAGGTTTCCATCACAGACATCATCAAGAGGTCAGCTCTCCAGACGTTTGCAAGACGCATAGATGAAAAAAAGAACAGGTACAAAGTCAGTGCACTGAAAAAAAAAAAATATCACTGGTGTCTCATCTTTTCATGTCGCTACAGCCCCGGCCAGATTTCGACTTGGACAATTTCTTCAAGTTCGAAAACCAGAGAGAGCCACCATCTTTGTCTGACCAGGGAAAGCTCAGGACCGGCACAAAATCTGATATTCTGCACTGTCTGACTATCCCAAAACTCACACCTCCAGATGATGTTATGGTGAAAGTGCTGGATGCCCCAGATGTGATTTACATGGTCCGCCCAAACAACACCACTAACTTCGAGAAATATGCCCTTCATTACCAGCTCTTTCTCAAGTTCAACATCGCGACTCGACATCATATGGGACATCTACCCTAATGACAACCTCAAAGCCCAGGTTCAAGCTAAACGAGGTAACCCTGGCGTGACAATCATCGTCGAAGGCTCTATACCTGTCTCTCGTGACTGGAACAAGTTCCTTGCAAATTCAGAAAACAAGGTCCAGCTGTTTAGGTTCCTTTCAAAAGCTGTTATCGAGGCATCGTCTCAGCTCACCAATGTTATGGTTTGCTCCACGTATGACGATCTCGTCCTGGTGAATACCTCTCACAGCCAATCGGCAGCTGACTTGGACACAATCATGCCATGCAATCACCAGGAGTCCGATAGCAGGATATTTCTGCATCTCTCTCACGCCGCACAACAAGGTCACTCAAAGGCTTTCATCCGCACAATCGACAGCGATACTGTCATCATTGCTGTTGGCCACTTTGGCAGCCTTGGTTTGATAGAGTTGTGGATAGGCTTTGGAACTGGAAAAGCCTTTCAGCACATCCCCGTTCATGCAATCACCCAAAGACTTGGTCCCGAGAAGTCGCTCACGCTTCCAATGTTCCATTCCTTCACCGGGTGTGATAAAACGTCATCTTTCTTTGGCATCGGCAAGAAAACTGCCTGGGCAGCATGACAGGCATGCCCAGACCTTATTGAAACACTACTTGCTCTTTCCGACGACCCTAGACTCCTGACACTCGACTCTATCCATATGGCGCGCCCTGAACGCTGAACTGTTACCATGTACAGCAAGAGCAGTGGGTGCTCAAGGGTGAATGATGCCAGACGTCAACTCTTCACGCATGGTACTCGGACGCTCGACCTTACCCCCCATACAGGAAGCCCTGTTCCAATACGAAAGACCAGGCGGGCAAGACAACGACACCAAGATGTTCCAGATGCTTCAGCGTGGATGCAAGACGTGAAACGAAAGTTTGGGCACCATTCTGGACAGTGCAAGCCGACGCAAGCAAAGCGTGTGCCCTCCTTCGCCACTGAGGGTGTGGAAAAGCCTGCAGAGGAAACTGCAAATGTGCCAAGGCAGGTATCAAATGCACTATTCTTTGTCACTGTGAAGTTGGATGCATCAACAACTACGGACTGTAACTAATAAGAGATCTCATGTATGCAAAACGTTTTGCTGGCGAGAAGGATTTTGTTGTGATCCTGCAAGTTGATTGCCTATAATACGTACATGTGTAACTGGTGGTTCCTAAACCATATGTCATGGTCTTAAGGGTATTCCTTTCACTGGTTTGAAATAAACTTTATGTTTTCCACTACAATATATTTATATTTAAACTTTATATTTTCCACTACCAATATCATGCTGTGATATCAACTGCCTATATCATATTCCGTGAGAGACTCAATGCCACATACACGTAGCTTTGATAAACAGCAAAGTTATGAAACCATACTGACCTTGATCCCGAACATGGGAACTTGACCCCAATATAGATGGAACGATCTCATCGTTGGACAAAGAATACACGAAGACCCCATGAAAGACATCAAGATAATAATAATCGTACTGGAGGATACCAGAGGTAAATAAGAGAACATATTAAGAACGTAGTGCTTTAGCGGAAAATAATTGACCTTCAAATTGACCATTAACATGTGACCTTTACCCTAAATCGATTCAAAATCTTCACCAATCACTTCAACACTCCCAAAAACCCTATAAACGACACTAAGATCATCCAAATCGGAGCACAGGTTCCAGAGATCTGGCAATTTTCGATTTGGGTGGCGGCCATTTTGAATTTTGGCAGAAGCATCAAGATCTCAGGTTGCTTCCATCAAAATTCTGAAATAGTATGGTATTAAGGTTATCTGTGCCAAATTTCATGCTTTTGTCCAGATGTGAACAATTATTACTTTAACGTCCCTCACTATAAACATTTATTTGAAAGTCATTGTATGGCTGACATAATTGCACATTGTTCAGTTTCTTAGCAAGCACCCAAAATAGAAGTAATGATTGTTATGTCTGTATCACTAACTTAACGTCATGTAGAACGCTGCTAGAAATTGTCGACCAAGGAAAAGCGTGACTTTATAAGTATATTTACTTCTGTGTTTCTCCTTTCGAACTTTTCACGAATATGTTTTGTATATATTATTTGTACATCTAATTTGTTTTATTTGTTCGAATAAACGCTTTTAACTTGACTCTCTCTCTCTCTCTCTCTCTCTCTCTCTCATACATACATATATATATATATATATATATATATGGTTGTCTGTCTGTTTTCGCTCTTGATCTTCCTCTCCCTCTACCCCTCCATTCCCTCTCCTCTCCATCTCCCTTTCCCTCTCCTTCCCTAACGTACGTATGTACGCATGCACGCACGAAATGTACGTGCGTACGCATGCATATAAGTATATATACACCTGTATATACACACACACACACACACACACACACACACACACACACACACACACACACACACACACACACACACACACACACACACACACACACACACACACATATATATATATATATAGTTCGTGTTTGTTGACGCAGTCACGATCGAGTTGCGCCTTGTTGCGGATGGATCTAACGTTGACCAGCGCGAACTTCGCACGAAGGTTAGACAGTAGTGTCAGACATTATGTTAAGTTTGATGCGTTCACTTCCGATTGCTTGTTAACGTGGCTCACCTCACCCGCGACATGGCTCATCGCACCAGTGATGTTCCACCTGGATGGTTGTTATTTGCCGAGTTCGTGTGTGTGTGTGTGCGTGTGTGTGTGTGTGTGTGTGTGTGTGTGTGTGTGTGTGTGTGTGTGTGTGTGTGTGTGTGTGTGTGTGTGTGTGTGTGTGTGTGTGTGTGTGTGTGTGTGTGTGTCCGATATTATTATGACAGGTGTTTTCTTCTTTCCTAAAATTAGATGCATTGCTTTCAAATGAAACAAATATACGACTGTAACTTACCGTTTTACTACATGTATCTAAGTATGTAAGACAAATGTTGATACAACATACGTGATGCAATACGTTTACCTTCAACATCGATCAGCGGCCTCGACATGCATGTTCTTCACGTCGTTACGTCAATATTCAAATACCGAGTTATTGGCAATGTCTATATGAACAGAAATACCACCGCGTGCAAATGCTTGAACTTTAGCATCAACGCTGCTGACCTCCTTAACACAGCCGTTTTGATGACATCAACGGATTCACGATGTGATTAAATAATCTTGGTATGCTAAGCGGCGTGTTTGATTTAGAAACATATTTTATTATGACAATAAAACATAGCCAGCAAGGACATTAACGCATGGAACATATGGGAGACATTGAGACATGTCTTAAGGTATTCTTAAGTTTGTTCCTTTCTGGTGTGACGGCGATGTCCTCTTTTAACGACTCATAACTCCACATTCCGCGTAACAACCAACCGACCTGGGTGTAGAAGAATGGCGCTTCTAAGCGCATTCGACCTCAAAATATGGAAGAGCTGGATATTGAGGACGTTAAACTTTATGACATATACAGACTTACCAACAACACTCTAGCTGGAGTATCTTAGTTGCGAGGGCGTATTTATTAAACATGCACATTTTTATTAGGAATCATTTACTTCACACGAGCTGGGATAATGCAACGCATGACCGGTGTGTCATCAGCGGTACACGCACACATATTGTTCCACGACTGTCCACCCGCCCCAAACCACGTGCAGACCTCCTTTATAATTAAAATCTACTCCTACCAAAATAGCAAGTTCAAAACTTGGGTGATGACCATTTCTAATAACGTTTAGTTATGTATAAAAATTATATGCTTTCTGTGAGACTGAGAATATGGACTGTGTCTAGTGTCGTAGTGTAGTGAGTAGATTACAGTGCATTCGCTTCACATGTACCAAATCAAACATATAGGAAGGACAATTTATTTAAATAACATCAAACACGATCAAGAAAAAAATCATCCTTGGAAATATATACCGATCTCCTATAGATGTCATTGAGAATTACGAAACATTCATAGAAGAATTATGCCCTAAATTAGATCAGCTGCAAAACCTAACTGGTGAAGTAATACTAGCCGGATATTATAATATTTATCTACTGAAAAAAAAAAACAAGGTGTGAAAACTTTGACACAATTACAGCACATGGTTTCTTTCCTAAATTTACCTTACCAACACGTTTTCCAAATACTATATGCACGCTTATTGATAATTTACTATGCAAACTCTCAAAATGTCTTTTTAAATCAACAGCCGGTATTTTAATCAGCAGCATTTCTGACCACATTCCATATTTCATTTGCATTGACTCCAATGCAACTGTTACAAATGTCCCTAAATTTATGAGAATTATACACCAAAATACTGAGAGCCTTGAACATTTTAAAGTAGAATTGATGCGTTCAAATATTTATAATAAATTAAACAAGGATAGAGATACTAATCCCAACGAAAATTCAACCTCTTTGATGAAAATATTACTACTACTATGGATATATTCTAACATACTAAAGTCATTAAAGATAATAAACACAAACACAAAAAGTCGTGTTGGATTACACAAGGTATCATTAGATCAATAACATTTAAAGATAAATTGTATTCAAAACTTAAACATACTCATTCAGGTACATCAAAATATGTTTCGCTCAATACAAATATATAATACATCAGTAGTATATCGCGTAAATCAGCGCGGAAACTGTCGCGACGCAAAGGAAAAGGAAGGTCAAAGGTCAAAGTAAAGAACTACAAATATTCCTGGTGATTAATTGGTGAACTATCTATCTAGGTCAAAATTCAGAACCGTTTAAATTCGTGACTCTTATTTTTTTCAAGTGATTCCCTCTTGCGGTTAGATCATGAACTACAAAATAGAATAGGTAGTTACACGTAACAAACTATAACCAACGACTTCCATGAATAAAATATTTCCACGAATCAAACAACGATTTTCACTAACAAAACTAAAAGCGAGGTGCACGAACCAAACTTAGACTAACGAATGGCGAGAACAAAAGTTAGACCAGAGAGTTACACGATTCAAATTTAGATCAACATTCTCCTAGAAACACAGGTCAGTTCAGGAAATTAAGCAAAATGGAGCAAATAGACAGGTAAAAAGGAGCAATGAAGCAAATATACAGGCAAACATGGAGCAAAGGAGCAAATAGACAGGTAAAAAAGGAGCATTAGAGCAAATATACAGGTAACAGGGAGCAAAGGGGCAAACAGACAGGTAAATATAGAGCTTGGGAGCATGCAATTTCAGCAAAATAGAGCAAATAGACAGGTGAAAAGGGAGCAATGGAACAAGTAGACAGGGACAAAATAGCAAACGAACAAATAGACAGGTAAATAAGGAGCATGGGAGTATGCAAATTCAACAACTGGAGCAAATAGATATATAAAATGGGTGCAATGCAGCAAATAGACATCTAAAAAGGGAGCAATGGACCAAATAGACAGGTAAAAAGGGAGTAAAGAAACAAATGGATATGTAAAAAGGGACCATGCCCGTATTTTGGACTACACTCAACCGAAAGTCCTTCGACCAATCCTATAGAAAGTGTTTTGCGACGACTCGACAATGAACTGCGATTCAGATTAGAACGAAGCGGTATACACGAGAAGGGAAAGGTTGTGTTGTAGAACCAGATGGTTGAATCAGTGCAACGATCTTTCCGACAAACGTATGCAGGAACCCCTACATATGACCGTCGAAAAAAATCCCAGTGAAGGAAAAAACAAAGTACAACCTGCTAACGAAAATGAAATCATCGAAAATTAGAGCATCCAAAATGAAATCATCGACAGCGTTCCAAAAACTATGTAGCAGAAAGCACGGCGACTCCTCGATATAATGAAAGATGCCCTAAGGTGGAACGATCATGGAGAAATGGTGCAAACAAACAAGGCGGTTTCAGAAAGTAACATAGTGGACCTTGTGAATGAAGTGCTGAGAAAACGGAAGTTGTTTGAACCGGTGGAATGGGAAACCTTCGTTCATGGTATCAAGGACGTAAACACGCCAATGGATTTAGTTCGGAACTCAGAGTGTTGGATCTACATGCAGACAGCGTCGGTGACACCTTTGCAAATCACACGTCGGGAACCATAATAATATTACCGATTTTCGACAAAAACAGGTTCGCGTGCGAAACACAATTCACAGGAACACTGCGCAAGAGACATCATGTCGGGAATATTCTGTCTATTATTTATCAGAAATATATGAAATAACAAATAAAATCGTGTTGATGCTATGGATGAGTGTGTTTCTATTTAGGTTTCATATTCATCAAGACACACTTCACTTTTCCCCATTTCACTGACAACAATTGTTTTCTCAACGTGTCAGTGAAGGTGACGTTCAATTTACCTATGTGAATTTGAAAACTGCTATGAGCGATAACGACTATGTCCATAACATTTAAAGAAAATCACGTGACATAACTACATTCAAAGAGGCGGCCATCTGTTTGAGGCTTCATTTCCAGTAAAACAACTTGTTGGCGGCCATGACATTCGTATGATTTTCTTAAATTTAATGTATGTGATACAGTACCACCTAGCAGAAAATATATTTATATATAACAGCCATATTTCTGGCGACACACTTCCGGTATTGAAATGTCCCTATTTACAAACATTACATGTGACCAGGCCATTCCCGCGGCTTAGGGAATTTCATAAACGAATTGTCGCACCATATATGGGTTAAATAGAGAAACAAGTTGGGATTAATCTCGCGAAAATGTTAACATATATATACATTTTATGTTTTTATCCCTGTGGGACAAAAAGTTCAATTTTCGCGAGATAAACTTACCCAACAAAAATATCATGTTTTCAACATAATGTTAGCCATAGCTAAATGTATCCCTTTTACATGTCTATTTGCTCCATTGCTCTCTTTTTACTTGTCAATTTGCTCTATTGCTCCATTTTATCTGTCTATTTGCTCAATTGTGTTCTATTTGCATGGTCCCTTTTTACCTGGGTATTTTTTTCTTTGCTCCCTTTTTACCTGTCTATTTGTTTCTTTGCTCCCTTTTACCTATCTATTTGCTCCGTTGCTCCGTTTTTACCTGTCTATTTGCTCCGTTGCTCCATTTTTACCTGTCTATTTGTTTCTTTGCTCCCTTTCACCTGTCTATTTGCTCCGTTGCTCCCTTTTTACCTGTCTATTTGGTCCGTTGCTCCATTTTTACCTGTCTATTTGCTCCATTTCGATGAATTTGCATGCTCCTTATTTACCTGTTTATTTGCTCCTTTGCTCCACTTTACCTGTTTGTTTGATTCGTGTAACTCTTTGTTCCAAGTTTTGGTCTTGCCATTCGTTGGTCTAAGTTTTATTCGTGCAACGGTTTGTCTAAGTTTGGTTCGTGCACATCGTTGTCTAGTTTTTTAGCGAAAATCGTTGGTCTGAGTTTGTTTCATGTAACTCGTTGGTCTAAGTTTGGTTCATTCAACTCGATGATCAAAGTTTGATTCGTGGAAGTTGTTGGTCCAAGTTTGGTAATTTTGATCCACGGTACGGTTCCTGTATCTTGCATATCGTAAACGAACCTGTGGTAAGCAAATCGATTACCTTGATATTGACAATACGGATAGTCTCTTTTTTGTGAAGTGTAAGACAATTAGTATGGTTCCCAACGTATGTTTTGCATTATACTACGAAAAAGGCACAATATAAGGTGTGCACATTTTATTCTTGTACAACACAAACGTATTTACAGGTCACACTCCATAAGTCCAAGAACCAGAGACTGAACATTGATACAGAGTCTTGCAACGAACTCTTGATACTACACAATTGTGTGTATGGTATGTAGGATAGTGTAACACCTGACTGTTGTAAAAGACTCAACCAGTCTTTAACAAATGCGGTTGAATCAATGCCATCAATGGTTGCGTCAAAGTACAAGACATCGTTATTTACAGGTCATTCTCCATTGATAGTACGCCATTGTTCGGATGTCAGGTCGGATAGTTTAAGATTTGCGTCTAACAAAACAGTCAACCAGTCTTTTATCACTGCGGTTGAACTAATAGCCTCCACAGCTTCGTCAAAGTGCATGTAAATTTGAGTGTCATCAGGTAACATGCAATCGTGATGGAATTTACTAGGATCGTCTATCTCACAACCGGAGAGTTCAACGACTCTACGTACGATGTGACGTGCAACCGTCTTCTTGATTTCTGTCGCGGAAAAGTCAATGGTAAAGTTAGGACCAGCGGCAGCAGGAGCAGAATGTGTGACATCGTCAGGAGCGGAAGTTGTGACATCGTCAGGAGCTGAAGATATGACATCGGCCGTGTCGACGGAATTTGTGACATCGAGCGTGTCGACAGAAGTTGTGACATCGGCAGTGTCGGTGTCTCGACAAAGCACATGCGCACCACGAAAGGCACGTCAGAGGCCACGTAACCATGTCGTTCACATTGCAAATGTCCCCTAGCGTCAACAATCTTACGCTTCTTGTAGTATCTGCTATCCGGTATAAAAGGGAGTATGTTGACGTACATTGTCGATAAGGAGACCTCTGATATTGATAACGGTGTCGGCGCTTACCGTAGCTTCTAGAGTTGCCACGTTCCGACGGCACGGAAGGGCGGTTGATCACCAGCATTATGGGTCGGCTCATCGGCTCGTCCTCGTCGCTCGAGTCTGCTGCAACGCGATGGCGGTAATAGGGTGTCTTCAACGTGATATTATTAGCCATGGTGTCGTCGTGATATGAATGACGATCCGACTGGCAGAGCACCGCGCTTATATAGTTAATGAATGTACCGAAAGGTCACGTGGGCGTTCCGAATAAGCACGGACTGCAGAGTAGAAAGTACACACGCAGGCTGCAGAGTAGAAAGTAAACACGCACGGAATGTATAGTAGATCAGACTTGCACAGCGAATACAAGTTCAAACCAGGCGGCAAACTGAAGTAAGTCCTATCAATCAACATCGTGAGAACAATCTATAACTATCTAATCGTATGCCACCTCAATTATGGAGTGTTGGTCTGGGGGTCTCAGAGTAACCTAAATAATAAAATTATCAAACTACAGAAAAAGGCAGTTACAATTATAACTTCTAGTGATTACCTGGCTCATAGTGAACCAATTTTTAAAAAGACTTTATCTCTTAAAGCTTAATGACATACATAAAATTCAACTACTCAAATTTATTTACAAATTGACCAACAAGCAGCTGCCTGATTATTTCAATCAAAACCTACTCATTTTCAATACCCAGCGCCATCAGCACGCTACTAGGGTATACACAAATGTATTTATTCCTGGAGTAAATCACGATTTCGCCAAAAGAAACATCAGATTCAGCATAGCAAAGCTATTCAATAATTCTCCCGATATCATTATTAATAAAATATTCACACACAGTATCCATGGATTCTCCACCTATATCAAAAGATACATTACTGAAAGATATCATAATGCTTGTACTATTATTAACTGTTATATATGTGGACGATAATTAACTAAAATTTATTGTAATGTCTGTTGGTGCATTTTGTGATTTGTATAATGTCTCATTATATCCGTATATGTACACACATATATATGTATATATATATATACATATATATACATATATATGTATATATATATACATATATATACATACATATGACAGCTACTGGGCGTATTTTGATTATAGTTTTATCGATGACATGTTCACGTATTACCAGTTAAATTACTTACTAAATATACTATTATTAATAGATTATTATTTAAGGTGGCTCTCATGACAGCGGCATTTAAATGCCTTAATGGGAGTCTCCTGACTGATTGTATATACTTTATTATAATATGTATTTGTAATTATTGGTCTAATAAATTTCATTTCATTTCAAAAATTTACAAAGATCGTGGACCTGTATGGTAACCAGAAATGATATAGTTTGACCTATTATTTTCTGGTTCACTACCTATTCGTCAGGATTAGACGTATTTATTATAACCCTGAAAAATGGTCCAAAACTTATGCGACATAAGAAAACATACCACTGCAGATGCGCAAAGACGTATTTTATGACGTTGTTGACCTACTTAATAACGTTATTGACCTCGTTAAATAGTTCACGACATAATCCCTAGGGGCGCGTGCAGACCTAATGTTTGTCGTTCACTGCATAAGAAGGATGAATTTAAGCAATAGAGTACAGAAAAAAGATGAGGATTTGACGTATTTTATAGTTCTAAATGTATAGATTAGGGGACGCAGTACTTGAAAAATGGTCCATCACCTATGCAGCATAAGAAAAGACACAATTGCACATGCGCAATGACCTATTTAAACACGTCATTGACATATCTAATGTCACAATTCGACATGTATTTTATAGTTCTAAATGTACACACCAGAGCGCGCTGTACCTGAAACAAATAGTTCCACACTTACGCGATTTAAGAATAGACACCATTGTGCATGCGCAATTACATATTTATTGACGTCTTCTACCTTTTTTATATAGGCATTATTGAATTGATATTAAGTTTCTATACTTTAGGGGCATTTTAGTTCATGATCTATTCACCAGGGTGAATCACTTGACATGATTGGTTCTGAGGCCAACATTGGAGCAAACAAATGAAATGCGAATAAACATCTGTCAGGTAATATTATGCAATCGAAATTATCCAACACTTAACTTATATTGAAACAAGTCACATAGTAAAACAAACCAAATAATTTGTTTGTCTTCATAGTTAGCTTGGTTTGTGTACCATGTCACCCGATTTCTCACTATCGCATATCGCACAATGAAAAGTTGTTAATGTTCTACTTTTTATTTTGCTTATAGGTTTTTTGTAACATAATTTCGTTATCAAAAACGTTCATAATAATAATAAACATTAATAATCATCATACATTATACCGTGAAATCCAAAACGGAGGTTTCATTTGACAGCAGTGAGCAGTCAAAATTCATCTTTGAAACAAAACACTTCTTGGCGAGTTTACGAAGGCGAGAGTCGCGCACTGTAACGCACTGTGTAACTTCAAGTGCAACAAAACCAACTTATATGGCAAATGCACGTTTCCTGAAGGGTGACCGCTCAACAGAAGTCTACTGCACGTGAAACATGATGGCGTAATGGCTAGAACATCGGACGCTCAATTGAGAGAACTCGGGTTCGAATTTTGGGCTGTCGTTTCGAACTTTGGGCAAGTTCGTTCAATCTACGTTGCTCGAGTGCACTCGTCAGCAGAAGAATGGCGCCTCTAAGCGCATCGACCTCAAACTATGGAAGAGCCGGATATTGACGACGTCAAACTTTACGACATTTACCGTCTTGCCAACATCACAAAGAGCTGTTTATAGCTCTAGCTGGATTATATTAGTTGCGAGGGCGTATTTATTAAACATGCACATTTTTATTAGGAATCAATTACTTCACTCGAGCTAGGATAAGTGCCACACATGACCGGTTTGTTATCAGCGGTACATGCATACATATTGTCTATCGGCCTCAAACCATGTGTAGACCTCATATTGTTCCATGACTGTCCACCCACCCCAAACCACGTGCAGACCCCCGTTAGAATTAAAATCTACTCTTACGAAAATAGCAAGTTCAAAACTTGGGTGATGATCCTATCTAAAAACGTTTAATATATGTATAAAAAAATGTGTGCTTTCTGTTAAACTGATAATATGGTCTCTGTCAAGTGTCGTAGTGTAGTCAGTAGTTTACAGTGCTTGCGCTTCACACTCTCGCTTTCAGCAAGCCCCCTCACAGGGGTGAAAAGGGACACGAGTGCGCAAACCTCCCCTGCTGGTACATAACCATAGACGCTGAGCTCGAACGGCGATATATAACCTGGCCAACTCTGGTATCCTGAGAGGGGTAGTTGGAACCCTGGTGGAGGAAATTCCATCTAAAGCCGGAAGAGTCAAAATCATTGGTCAAAGGCAACCACAATCCTGTCAGCCAGTTTCGGGGCGACGGAAACTACAACTAACGAAAGAACATGAAAAGCACTATTACAAGCACCAGGGTTAAAGCCCCTGATACCAAAGTTGATTTTAACAATGGGACACAGGTGATCGTTGCCACAAATTATGACGTAACCTCAACAAAGTATCAGGAAAGGGATGACACCGATGCCAGTCCAAATGCAGCTACCAACATTCTCCGGTCGAAAAAAGGCAACAATCATCAGCACATTTAACACACGAACATTAAGATCAACAGTAACATTACACGAACTACAATAGCATGTTATGAATAACGGCATCGAAATTGTGTGTCTACAAGAGAAATACAATTGCCTAGTTAAAGCAAATCACCAAGTAGCCAAAAGGATACTGCCAAGAAAGAAGAAAACATTGAAATGGTTCAATCTGCATGATGACCCATATATTTGTCAAGCTAGAAAAGATGTAATCAAGAACGTGCGAAACTCAAAGGAAACTCGTGCTTGTGCAGACAAGCAAGCAGAAGAGAAGTAATACTCTACACTCCTCAGTGAATGTTAATTTGCACATAGGTAAGGTGACTCTCCATAAGCATGAAAAGTTACAGAGCATGTAACTAGCAAGCAATTATCACTTAAGAGTAGATTAAGTGGAAAATCTCCAGAAGAAAGACAAAGTCAATGAAAAAACACTTTGAGAACCTTCATTAGCCAAATACCTTCAATAGCCAACATCAGACAAACCGTAGAGAGAGTGATTGAACATTATTTGGATATTAGTCCAAAAAAATTATTTTAATCGAATTAGATGAAGTGCTCAAGAAACTCAAATGTGGAAAAACCGCTGGACTAGATGGAATTCCACCGGAAGTCTGGAAGTTGGATGAATTCAAATCAATACTACTGGAACTTTGTAATCATACCATCAATAATCTTGTAAAGCCTGATGCGTTCTCAAAACATATAACGTATTATGTAAAAAAATTATAGTTTATTGAGTGCGTGTATATATGTGTGGCTGTATATTGTATGTATGTACGTATGTATGTATGTATGTATGTATGTATGTATGTATGTATGTACGTATGTAGGTATGCATGTGTGTATGTACGTATGTATGCATACCATGTCTTTGTTGGGTTATGATGACGTCGTATTACTATTTACGGCCTTAATTTACGCGGACCCGTTGACGTCGTTTCTGGAAATTTTTCACCACGCGTTGTTACCTGTGATACAGCTAAATGAACATAGACGCTAACAACGCGAGATGTATGCAACACGGCGGGTTGAAGTAATAAAAAGCCAGCGTCGAAGGATCGAGATTCGAGAGAACTTCATCCTCTTTTTATGTAATTTATGGCAGCAGTTTATTTTGCACACACGTACTATTGGTATTGTACTTGTGTGCTGGTTACTACTGCGATCCCATAATTTGCTACAGTTTCGCAGACAAAGGGATCGGGAAATGGGTATCGTCTTGAACTAGCTTGTTGGGTCCTGGTAGCTATATAGGATACGTGGATAGGCTGTTCCCCGGATTTCAATGAATTTCATGTAGATGGATACCACATGGAACATTATGACATTAATGGATTATTGCAAGGTAAACAAGGAGTTGCTATGTACATTAGCAACAAACTCTGATACATAGCTAGACCGGATATCGATCCCAATGAATTCATGTCGCTTACCATCCAACTCCCCATCCTTCATCATAAACCTGTGCTTGTGTCTTGTTTTAATCGTCATCCCACAGCACCACAAGAATTCGTAGATACACCCGATGACCTAATCATCAACCTGGATCAGTCGAACCTGGATTCTATAATCACCGGAGACTTTAACTCGGATTACTCATAACTTATTACCCCAGGTTCCTTGGCTAAATGTGTAAACAACATAGTATCATCCTACACATAAAAACAAGTAATATTACTACCTACCCGGATTACTGAACACTTTAGTGTGATCATTGATCTTACATTCACCAATATCGAATCCAAGATCACCCATGGGATGACTGTGATTACAGTTGCAAACAATCTCAAGAACTTTCTGGTGATACTTCTCAAGAAAGAACCTATCCACAGACAAAAAAAGCTGGCAGCCATTGTTTCTCAAAACAGTTGACTCCCATGCTCCCATCGGGAAACTCAGAGCAAAGTCCAAGCAATGATTTTGGTATTCTGAGGACATTGAACATCTTAAAACCATCACAGACGAGCACCACACTCAGGCTATAGAGTCTCAAGATCCTTATGATTTATGTCTACACCATAAATATAGACATAAATCATTGTGCATTCATTTTATTAGGTTTTATTATCTGAACGCTACAAAGCTTCGAATTAACGAATCAAACAGTTGAAAGCGTTGGTTGGTCGATCTTCGTAGATGTTGTGAACTTGCTGGTCTTCTCCATACGTCTTTGGGACCCAGTCTGTAATAGCACAATAGTAATAATAATAATGATAACCATAATAACAGCAATAACAAGAACAAAGCATAATGTAATTTAACAGTAAATAACTTAGTCATCTAAACAAATTGAAGGGTCGTCTAAACAACGATGTTGTCATCTTAGTATAGGCGAGGGTCATCGTAATGCCATCCCAACCAGCTGAAGATTTATTAACGCAGTTATTAACAGTGCGTATGACCTCTTCCTTATAGGTTTGTATCAACAATATTGAACGTCCATTACGTTTGCCTATGTAATCCAGAACGGACGGAGGAGTTTCAATATGTTTAGCTAGCTCGGGTCCAATGCTTGTAAAATACTTACTAAACGTGTTTTCTATTTCAGCCCTGTCTCTGGTAGTAACACCATTGTTATCAAATTGTACCGGATAGTTGCACTGAAGTCGAAATTTCCTCAAGATTGTACGTAACATTTTCCATGTCCCCGACAAGTTGTCCCGGTGCTCAGACAATAATTTACTAAAATAATCCCGTTTAGCATATCGTGTAACGGTTGTTAGGTTATTCTTGTACGATTTATACCTTAATTCGATAGCTTTTCTTCTATTCGAAATAAACTCTTTGTATAATATATTTTTTCCTACATGCATTTTAAGACCGTTCGTGAGCCAAGGGCTTTTTTGTTCACCCTTATTTTTATAATTAACTCGACGAAGCGGACAATGTTGATTATACAATGCAGTGGAATCGCTAAGAATAGATCGTTATATGCCTTATTATTATCAGTGTAACTAAGCACCATGTCCCACGAATGAGTTTTCAACGCTGTATTTAGTGCAGATATATTATCAGCGCTTAATTTTGATGTTTGTATCTAGCAGGGCAACTGCGACTACGTCGACTACCATCAGACTTATCAATGGCAAACACAGGCAAATGATCGCTAATTTCAGAGACAAATAAACCACTAGTTATATCGCTATCAATATCATAAGTAAATATATTATCAATAAGTGTTGATGACGCAATCTAAAGTCTTGCAGGTCTAGTAATTATTTGGTTCATGCCAATGCTAAACATCACATCCAGGTAATTTGTTGTACCACTATGCGTATCATATTTCAATAAGTCTATATTGAAGACGCCACAAATTAATATAGTTTTCTTAACTGCAGTTAGATTAAATAGGGGGTAAATTTTATCACAAAATAAAGATACGTCAGACCCAGGTGTTCTATATACGCAGGCAATGACCACATGTCTATTGTTGGCTAATTTTAATTCTATAGTGACACACCTCTTCGAAAACTACCTTGTTCCTCCCGGAAGTGTTGGTCAACTGCTGTCTTCAGCCGGATTCGGATCACGCTGCAGAACACCTTTCCAGGTACTGACATCAATGTTATTCCTCGCCAGTCATTGCAATTGCTCAGGCATCCCTTCTTTTTTAACGTCAAGATCACTCCTCGTCTCCAATCATCAGGGACGTCCTCCTCAGACCAGATCAGATTGATCCAATAGGTTACCTCGTCTACACTCCCGTCCCTGCCATGTTTCAATAGTTCGGCCGATACTTCATCGATGCCCGCTGCACTGTTGTTCTTTAGGCTATCGATGGCTTTGGAGACTTCTGCCTTGGTGATGTCATTGGAGGTGACATCGAACTCTTTTGTGTTTGGTTCCTGTTTGAAGTTGAAGAATGTGGTAGGTGTTGGTAGAGTTAGTATTTCTCAGAATTGTTCCTTCCACCTCGTGGCTTGTTCCTCGCGTGTTAGAAGCACTCTGCCATTTTTGTTTTTTATTGATATGTTGGAATTGCTTTTCGCTCTAGTTAGCTCTCTCACAATCCTATACAGCGTTTTCGGGTCATTCATTTCTGCTGCTGTTTGCGCTTCTTTACCTTTCTCTTCTAACCATTTCCTCTTATCTGTCCTATAGCTCTTTTTACTTCCTTGTCCAGTTTCTTGTACATCTCATCTGATGATATCCATTGTTGGAGGCTTCTAGCTGCTTGATCTCTTCTGATCTTCATATCCTTCCTTTTATTAATCAGTTACCACGAGTCTTCAATAATCCACTGTTCTCTGTTGGACCCTCTTCTCCTTCCTAACACTACATTCGCGCTCTCCATTACGGCTTGAAAGAATAGCTGCAATTGCTCTTCTAAGTCGGTTCAGTATTGTAGCGCATTGAACCTGTTCGTAATTTCCTCGTAGAATTGTTTTGATGTGTATGTGTTCTTTAAGTTATTTGTCGCATATAGTATGACCGTCATCACCGTCTTGACCCTCTTTAACTTCAAGAGGATCTTACCAATCACAAGGTTGTGGTCAGAGCCAACATGTGTCCCTCTACACGTACGCACGTCATGTATACATGTACGCGATCTGCTAATAATGCAAGTGTAATCAATCTCATTCGATGTATTGCCATCTGGTGAGGTCCAGGTTTTCTTGTGAATGCGTTTATGTTTGAAGAAGGTGTTGCCAATGCTGATACCACAGGCGCTGCTCATCGAGGGCAATCGATCACCATTATCATTCGCATTTCCAGCTGAACGGTGAGGTCCAACTGTAATATACATATATATTCTGTCTCCATCCAGCTTCGCGTTAAAGTCTCCTACCACCACTTTTATGTCAAAGCTTGGTATCTCGTCAAGCACGTTCTGGAGTTGGTCATAAAAGGTATCCTTTTCCTCGTCTAAGCTGTCTTTTTCCACGTTTAAAAAGAATATGGGATAATCTCACCAAAGAAACTATGTGCTCGTAAATTATATTTTTACCTGGAAGATTATTCGTTAATGTTATATTTAAGATGACACACACACACTTCATAGTTAGTTTGGTTTGTGTACCATGTCACCCGATTTCTCACTATCGCATATCGCACAATGAAAAGTTGTTAATGTTCTACTTTTTATTTTGCTTATAGGTTTTTTGTAACATAATTTCGTTATCAAAAACGTTCATAATAATAATAAACATTAATAATCATCATACATTATACCGTGAAATCCAAAACGGAGGTTTCATTTGACAGCAGTGAGCAGTCAAAATTCATCTTTGAAACAAAACACTTCTTGGCGAGTTTACGAAGGCGAGAGTCGCGCACTGTAACGCACTGTGTAACTTCAAGTGCAACAAAACCAACTTATATGGCCAATGCACGTTTCCTGAAGGGTGACCGCTCAACAGAAGTCTACTGCACGTGAAACATGATGGCGTAATGGCTAGAACATCGGACGCTCAATTGAGAGAACTCGGGTTCGAATTTTGGGCTGTCGTTTCGAACCTTGGGCAAGTTCGTTCAATCTACGTTGCTCGAGTGCACTCGTTAGCAGAAGAATGGCGCCTCTAAGCGCATCAACCTCAAACTATGGAAGAGCCGGATATTGACGACGTCAAACTTTATGACATTTACCGTCTTGCCAACATCACAAAGAGCTGTGTATAGCTCCAGCTGGATTATATTAGTTGCGAGGGCGTATTTATTAAACATGCACATTTTTATTAGGAATCAATTACTTCACTCGAGCTAGGATAAGTGCCACACATGACCGGTGTGTTATTAGCGGTACATGCATACATATTGTCTATCGGCCTCAAACCATGTGTAGACCTCATATTGTTCCATGACTGTCCACCCACCCCAAACCACGTGCAGACCCCCGTTAGAATTAAAATCTACTCTTACGAAAATAGCAAGTTCAAAACTTGGGTGATGATCCTATCTAAAAACGTTTAATATATGTATAAAAAATATGTGCTTTCTGTAAAAATGATAATATGGTATCTGTCAAGTGTCGTAGTGTAGTGAGTAGTTTACAGTGCTTGCGCTTCACACTCTCGCTTTCAGCAAGCCCCCTCACAGGGGTGAAAAGGGACACGAGTGCGCAAACCTCCCCTGCTGGTATATAACCATAGACGCTGAGCTCGAACGGCGATATATAACCTGGCCAACTCTGGTATCCTGAGAGGGGTAGTTGGAACCCTGGTGGAGGAAATTCCATCTAAAGACGGAAGAGTAAAAATCATTGGTCAAAGGCAACCACAATCCTGTCAGCCAGTTGCGGGGCGACGGAAACTACAACTAACGAAAGAACATGAAAAGCACTATTACAAGCACCAGGGTTAAAGCCCCTGATACCAAAGTTGATTTTAGCAATGGGACACAGGTGATCGTTGCCACAAATTATGACGTAACCTCAACAAAGTATCAGGAAAGGGATGACACCGATGCCAGTCCAAATGCAGCTACCAACATTCTCCGGTCGAAAAAAGGCAACAATCATCAGCACATTTAACACACGAACATTAAGATCAACAGTAACATTACACGAACTACAATAGCATGTTATGAATAACGGCATCGAAATTGTGTGTCTACAAGAGAAATACAATTGCCTAGTTAAAGCAAATCACCAAGTAGCCAAAAGGATACTGCCAAGAAAGAAGAAAACATTGAAATGGTTCAATCTGCATGATGACCCATATATTTGTCAAGCTAGAAAAGATATAATCAAGAACGTGCGAAACTCAAAGGAAACTCGTGCTTGTGCAGACAAGCAAGCAGAAGAGAAGTAATACTCTACACTCCTCAGTGAATGTTAATTTGCACATAGGTAAGGTGACTCTCCATAAGCATGAAAAGTTACAGAGCATGTAACTAGCAAGCAATTATCACTTAAGAGTAGATTAAGTGGAAAATCTCCAGAAGAAAGACAAAGTCAATGAAAAAACACTTTGAGAACCTTCATTAGCCATATACCTTCAATAGCCAACATCAGACAAACCATAGAGAGAGTGATTGAACATTATTTGGATATTAGTCCCAAAAAAATAATTTTAATCGAATTAGATGAAGTGCTCAAGAAACTCAAATGTGGAAAAACCACTGGACTAGATGGAATTCCACCGGAAGTCTGGATGAATTCAAATCAATACTACTGGAACTTTGTAATCATACCATCAATAATCTTGTAAAGCCTGATGCGTTCTCAAAACATATAACGTATTATGTAAACAAATTATAGTTTATTGAGTGCGTGTATATATGTGTGGTTGTATATTGTATGTATGTACGTATGTATGTATGTACGTATGTAGGTATGTATGTGTGTATGTACGTATGTATGCATACCATGTCTTTGTTGGGTTATGATGACGTCGTATTACTAATTACGGCCTTAATTTACGCGGACCCGTTGACGTCGTTTCTGGAAATTTTTCACCACGCTTTGTTACCTGTGATACAGCTAAATGAACATAGACGCTAACAACGCGATATGTATGCAACACGGCGGGTTGAAGTAATAAAAAGCCAGCGTCGAAGGATCGAGATTCGAGAGAACTTCATCCTCTTTTTATGTAATTTATGGCAGCAGTTTATTTTGCAAACACGTACTATTGGTATTGTACTTGTGTGCTGGTTACTACTGCGATCCCATAATTTGCTACAGTTTCGCAGACAAAGGGATCAGAAAATGGGTATCGTCTTGAACTAGCTTGTTGGGTCCTGGTAGCTATATAGGATACGTGGATAGGCTGTTCCCCGGATTTCAATGAATTTCATGTAGATGGATACCACATGGAACATTATGACATTAATGGATTATTGCAAGGTAAACAAGGAGTTGCTATGTACATTAGCAACAAACTCTGATACATAGCTAGACCGGATATCGATCCCAATGAATTCATGTCGCTTACCATCCAACTCCCCATCCTTCATCATAAACCTGTGCTTGTGTCTTGTTTTAATCGTCATCCCAGAGCACCACAAGAATTCGTAGATACACCCGATGACCTAATCATCAACCTGGATCAGTCGAACCTGGATTCTATAATCACCGGAGACTTTAACTCGGATTACTCATAACTTATTACCCCAGGTTCCTTGGCTAAATGTGTAAACAACATAGTATCATCCTACACATAAAAACAAGTAATATTACTACCTACCCGGATTACTGAACACTTTAGTGTGATCATTGATCTTACATTCACCAATATCGAATCCAAATCACCCATGGGATGACTGTGATTACAGTTGCAAACCATCTCAAGAACTTTCTGGTGATACTTCTCAAGAAAGAACCTATCCACAGACAAAAAAAGCTGGCAGCCATTGTTTCTCAAAACAGTTGACTCCCATGCTCCCATCGGGAAACTCAGAGCAAAGTCCAAGCAATGATTTTGGGATTCTGAGGACATTGAACATCTTAAAACCATCACAGACGAGCACCACACTCAGGCTATAGAGTCTCAAGATCCTTATGATTTATGTCTACACCATAAATATAGACATAAATCATTGTGCATTCATTTTATTAGGTTTTATTATCTGAACGCTACAAAGCTTCGAATTAACGAATCAAACAGTTGAAAGCGTTGGTTGGTCGATCTTCGTAGATGTTGTGAACTTGCTGGTCTTCTCCATACGTTTTTGGGACCCAGTCTGTAATAGCACAATAGTAATAATAATAATGATAACCATAATAACAGAAATAACAAGAACAAAGCATAATGTAATTTAACAGTAAATAACTTAAGAGGTCATCTAAACAAATTGAAGGGTCGTCTAAACAACGATGTTGTCATCTTAGTATAGGCGAGGGTCATTGTAATGCCATCCCAACCAGCTGTAGATTTATTAACGCAGTTATTAACAGCGCGTATGACCTCTTCCTTATAGGTTTGTATCAACAATATTGAACGTCCATTACGTTTGCCTATGTAATCCAGAACGGACGGAGGAGTTTCAATATGTTTAGCTAGCTCGGGTCCAATGCTTGTAAAATACTTACTAAACTTGTTTTCTATTTCAGCCCTGTCTCTGATAGTAACACCATTGTTATCAAATTGTACCGGATAGTTGCACTGAAGTCGAAATTTCCTTAAGATTGTACGTAACATTTTCCATGTCCCCGACAAGTTGTCCCGGTGCTCAGACAATAATTTACTAAAATAATCCCGTTTAGCATATCGTGTAACGGTTGTTAGGTTATTCTTGTACGATTTATACCTTAATTCGGTAGCTTTTCTTCTATTCGAAATAAACTCTTTGTATAATATATTTTTCCTACATGCATTTTAAGACCGTTCGTGAGCCTAGGGCTTTTTTGTTCACCCTTATTTTTATAATTAACTCGACGAAGCGGACAATGTTGATTATACAATGCACTGGAATCGCTAAGAATAGATCGTTATATGCCTTATTATTATCAGTGTAACTAAGCACCATGTCCCACGAATGAGTTTTCAACGCTGTATTTAGTGCAGATATATTATCAGCGCTTAATTTTGACGTTTGTATATAGCAGGGCAACTGCGACTACGTCGACTACCATCAGACTTATCAATGGCAAACACAGGCAAAGGATCGCTAATTTCAGAGACAAATAAACCACTAGTTATATCGCTATCAATATCGTAAGTAAATATATTATCAATAAGTGTTGATGACGCAATCTAAAGTCTTGCAGGTCTAGTAATTATTTGGTTCATGCCAATGCTAAACATCACATCCAGGTAATTTGTTGTACCACTATGCGTATCATATTTCAATAAGTCTATATTGAAGACGCCACAAATTAATATAGTTTTCTTAACTGCAGTTAGATTAAATAGGGGGTCAATGTTATCACAAAATAAAGATACGTCAGACCCAGGTGTTCTATATACGCAGGCAATGACCACATGTCTATTGTTGGCTAATTTTAATTCTATAGTGACACACCTCTTCGAAAACTACCTTGTTCCTCCCGGAAGTGTTGGTCAACTGCTGTCTTCAGCCGGATTCGGATCACGCTGCAGAACACCTTTCTAGGTACTGACATCAATGTTATTCCTCGCCAGTCATAGCAATTGCTCAGGCATCCCTTCTTTTGTAACGTCAAGATCACTCCTCGTCTCCAATCATCAGGGACGTCCTCCTCAGACCAGATCAGATTGATCCAATAGGTTACCACGTCTACACTACCGTCCCTGCCATGTTTCAATAGTTCGGCCGATACTTCATCGATGCCCGCTGCACTGTTGTTCTTTAGGCTATCGATGGCTTTGGAGACTTCTGCCTTGGTGATGTCATTGGAGGTGACATCGAACTCTTTTGTGTTTGGTTCCTGTTTGAAGTTGAAGAATGTGGTAGGTGTTGGTAGATTTAGTATTTCTCAGAATTGTTCCAATCACCTCGTGGCTTGTTCCTCGCGTGTTAGAAGCACTCTGCCATTTTTGTTTTTTATTGATATGTTGGAATTGCTTTTCGCTCTAGTTAGCTCTCTCACAATCCTATACAGCGTTTTCGGGTCATTCATTTCTGCTGCTGTTTGCGCTTCTTTACCTTTCTCTTCTAACCATTTCCTCTTATCTGTCCTATAGCTCTTTTTACTTCCTTGTCCAGTTTCTTGTACATCTCATCTGATGATATCCATTGTTGGAGGCTTCTAGCTGCTTGATCTCTTCTGATCTTCATATCCTTCCTTTTATTAATCAGTTACCGCGAGTCTTCAATAATCCACTGTTCTCTGTTGGACCCTCTTCTCCTTCCTAACACTACATTCGCGCTCTCCATTACGGCTTGAAAGAATAGCTGCAATTGCTCTTCTAAGTCGGTTCAGTATTGTAGCGCATTGAACCTGTTCGTAATTTCCTCGTAGAATTGTTTTGATGTGTATGTGTTCTTTAAGTTATTTGTCGCATATAGTCTGACCGTCATCACCGTCTTGACCCTCTTTAACTTCAAGAGGATCTTACCAATCACAAGGTTGTGGTCAGAGCCAACATGTGTCCCTCTATACGTACGCACGTCATGTATACATGTACGCGATCTGCTAATAATGCAAGTGTAATCAATCTCATTCGATGTATTGCCATCTGGTGAGGTCCAGGTTTTCTTGTGAATGTGTTTATGTTTGAAGAAGGTGTTGCCAATGCTGATACCACAGGCGCTGCTCATCGAGGGCAATCGATCACCATTATCATTCGCATTTCCAGCTGAACGGTGAGGTCCAACTGTAATATACATATATATTCTGTCTCCATCCAGCTTCGCGTTAAAATCTCCTACCACCACTTTTATGTCAAAGCTTGGTATCTCGTCAAGCACGTTCTGGAGTTGGTCATAAAATGTATCCTTTTCCTCGTCTAAGCTGTCTTTTTCCACGTTTAAAAAGAATATGGGATAATCTCACCAATGAAACTATGTGCTCGTAAATTATATTTTTACCTGGAAGATTATTCGTTAATGTTATATTTAAGATGACACACACACACACACACACACACACACACACACACACACACACACACACACACACACACACACACACACACATATATATATATATATATAATATGTCATTTAAATGTTGCGTTTTCCCACATAAGATGAAAATGGCTAAAGCAATACGTGTATATAAATCTGTCGAAAAAAAAATTATTTTCCAACTATAGGCCGATTTCTCTTTCACCACAGTTCTCCAAAATACTAGAGAAACTTTTTACTTCTCGACTTGAAGGCTTCCTGAATGCTTGTACAATCCTAAGCGAATGCCAATATGGGTGTAGAGAAGGCATGCCAACTTCGCATGCTTTGGTTGAATTACTTGAAGATATCACAAATTCGCTTGAACACAAGAAATGTGCGTTAGGCGTATTCATAGATCTTAAGAAAGCATTTGACACTGTCGATCACCAACTGTTATGTAAAAAAATGTGAACTCTATGGCATTCGTGGAAACGCGTATAATTGGATTAATAAACGTTTTGACTTTGACTGAGGCCAAAGAAATTGCGAAAGACCGTAATAGATGGAGAAAGCTCGTCGCCCGATGTCCCGAATGGAACGGGAGGAACTAAGTCTAAGTATAAATCTTGTTAAATCAGCTCGTTGTGTGTTGCTACGTTCTGCTTTGTTAGGTCCAATCATTTGTCAACATACTACTACAATCGTGCGCTACCAAGAAGGATATGTGCACGTCCATGCATACCATACTAGACAACATGCGGCAGACTGGGTCTGAACATCGTATGTGAAGGTTGAGTAGTTGTTAAAATGGTTGGCAATGACGTGATTATGTTATTAAATGTTATGTCTCTATCTTAATCACAACCATTGCGACAAAAACAATGCAACCGTGTATGTAACCTGGACAACGACGTCACACCAAGTGTTTCGCTAAATAGTATGTTGATAATTTTGTCATAATTTCTTACCTATACAGTTTCTCTTCAGGTTAATCGAGTTGATACTATCGGCTGTCCCGTAGTCACGTATGACAAACGGCGCATGTCCAGGCGTAAACTGAATGGAACCTGTTAACATAATATTACATGTTACTGAATGGAATGCAATGCATGTCAGTGTTGTCTTTATTGTTATTGTTTAATTGTTTAGATTGATATAACAACAAACATAACAATCGTATACACATTTCATCTTGTCAATCAGTAATTACACTTAAAGGGAAACAAAGGCAATCGTGTGGGCCTAAAAGTGTTACTACAATCTAACCATTTGCTACTACAATAAACAATATCATTTATGTAGTTTTTCAGAATTTAGTTTCAAATTGGGAGATTCTAGTAAAATATCACAGTTCCCGACGACTGACATATTGAGGCACACCGCCAAATGCTTGTCCAATGAGATATTCAATGTGTTTTTGTTGTTGATTGTGCTGTTATTATTATTCGAGCATAGACAATAGATGTGAACCAAAGACATTAGATATATGCATAAAAATTGCATTGGAGATAAATATGTAATAAGATCCAACATGATCGATATCTGAAAGTTTTAAGAATTGACAAACATGCAGCCGTTATATACATCTGGGGATGTATTTATGTTAACCGTTTACCATGAAAATATCGGTCTTGACACCAGTTCTGTGGCATTATCATGCATAGTTGCAAAGCTATTGAAGAAAATAGGTTTTTCAGTAATTAAGGCCCTAATTTGCATATTAAAAAAAGTCCACCAAAACATTATACTGTAGAACATCCATTTATTCAATTGCAAATGGACTAAGTCAACGTTAGATTGCTTCGCTACCTCCAAACCGGCTAAAAATCGGGGTTCACTGTAAACACGATTGTTCACGTTAATATTTAACGGATTTATACTCATTACATACCGTTAGGTAGATCAATCCATTATCTTGCCAATGTCATGCTAAATGTATATGAAATATGCAAAAAATATATATATCACACCCTAAATAACGCCTACCCCTACATTTCATTAAGACAAAACGTCACTGGCAGCTGCTTTTTACCACTTCTCATTGTGGTCAAAAATGACAATGTTCCACCACTTGGATTTAGGTGGATTTTTTTCTCGTAATGTAGACATATAGAGTACTAAATAAAATACTGTCATAATTACTATTGCAATTTGTTTCAGATTGACCCTCGTTTGGACATAGATTGATTGGACTATTAGTATTGTATATGTAGAGCGGTAGGTTATTTCTAAAAGTTATATATACTGAACTCTGCAGTCTATATGCCTTTGTTATTACACGATTCATGACTACTGCTGCATTGAATGATATCATTCTGTTTAAATTAATGTCATTGATACAACACATTGCATTATTTTGTATCTATATTCATTATATATACACCAATAATAATAATTACCAAACGTCTTGCTATTATGCACAATGGACAACAGTAAATGTCTCGGCAATTTAGTTGTTGTAATGTGATTGCATTATTTACACTGCTCAGGATTACACATTCGCTTCGTCTCGTACTGCCCTTGTTGCTAATGGATTCATTAGGTTATAATGGTGTCGCGCCTCCTCTATTGCTGATGCCTTTGTTTTTAGCGACTGGTCGTTTAGTGGTGGATAACGGACTGTTTCTGCACCACTGCCAGTTATTTCAATGCAACGTGTCGTGACGTGGTTGCATTAAACCAATGTCACTTCCATGCATACGTGACAAGTAGTCGTATATCATTTTTTTCAAGGCTCGTCTGTATAGATTACATGATTAGTTTTTATTGGGACGTGGAGTATTAGTTTTGGGGAACGTGGTTGCGTTACCATCAGTAAATTCAACATTTACCAATACAAGTTGACTCCGACCCACAAAATATGATTTCATCCAGTTTTGAACATAAAAGGTGTAAGTTTGAAGTCAAAGAACGATTACGTTAGAAAATAAGCTAATTGTTTTAAATAGGCATTACAAAGGGTAGTTAAAATGAAAAACCGTTTCTTTATAACATAATTGAACGGATGGCTGCAGCAGGGACCAAGTCTGGAGCATCCGGTCGGAATTTACCGAGTTAATATCTGAAATTGGTCAGCACGGTGATGCTGCCAACACGGCGAGTCAATCCTTATGTAGGTTAGAATCATTTTGCTACCATGAGGGTGGGAGTATTAAAACAAAGCGACACATCATAAACTAAGTCAAATTGTTTAATTTGACATTCTAACAAAATGGCAAGGAGTATAATAAATAGTTAAATACAAGTGCAATAGCATGTAAATGTATGTCAACCTTAAGAATCGGTTGTGCTTAAATGAAATAAATCCAAGGAAGCAATTATATTATTAAACGCGTTACATTGCCGTCAGTATGGAGTCAAAACGTCACTTGATGTCTTATTAGTGTACTACGCATGCCACAGTTACCCTAGCCTATAAAGAGACAACGACCATGGGTCCGAGTAAATTGAGAACACACAACAATAAATGATCGACCATCTTAAAGGTACTCAACCAATTCGATTGTCTTGCTCCTCGCGTTTCTTAGTAATTTCACACAAAAACAGAGTAATCAAGTACTCCCCAATGACATCCTAGTTCGTTTATGCATACGTATTAGTTCGTTTTTATAAAATTAATACAAAAACTGCGAACTCTTTCGTTTTTAGTAAAAACCGGATCCGGTTTTTTGCTTCGATTTTAGCTGAGTATGGACATTGAACTCGGCGTGGAATCGCGTTCTTGTCTTCTCGTGATCGCGAATTATGGGCGATATTGACCTTTGACCCCACCCTTTGGCGCTGTTGATGTTATGGAATTCCGAGTTTAGGCAACGAGTGGACGTCCACGAACATATATGCCACCGACACGGCAAAATGGGCTAAATTAGACAGACAAAAACAGTACCCACGCATAAAGGTGTATTTCTATTAGAGAACGAATATGCAAGAAACAAAGCAAACAGAAGGTGTTGGCGACAGTGTCAGTGGAATGTGGCCGTAACATAACATGTATATATTATATAGATAACTCTTGACCGTTGGCATTGGTTGCATTTGGCAGGTGGTCATTCATTGCATTGCAACTTTTGCAAGTACATTAAAATGATTATTGTTAGAAACAATCAGTGCAGACTATTAATACATGTACTATATTTTCAGAACTTGAGGTGACACCACATGCAGATGTATGCTTCAAAGCTCTTCACCTTCAGGTAAACGAGTGTTATCAAATGTGATTACTCTGTCACCAAACCTGTTATCAAAATTATAAATACAAGCAATAAACAAGTACGTCATAGGCGGATCCAGGCGGACCTGGGTACAGGTGCGCCATAGACCATAATAATTTGTCGTGTCTGCAAATCTTTTATAATGGGCCCACGCGACTGTGTCCTCCCAAACCATTTGAAATGTGCCCCAGTTTAGGAGATACTAATAAGCTGAAGTTATGACGTCTTCCAATATCACCACTCCAGTGGAGCGGGTGATGTTATGGCAGCGTAGTAGCGACAACCTTTAGACTACACCATTTGGTTTGGCCGCCAGTGGATGTTTTTGTGCCTCCTATACTCGATTTCTGGATCCACCCCTGTATGTGATAGTTTTGTTTGTCTGCATGAGGATTTTGCAGTAATGTGGTGTCGTTAAATTGCACATTGTTGGTAGAAATGCATGTGAATTAAAGACAATGTAAAGTAAAAACATTTTATTGAAACTATTTGATGAGATTGACTACAGAATAATGAAAAGTACAATACAACTACAGGTACAATCATTGCACTTGATGTGTATAATGTAGTACTTGTTAATATCACTTGCACATCAAATGCAAAACAACAATAGAAATAAAAATTAGGAAGAGGTTGAAAAAATGTCAGGTATATATAAAAAAGAAACAGATACTTTTATCAAGATTCTTTGTTACAAAAAACAACAACACTAGTCCTACACGTGATGTCAAATGCTCTCACAAAATTAGTGACTAAACAATTATGTGTATTAACAACAATTTTTAATATCGCATGCCCATAAAATGTAAACCAATGAGAACAAATTACTTAGGAAGATGTTTAGTTGAACAAATGAACTATTATGAATCATAATTGTTTTTTTAACAAAAATCACAATTTATTGTTCTTTGTTAAAGAAAACAGCAATAATTAGAAAATTCAAAAATTTTGTAGTTTATGCAATGCTTGGTATGTATGTTTACAACTCGCAAATAATAGTGACTAGACTAGTCAGGGTCATCACTATGTGGCTGAGAATTACATGTACAATCAGTACATGCTATATTGCTCAGGTTTACTCAGTTGTATGAAGAGTACCGGCTACAGACCCGCAATATTTGTGTACGAATAGACTACGCATATTAATTTCAGTGTGGCTGAACGCTTCCCACATAAGTCGAGATGGTGTTCGAATTAACAGGTCTGCCAGGGATTAAAGTTTAAAGCGCTTTGAGCAATCCTGAGGACTGGATACTACACCATATCAGTACAGGTGTATAATCATCATGCAAAATGAAAATGTAATGTAAATTATTTGTGAAAATATAAACCAGTGATGAAAACGAATAATTTAGAAATACGAAACGTGGCATGAAAAGTATAATAACAGTCCTCATGATACATAGAGAATTTAAACAAGTAAAATGCTGCTGTCAGTGTATCAACAGATTGTTGTTGCAAAATGTGAAAAGGCTTTCAATACCATTACTTCATCACAAACTTGTGTTGTTTTACATAACAAGTACCTGGTGTACGTTGCAAGAACTCAGCTGGCTGCCATTGACTATCAGCAACACAAAGACAATGAAACCCTACCACTGTAACAATGCTGGATAATTGATGTATTTTGTAATAGACACTGCTAAAAGTTAAAGTTGAATTGAATACAAATACCGTGTATTATTGACTTTTGATAAATGTGTCAACACATATAAAATATAATACATGTCAGAGCCATGCTAATTGTCACTTTGTCTCCGGTATAGGTAGATGCGGATGTACAGCAAAATGTCAGGAGGCTGGTATGCAGTACCATCGAAGACAGCGAACACATACAGTGATGTCGTCGATATCCAAACCGATGTAGTTCACCGAAGAATGCTCGACACTGAACCTGTCTCACGAGCTAGTCAGGCGTCACCATATTCGTATGTCGAGCAACCTGCATTCTATATTGGTTTTTAGTCAGTTAAGCTAACTGACTGACCTGGAAGCCAGTGTACACCCCATCGGCACTGGGGAATCTGTCACGGATGCAACACACGACACAATTGGGATCAGTCGGTGGACATTCACATGATAAACCATTAATATGCAGCATGCTGTATGGCTGTAGAATCTTGTCCGAGATCCCGGACAAATACAGCTGCCCAGTATGCCATATTAACTTGGAGAACCAGTGATACTAAGCACACTAGTCCAATCTCCTGTAAAGAAAAGCATATATTCAGTAAACAAAAACAGGTATTATTGTAGTTTTGGTAGTAAATAATTAAGGAATGTTCATTCTCATAATCAGTAAATGTAAAATAATGTTTCATGTGTGACCTGCAGCATTTCACAAGAAAATCGGCAGCAAGAAATGTGCTACTACAGCTGCATCTATACATGTTGATATCTTAGGAACAGTCAAAGAGGAGGGAGAGGGTGGGTTGATACAGCATGCAGACATTAGTAGAATGTGCTCTTTTTAAAACGGTGAAAAATGTTAACTATTTTTTCTTTATATGTGTGCATTGTCATTACATCAATTAAAAAAATTTCAATTTCATTACAGTGATGCCTGATCTTAATCAATATTATAGACTGATTTGAATTCTGCTAATCAGTAAAGCATCAGTAAAGATGATTTATATATATATATTTTTTCTGTATACAAATTCATGTTAGTGTCTGCCATGTGTAACTACTACACATATTCATGTTTGACATTTTAAGATTCTGCCTGAAGTTGAATGGTCAAGGTGAATGTTGGAAATTACAAAATGAGGTGTTATTGTGATGCTAACAGTACTCGCCAAGTATTCAAAGGTTCGTAACATGTATGTTTACCTTCTTCAAAAATGAACAATTTATTTTATAAACTTATTTCTGAGTCATCGCCGTATGCTAAATACTTTTAAAGGTGTATTAATATGTATGTGGGTATAATATAAGTGCAGAAGTCAACTTAGTTTTCCATGTCCAAGATGTTATTATTAAAATGTGTATGAAAACAAATATATATGTAAATGTGCACATTAAAATGTTTTGATAACTTATATGTGGTTGATTGTTATAAATTTGAAATTACCTGGATTGATCAAATGTGGGCCTCCCGCATACTATGTATGCTCCCTGTGTCTGCCTGACCCAGGTGACTGCCTTAGCTCCTCTTCTGCCTCCTCTCATTCCCATTCTTGGGTTGCAGTGTGGCCTCTAGCGACATCATAATTCAAGTTGCGTATTATGCATTCATATATTGCTGTGGTGAGAATATATACACATATTGGTAAATACACAAGAATAGCTGGCATATGTCAGTTGAAAGGTATCACAGGATACCAATTACATAAACTATAGCCAGGCACCAAGGATCACAACGGAAACAAGTGCGAGCATTATCTTGTTTAATCCTTAGACATGGTGTACTTTAACTGTATTGATATTTTATGTATTTATACGTTTACATTTTTATATTTAATAAAATCATCATCACCATCATGGTCGTCAATATAACAAATCTCAATTATTTTGCATAAACTACAATGCAAATCAACAGCATTCTGCAGTAATAGTATCAAAATATGCGTCACAAAACACTGTTTTAATAATTATGATCACCAATATAATACACAAGTGTTTGACGTTCTGTTGCACGAAATTACGGATGCTCCCTGATTAAGTTACTTGCACGATCAACAGGGTCCTATTGACAAACCAATGTTATTTGTCATTTCGCAGCCTCTCTACATCTATTGTCGCAATAACATAGTTTATTACCAAGATCCTACGTAACCAAATACAAATTACAATGCATATCAAATATTATGCTCGCTGACACAGCCTCTGACTGATAATATGGTCATGGACATGGTGACTGGCTTAGAGTTAGACAGTCTTAGAATTAGACTGCCTCGAGTCGAGTGTTGACGTTCGCAAGTTGCAATTATCGTTGAATTAATACGCGGCTACGCGTTCTTGTTGCTAACTGCGATAGTGTAGTATACGTACCTTCGTACAACCACTTTGGAATCTTCATCTTGATACACCAAAGCACGTGTATGTTGTTACAGTTTTTTAATGCGTGGGATGCCGATCTCGCGTAAAGCACGTGACCGAAATGGCGCAGGAGGTGGACAGCGCAATTGGCTATCGCCAGCTATACCCGGTGTAACGACAAATCTTGTTTTTTGACGATTAAAAAACAAGTACGCATTTATTAAATTATTATTTATTAAACCGACTGTGCACACTAGTTAAAATATTCACACATTACACATCTGGACCTAAAAGAACCGGATTGGCGATGGGCAAACGAATTGGTTGAGGACATTTAAGAAGTATCGTATATTTAACCAGCTTTTTCAGAAGTAAACAGTTTGTTTGAGGTCTAAAAAGGAGAATGCTTCATCTAAAAAAAATATAATTGCCGTTGCGACTAGTTGAACCAACTAACGATGCATAAGTTGTCGTAATTGGTGGATTTAACGTTTTGCTTTTAAATACCCTGCCAACAGATGAACGATCATAATTGCCTACAGGGGGCGTCTATTTTGCTTTGTACTTGTGTGCAATATAAACAGTTACCATAAATTAGATAAAAGAGGATGACGTTCTCTCTAATCTCGATCCTTCAACGCTGACTTTTTATTACCACACCCTTGTTGCACACATCTCGTGTTGTAAGCGTTTGCGATCCCGTAGCTGCATCACAGGCAACAACGCGTGAGGAAAACTTTCCAGAAACGTTAGTCAATGGGTCCGAGTAAACTGAGGCCGTAAATAGTAATACGACGTCATCGTAACCCAACAAACACATTGTATACATACATACGTACATACATACATACATACATACATACATACATACACACATAAATATGTACATACATACATACGTACATACATACATACATACTTACGTACATAAATACATACATACATACATACATACACACATACATACGTACATACATACATACATACACTGTACATACATACAGACATACATACATACGTACGTACGTACGTACGTACGTACGTACGTACGTACGTACAAACATACATACATACATACATACTTACATACGTACATATATACATATATACATACATACATACATACATACATACATACATTCATACATACATACATACATACATTTCAATACACACACACACACACACACACACACACACACACACACACACACACACACACACACACACTTACATACACATTTTTTTAAACAATGGAGTTGTGTGGTCGCATCGCTGTTATTTGTGCATAACCAGTATGACCCTTTCTCTAACATATTTAGACAATGCAAATTTGTACGATAAGAATTTCGCCACATTTCCAGACAATGCAATAAATACGGAAGACGGTGCAATGTAACACATACATACAATGGCAGACAATTTATTTGCTGCAATTTCACATAATACCAACACGTATTGATGGTGTTACGAAACTGTGCACCCGTGGGATGACCAAGGAGCTTATATTTAGACAGGAGGCTTCTTTGAGCGAGATCATAACAGTTTTAATCTTAAATAATAATTTGTTAACTCCCAGTAGTGACAACAATGCGCCCAAGGTAGCGCTTCAAGACTGCTCCGAAATGCTGAATTGGAGTAAGACGCAAGAATACTACTAGACTAGATACAGCAGATCTATAAACCATGCAAACATCAGCGAGTCTTACTCTTGTACCTGGTGAAATAATACATGGACGATCATTCCAGTATATTAAAAACAATAATTGTCCCTTTACTGTACCCTGAGGCATTCCGGATACACTTCTTCATTATCAGAAAATTCACCAGTTAGCAATACACGTTGACTTCGACCAACCAAGAATGATATTATCCAGTTTTGAACATGTTCTATAAATATACCGTAATAATTCAACTTATTTATTTATCAGTCTATGATGTCGTACAACACGAACTTCTTTAGAATAATAAAGAACAGCAATATCCACCAGTGGATTCTGATCATGTAAATGTGTAATGTCATTTGATGTTAATAATATTTGTGTTTCATATGGATGTTTCTTCCTGAAACCCTACAAAAAAGGAGACAGTATCAATATTATAGTAATCATACAGATGTTGACGAATATGTGAACACATCACGTGTTCCATTATTCTTGAAACAACTCAAATTAGCGATACAGGTCTGTAATAACGAGAGTTTTTATCCGCCATTTGGGGGATGGCATGTGCGTCAGTGTATGTATAATGGCTTGACGCACTCCAAGAATGGCGGACTAACTGCTCCATTGACGTACTTTTTTTAATACTGCGTGAAAATGTTTACGTTCACTGGTGCTTATGATGACACATGACACACTAGAATGTGCATTCGTCTTGCAGTCGACAGAGAACCGAGGTATACTACTTACCAGAGACGGATGGCGTAGCATATTGAGCGGGTAACGATGGTCACGTACCTACCACACTGTTATTTACCTTAGTCAACGGGTTCTTTACCCCTGGGACGTGACCCACATTTGGGTCGCCAAGTAATATTGAGTGGGTTGCCAAGAGTTTCTCGTGGTTGTTCGAACTTTCATTTTGTGTCCCGCTTGCCCGTACCAGGTACACGCGAAACAAATAAATTTATTTCAGATGTTGCATGAATTAAAAACGATGTATGATATAATATGAATAAAATGAACATTCGCATCCGTTCATCATAAATTTTATATATGCTATGTTTTATGGCATATGACAATTTAACTGATCATGTAAATGTAATTGATGTTAATAATATTTGTGTTTCATATGGAGATTTCTTCCTGAAACCCCACTGAAGAGGAGACAATATCAATATTATAGTAATCATACAGATGTTGACGAATATGTGAACAAATCACGTGTTCCATTATGTTTAAGCAACTCAAATTAGCGATACATGTCTGTAATTGGTTGGATCACAATTTATGCCTTTCTTGTTTATTAGTGTGATACCGTGCGTACTCTATTCAGCAGGTATTTCACAAGAATGCAGAGATTTTATGAAGAAAAAATTTAAAGGAGCCAGTTCAGAAGCACGTTGTTTTAATATTCTACGTAGAATCGTATCCCGACCACCTGATTTACTAGGGCTTATTTCACTGAATAACTTTTCAATACCCACCACATTAAATATAGTAGTATCAATATCAGTCTATAACGAGAGTTTTTATCCGCCATTTGGGGGATGGCATGTGCGTCAGTGTATGTATAATGGCTTCACGCACCCCCAGAAAGGCGGACTAACTGCTCCATTGACGTACTTTTTAAAATACTGCGTGTACTTGTTTTCGTTAACTGGTGCTTATGATGACATATGACACACTAGAATGTGCATTCGTCTTGCAGTCGACAGAGAACCGAGGTATACTACATACCAAAGACGGATGGCGTAGCATATTGAGCTGGTAACGACGGTCACGTACCGCTTGCCCGTACCAGGTACACGCGAAACAAATAAATTTATTCCAGATGTTTCATAAATTAGAAACGCTGTATGATATAATAGGAATAAAATGAATATTCTCATCCGCTCATCATAAATTTTGTATATACTATGTTTTATGGCATATGACAAGTTAATTGATGGAAGACGTCAGTTGCAATTTTAGTCCAGCTATTCGTATATGGGTCGCGGCCAAAACATTTTAAGGATCGCTGTTATAAAATTCATTAAACGCATAAAATTTGCAGTGCAAAGCGGGACTAATATATAAAAATGCTTCTATCTTTATAACATGATGCAAAAAATCATATTTGTATGTATTGCAATTTAATTGTATTTGCATTTAAATTGATATTAAGTGCAGTAAATACACATACATACATAACGTCAATTTAAATATTAATTTACTGAGTTTACGGGTCAGGCCACCAGTAATTTTTTTGTTTTCATACTAGATAGGTGTGCATGGTAAAGGGTGTTATTTTAAAGTTAAAGAACGGTGAGGTTAGAAAATAAGTTAAATGTTTTAAATCAGCAATGCAAAGGATATTAAAAATAAAAATCGTTTCTTTATAACATAATTGGCTGCAGTAGGGACGCACGATTTGAGCATCGGGTCGGAACTTACGCGTTAATATCTGACATTGCTCTGCACGGTAGAGCTGCCAAATGCGTATGTCACACCTTATGTAGGTTAGAGACATTTAGCTGCCATGACCGTGGGAGTACAAAATACAAAGTGACAACTCATAAACTAAGTCAAATGGTTTAATTTGGCATTCTAACATAATGGTATGGATACTGATATACAGTTAAATGCACGTGCAATAGAATCGATTGTGTTTAAATGAAATAAATCCAAGGAAGGAATCATCTTATTAATCGCGTTGCATTGCCGTCTGTATGGAGACAAAACGTTACTTGATGTCTTATTAGTGCAACATACACACATGCACACATACACACATGCACACACACACACTCACATACACACATACACACATACACACATACACACATACACACATACACACATACACACATACACACATACACTCATACACGCATACACACATACACACATACACACATACATACATACATACATACATACATACATACATACATACATACATACATACATACATACATACATACATACATACATACATACATATCAATACACATACATGTACACGCACTCAATAAACTATATATTTTATAGTTGTAACTTAAATAATACGTTAAATTTGACTGTTAAATGCTTACAGCTGTCCAATGAAATGTCCTTTTCAAGATGAGTATGCGGATTAGTTAATAATCCCAGACAGTATCAAGCAGTAAGGACCTTTACAGTATAAATTTGTTTGCGTGTGCCGCTTTGCTGCATAATGATATTGCTGCATGTATAGCATTGCAAACAAGGCAGCTGTCGACATTTGTGTGTGTACAATGTTGGCGAATACTGGCTGTCCATATTGAGCTGGTATCACATGAACAAAAAAAGTGTTCGATGATTTCCGCATAGACAAACTAAAAAGGACGGTATATTGACTGTCAAAAAGTCAAAATCAAAAAGCGTTTATTCATAATAACCAAACAAATTAGATGTATAAATGAAAAATACAAATCGTATTGGAGAAATATTCAAAAAGAGAAGCAATGAAGTAGAGATACTGATGATATTAGCTTCATTAGTGATGCAGACGTGGCAATCATTATTTATGTTTTTGGTGGTTATTAAGAAACTGAATAATGTGATATTATATATGCTGATAATAAATTTCAAATAAGTGTTTGCAGTAGTGTGCCTTATAATGATGACGTGAACTAATATTGGTTCCTGACATTCACTGAGTTCCGCAGTTTGGTCCGTAGACAACTAATGCCGTAAACCTTGTGGTGGTTGATGCGCGGGTTCGTGAAAACTTATTTTATCTTCGTGTGCAGTGTATTTTGACATGTTTAACAATTAAACTTTGAATATTCGACGGCAAATAATTGTTATGCGCTTTATACATATTAATTAATAGTAATATTATAAATTGTGCCAAATCGGTGAACTTTAAAATGCGAGTTTTGTAAAACAGTGGAGTTGTGTGGTCGCATCGCTGTGCGTTGTGCATAACTATAGTGACCCTTTCTGTAACATATTTAGACAATGCAAATTTGTACGATAGGTATTTCGCCACATTTCCACACAATGCACTAAATACGACAAGAACACAATATAACGTATACATACAATGGCAGTCAATTGATTTGCTGCAACTTTACATAATATCAACACATATTGATGGTGTTACAAAGGTGTGCACCTATGTGTTGACTAAGGAGCCTACATTTAGACAGGAGGCGTCACTGAGCGAGATCATGACAGTCTTAATCTTAAATAATAATATGTTAATTCCTAGTTGGGATAACAATGCGCCCAAGTTAGCGTCTCTACACTGCTCGGAAATGCTGTACTGTAGTAGGCCGCAAGATACCACTAGACTAGATGCATTGATCCACTCTGCTATAGTTTTTAAAATAACATATTTAGCCAACGTGGTTTAATTGCAACTAGTTCTACTTATTTTATTATTAAATATAATGTCCCTATCTTCACCTATCGATGATCCTGCTTGTGTGGTTTTCTTATTTTTCATAACCAAATTCTGATAATTGTACTGATAATTCTGTAACACATATTTCATGAGATTTAGTCCGTTTTGCATCTCTGGGTTTCTTCGAGGCTGGTCAGTTCTTTCTTTTGGAATAGGTCCAAGATGGTTGATGGATATTCCATTCCAGCCCTGACTTCCGAAATTTATGCAAATGTTTTTTATATTTGTGCACAGCCACTAATATTTATATGTAATAATCCAAGCTTTTGGTTTCCCTACTTGAACACTTCGGAAATGTTTTTGGACCAAGCTAATTAATTTCCTAAAATAATCCCCAAATATGTAGTATCATTAACTTCGTTAAGAATCGGCCCACTCATGTGTTAAAAACGATGTAAATGAAGACAGCAGTTGTGCTCATTATATTGCATTTGGAAATATTCTACGTGGAATCTTATCCCGACCACCTGATTTACTAGAGTTTTTTTCACTGAGTAGCTTTTCAGTACCCACCTCATTAAATGTGATAGTATAAATATCAGTCTATAACGAGAGTTTATATCCACCATTTGGAGGGTGGCGGGTGCGTCAGTGCATGTATTATGGCTTGCTGCTAGCTGCTGCACTGACGTACTTTTTTTAACACTGCGTTTACGTGTTTATGTTCGCGTGTGCTTGTGATGACATCAGAAATACAACAACGTGCTTTCGTATTGCAGTCGACGCAGAACCGACGTATATTAATCACCAGAGGTGGCGAACGTCGCTGACAACGAAGGTCACGTAGCTAACACTCTGGTTATTTATCTTAGTCCAGCGGTTCTTATCAAATGAATGTTCTCATCCGTTCATCATAAATTTTATGTATGCTTTTTGTTTTATTTTATAGTTGATCACAAGTTAATTGATGGAAGACGTCAGCCACAATGTTAGTCCCGCGGGTCGTATTTGGGTCGCGGCTAAAACGTTTTAAGGATCGCTGTTATAAAATACGTTAAGTGCATCAAATATGCAGTGCAAAGCGGGATTACTATGTAAAACTACTTCTATCTTTATAACATAATGAACAAAATCATAATTTTAAGTATTGCAATTTAAATGTATTTGCATTTATATTGATATTAAGTGCAGTAACTACACATAGATAACGTCAATTTCAATAATAATAGATTTTAATGATTTTACGGGACACCAATAATTTTGTTATTTTCATACTAGATAGGCCTAGTTGGTAAAAGGTGTTATTTTAAAATTAAAGAACGGTGATGATAAATTAAATGATTCAAATCGGCAGTGCAAAGGGTTTTAAAATGACAAACCGTTTCTTTATAACATAATTGGATGCAGCAGGGACGCAAGATGTGAGCATCCGGTCGGAATTGATTGCGTTAATATGTGAAATTGCTCAGCACGGTGCTGCTGCCAACTGCGTTGGCCAATCCTTATGTAGGTTAATGTCATTTAGCTACCAAAAGCGTGGGAGTACTAAAACAAAGCAACAAATCATAAACTACGTCAAATGGTTTAATTTGGCATTCTAACATAATGGGATGGAGTACGATAATTTGTCAAATGCATGTGCAATAGCATGTAAATGTATATCAACCTCAAGAATCGGTTGTGCTTAAATGAAATAAATCCAAGGAAGCAATTATCTTACTAAACGCGTTGCATTGTCGTCTGGAAACAAAACGTCACTTGATGTCTTATTAGTGCACCATGCATGCCACAGTTACCCTAGCCTTTACCGAGACAACGCGCATGGGTCCGAGTAAATTTAGAACACACAACAATAACTGATCGACCATCTTAAGAAGTATCGTATATTTAACCAGCTTGTTCGGAAGTAAATAGTTTGTTTGACATCTAAAAAGGAGAATGCTTCATGTAAGAAAAATCGAATTACCGTTGCGACTAGTTGAACCAACTAACGATGCATAAGTTGTCGTAATTGGTTGATTTAACGTTTGCTTTTAACTGCCAAAAGATGAAAGATCGTAATTGACTACTGAGGGCATCTATATTGCTTTGCGGTATTGTACTTGTGTACAATATAAACTGTTGCCATAAATTATATAAAAAGAGGATGACGTCCGTTCGAATCTCGATCGTTTAACGTTGGTTTTTTATTACTACACCCCGCCGTGTTGAATACATATCGCGTTATTAGCGTATGCGATCACTTAGCTGTATCACAAGCAACAACGCGTGGTGAAAACTTTCCAGAGACGACGTCAATGGGTCCGAGTAAATTGAGGCCTACAATATTAGTGGTACGTCATCGTAACCCAACAAACACTTGATATACATAACTATACTCAAAAGAAAAAAGAAACGTACTACCTTTGCTATACGCAGGTTTTTGTCACGGCAATTGTGAGGGGACTTTTGGCAAGAATTTGTGGCATTGGTAAGATGTTCTTAACCGCTGATTAGCAAACCAAAATTGGATCGCGAAGCCATTTTGTGTCGTAAAGAGTAACCAGTGAAAAGCCGACCGAACGTTGCTATTGTCCAGCGTTACTCTACCAGAAGCCGTGCATAATGAAGTTATCCTATTTGAATGTATGCATTAATTGAATATTGCAATAATTTGAAATGATATGTGATATGACTATTATATGATGTCACACCGCGTTTAAAAATCACGCTATATGCGGAGTAAATTGTTCGCTCTGCATGGACCTTGTGTGGAAAAACCATATTATATTTTTGATTCCGTGAAAAGTCATCATGCACAAACTGGGCGGCTTACAATTAACCCCATTTCAAAGATTTCACACTATCAGACAAAATTCCGCTTTGATTAGCATGTCCAAGCACATTACACTATCTATGAGGTTGCCTGCCCCCTAATTATTTATCACGTGTATGAAGCAAATTAGCATCATATATCCTTAAAAAATTGTCGAAATCGTGGGACCTTCCCACCTCCGTCCGCCATATTTGCTTTGTTTGCAACGGGAGTCCAGTTTATCGGTCGTTAGACCAACGAACAGCGCAGAGTTAGTGAATCTTCGTGTTCACCAAGCTTTGAAACTTCTCAATTATTATTAATTTATTATTATCGTAATTTATTGTATTATTACAAATTAACTATCTGAATATATAGGTATGGCCGAGTGAGTTCCATTATATGAATTTGGGTCGCAGCCAACTTTCCAGAGACGACGTCAATGGGTCCGAGTAAATTGAGGCCGCAAATAATAATAGTACATCATCGTAACCCAACAAACACATGGTATGCATAACTATACTCAAAACAAAAACAGAAACGTACTACTTTTGCTATATGCATATTTTTGTCACGGGAATTGTGAGGGGGCTTTGGTTTATTATTAATTTTGTGTTGCGTCTATTTATTTATCATAATGTGTTTAATCTCCATATATTACGTATTGTATTATTTTTATTAGTGCTGTTTAGTGCTGATACTTTGTGTTATTCTACTGCATATCAAGAACATTATTAATTTCGCATTTCGTTCGTAATGCCCTACGTACCTCTACGGGGAAATGTAAAACAGAGGTATTCAACTCTTTTAATTGGCAATTTAGAGGCGTCTAACCATAGATTGTCACCCCTTTCCTTATGCAACCTGTAATTGTTCTGTTGAGGCAAGAATGCAACGGATGTTTGCATACCTGTGCCAAGATTGGTAGATTACGCTCTGTCTTATCCGTTGTAGATTGTTTGTGACGATTTAGATGTGCACGCTGCATTGAGCAATATAGTGCGGTGAGAGAAATGAATGTGAGTAGCGTTGTTATGCAATATTGTGCGGCCACGGCCGAACGTATGTAATGAACTGTTACTCGACGCTGGGCAAGTGACAGGAACAGAAACTTGCCGGTCGAAGTCAGAGGACATCAATTGGGGTATTTAGCCCCAGCCCTGGCTGCGCTGGAGTAAACGCCGCTGTAGTGAACACACAGTGGAGCGTCACTCGCGTGGAAAGGCGACCGGGCTGGCGCAAGACAAGCAAAGCGTCAACGATGCGCCATGTCACCCGACGACAGCGTCGCTGAGTGGCAACACCTCGCATATAGATGCAGTGCAGACGTGCGGGGAAGTGAATCAAGCAGTGTGTTGAATTGTGTGCCGCGACAGTACGGATGGACTGTTAACTTTACAATGTTATGATTTATATCAATGTCACAGAGTAATGCGTGCATACGCTATATTTATGTTTCATTGAACTGTGTTTGGCTAATTTATATTATAGGGATATTCTTACAATCCAGTATCATCCCCTGGGGTGACAATTTTGGGGGCTCGTCCGGGATATGAATTAAAGGGTGATTATAACTGACAAATAATATAAAATATTGTATCATGGTCATGACTGTATAGCGTAGTATGTCTTGGTTGCAGATAGTGTCGATGCAGCAAGAGCAGAGACGGCGAACTGAATTCTGACGACTCGTAGACACGGTTGGGTGTTGGTTTGCGTAATGCACTGGGCGCATGCACGGAGTTAAACACGGAATAAACTCCTTTACACCGACGATGAATCTAACTCGTATGACGTATTAGCAATACAAACTGTGTGTGGCGTGTATCGATATTTACATAAGTTGTGTGGACAATCTCAATAAAGCATAGCAATAGTACTACATTGTGAATATCCAACATACCCTTGTCAATATGGCATTAGAAGAGATACAAGCATTAAAGGAGCCTGCTGTAAAAATGGGCAATGAAGAGTGTTTAGATTTGACAGCGTTTCTACGCGACGAGAGAGCTCGAGCAAGAGAGCCAGCAAGCAAAGCTAGAGAGCGTGAAGGTGAGCTGCTGAAATGAAAATTGTGGCAGATCGAGAAGCTGCTGAGCATAAGGAAGCGGCAAAAGCAAAGGAGAGTGAACTTGCAAACCGCAGAGAGATTCTAAGAACCATGCCCAAGTTACAGTCATACGATGAGAACCGCAACGACTTGGATGCATCCATCCAAAGATTCGAGTCGTATGCTACGTCGCTTGAATGACCAGGCGGGAAGTTGGCAATAAATTTGAGCGCGTTATTACAGGGGTCGCGTTAGACGTGTATCACAGGCATCCAATTGGTGAGGAGGATAACTATGACATGCTGAAAGAAACACTGTTGCATAGATTTATGTTGACAGAGGAGGCTTTTAGAGAAAAACTAAGTTCAGTTAGGCCTGAAAGAGGCGAGTCGTTTGGTTAGTTTATGACACGCATTGAAGGATACTTTAATCTTTGGATCGATTTGGGTCACACAGAAAAGTCGTTCAATGGGTTGAAAGATGCATTGTTACGTGAACAAGCTATTCATGTAGTATCTAGAAATCTGATGATATTCATAAAGGAATGGAGACCTAAGAACGCACAAGAGATGAGTGTTTTAGCGGAACAGTATTCAGAGATACATGGGAACACGTACAACTTCGCTAACACTGATAACAAACCAAGTCATATTCAAGATAGTCATTTGAAACGAAATTATTATAGTCATGACAAATGTGCTGATGAACAACTAAACAGTTCGCCAGAATGTAGAGACTTGAATAAGGCACGTACAACACATCCGGCTCGAGAAATGAGGAAGTGGTTTCTATGCAAGAAACAATGCCACATTGCTCGTGACAGTCGGGTTGTTCAGAAACCTAGACGTTCTCCAGACAACGTGAAAGCCGTGCACCCGAGGCAGGTAGAGAAGCGAACGAGTGTCGTAGTGATCGCGAAACCAACGAAGCGTGAAGGCGACAACAGTGGAGTAGAAAGAAGAGTTGATGTCGGCGTGCTAAACCCCGAATTAGCAGCTGACATGCCAGTTGACGTAGGAAGGATTTGTGGATACGAAGGGAATGTGAGCTTGCAAGGTACTGGATGTCCAGGAGCAATGGTATGACGGAGCAGGTGTACTGCCGACAACAACACAGGTGAGGAGAAACTCTGCGTAATGATCAACGGCGATGTGTTTGAAGCAATTGTGGTGAGGATAATTGTAGAAACGCCGTATTACTCGGGTGCACTGCAAGCGTTAAGTATGAACAATCCGGTACACGACTTAGTTGTGGGGAATATTTCAGGTGCACGGAAAGCGAACGATCCGGAACGCAATTGGACGCGAACGATGGAAACTAATGCTGAAACGAAAAAGGAACGAAGCGAGGCAATGCCAGGATAGTCAGAATGTGTGCATATTTCTGCCGACGTAAATTGTGCAGTGGTAGCAAAGGCACAACAAGTTGTCAAACCTATGAACCCACTGAAAGTTAGATATGGAGGTCGAGAGTGAAGTGTTGAAGCGGTTGTAAGGAGATGTTCCTATTTTGTTGAAGATACGAACTTGGATCTCTGAGGTCAAATATCACTGACCGAGAGCGAAATGGCAAGAAACCTTTTGGAAAAGTCAATCAAATCAAAGGGAGCATGCGTTATCAGCAATGAGAGGGTATGTCTGTACAACTCAGTTAGTATTGCCAATTAAGGTCCGCGAGAGCGAGATCGAAGATGCACATGACTCAATCCTAGGCGGACATCTTGGTGGGAAGAAGACATTTGACAGAGAGACATAACATTTCTACTGTCCAGGTTTAGCTGGAGATGTTCAACGATACGTGCAGTCGTGCAAGATATGTCAGAGGCCCATTCCGAAGGGTAGGAATACGAAGGTATCGTTGGGGGATAAGCCTATCATAGGGACGCCGTTCGATGGAGTTGCCATATATATAGTGGGTCCATTGATTACATCAGCACGTAAACACCGCTGAGTGTTAACAATTGTGGATTATGCTACCAGGTACCCTAAGGCGGTGCCGTTAACGTCAATCGATATAACAGATGTTGCGGAAGCCTTGGTAAACATTTTCTTTTAAATCCTTAGCGATCGTGGAAGTCAATTCACGTCTGGTCTCACGAAAGAAGTGGCTTGTTTGCGTTCAATCAAGCAACTTACTACTACGCCGTGCCACGCCATGCGCAATGGGTTGGTGGGGAAGTTCAACCGGACGCCTAAGAGCACGCTGAAGAAGATGGCGCACGAAAGACCTACAGACTGGGATAGGTAGATTCCTGCATTGCTGTTTGCGTACAGAGAGTTACCACAGGAAAGTCTAAAGTTCTCCCCATTTGAACTCCTGTTTGGAAGAACCGTTCGTGGACCTACGTCAATCTTAAGAGAATTGTAGACTGTCAAGGTGGAAAATGACGAGACGAAGACCACGTACCATTATGTTGTGGAGTTCATGAACGTTTAGAAGAAACATGCAGGCTGGCGATTGAAGAACTCAGAACGGCCAAAGTAACACAGCGTGATTACTACAACAAGAAAGCTAAACAAAATATTCTGACAGTAGGGGACAAAGTGTTGATCTTGTTGCCGACGGACAATAAAAAATTGTTACTTCAGTGGAAGGGTCCGTATGACATCGTAGCGACTGAAATACAGAAAACAGAGACGCAGCGGTTGCTGGAAGAATACAAAGATGTAATTTCAGACTTGCCAGGCCACATTGATTTAATCGAGTGTACCATCGAATTAGTCGATGACACGCCGATTCGTTGTAGGAATTATCCTGTACCGTTCGCCTTGGAACAAGTAAAGAAGGAGGAAGTAGAGAAGATGGACAGAATGGGCATAACAGAACCGTCGACTTCTGATTATGCTAGTCCGTCAATCATCGTGAGAAAATCGGATGGTTCTCACAGGTACTGCATTGATTTTCGCAAGCTAAATGCAGCGATTTTGACAGACGCAGAACCAATGCCAAACCAAGAAATGGTTATTGGTAAGTTGGGTTCGTCCAGGTACTTCACCACAATTTACCTCTCAAAAGGTTACTACCAGATACCGATATCTCACAGCGTTTCATTCGGAGCTTGGCCTGAGACAGTTCAAGTACATGCCATTCGGATTAAACAAAGCATGCGCGGTATTTTGCAGAGTGATCAGGAAAGTGCTGATGGGGCTAACAAATGTGGAGAACTACATTGATGACCTAGTCATCCACACACCCAATTGGGATGGCCATCTAGAAGCAGTGAGAAATGTACCTGATCGATTGCGTACTCATTCTTTGACCGCGAGACCAGCGAAGAGTGAAATTGGATGTAGTGAGATGAAGCTGTTGGGTCAGGTTGTGGGTCAAGGCGTCGTTAAGCCACAGGATGAGAAGGTTGGTAAGATGCTAGATGTCACAAAACCGTCAACAAAGAAAGAGCTAAGATCATTCTTAAGAATGGTAGGTTACTATCGCAAGTACACAAGCAGATTCGCAGTACTTGCAAAGCCGCTGACAGACATGACGAGAAAGAAAGAGACCAACACGCTCCATTAGAATGATCATGCGGAGAATGCATATGAGTTACGAAGTTATTATCCGGGGGAACGCCCATGACAACAATGAATACCCGACCAGTTTACCGAGTCACACCCGAGGTGTACTACCACAGCGCAACCGAAACAGCACCAGGTGTCCACTTTGTGCCCCGTGCTCCTCAATATTTAGTTAAAAAAACATTAGGGTTGACATAGTTTACTTCGTTTGTGAAACTATCATGGGGTGGGTGTTTCCCGTTTGCGATATATGTTTGAACATTACTCATTACTCTGAGGAAAAGAGGAAAACATTTGTACGACCTGTGTTTCGCCTACCGCAGTTCGACAAAGCAATGCCATTATGCATTGATGCTTCAAATTTGGGTACCGGAGCTGTGTTAATGCAGGGCTTCGATGAGGGGCGATTTCCTATTGGTCGAGTCACCAGATGGGCACTGGCCATGCAGGAGTATCGATATACTATCACATCAGTGAAGGGTACAGCCAATCAGGCGGCCGACTTTCTATGTCGATGCAGCCCTGTCTGACACAAAGGGTTGTGTACCATTGTGTTTGTGAAGTTATAGTTTTTGTATCTAAATCTGTGTTGATAAATCAGATATGTTTCTTAAACGAGGGTCATTGTGGCGATTTAGATGTGCACGCTATGTTGCACAATATTGTGCGGCGAACAGAAAGGAACGTGTGTAGCGCAGTTATGCAGTATTGTGCGGCCACAGCCGAACGTGTGTAGTGAAGTCTCACTCGACGCTGGACAAGTGACATGAACAGATGCTTGCCGGTCGATGTCAGAGGACATGAGTTGGGGTATTTAACCCCTACCAGGCTGCGCTGGAGTAAACGCCGCTGGAGTGAACGCACACGCGTGGAAATGCGACCGGGCTGGCGCGAGACAAGCGAAGCACACGATGCGCCACGTCAGCCGACGACAGCGTCGCTGAGTGGCAACACCTTAATTGTATTTGCAGTGCAGACGTGCGGGGAAGGGAATCAAGCAGTGTGTTGAACTGTGTGCCGGAACATTACGGATGGACTGTTAACTTTACAGTGTTATGATTTCTATCAATGTCACAGAGTAATGCGTATATACTGTATGTTTATGTTTCATTAAACTGTGTTTGGCTAATTTATATTATAGTGATATTATTACAGTGCAGTATCTTATATATATATATATATATGTACATATATATATATATACATATATATATATATATATATAATATATATATATATATATATATATATATATATATATATACCTGCATCATGGTTTCTAAATATAGCTAGACAGAAACGAGCGAAATTTAAGTAGATCTAGTGTATATATGTACGGTAACATGATATATGATGATACTTTATGTGCGCAGGATATCAGCAGATAACTAGACTCGTTTACCCATCTTTCGTGGTGTACCAAAAGTGGCAATTTGGCTTGAACAAAAAAATTTAAACGCTTTTCAAAATTAAAATGTGGTTATATACAATATGGATAATACTTATTAGATCATCGTTTCTGTTCAAAGACATATCGCAAACGGGAAACACCCACGCCATGATAGTTTCACAAAAGAAGTAAACTATGTCAACAATAAAACCAGTTTTTTTACTAAATATTGAGGAGCACGGGGCACAAAGTGGACACCTGGTGCTGTTTCGGTTGCTCTGTGGTAGTACACCTCGGGTGTGACTCGATAAACTGGTCGGGTATTCGTTGTTGTCATGGGCGTTCCGCCGGATAATAACTTCGTTATCTTTCCGAATAAGTTCCGGAAATGTAGAACTGGATAAACGGGAATGCCCAAAATGCACGTAGTGTAGTCAGATTGGAATTAACGACTAGAAGCCAACATTATATTTGTACAACTATTCCCGTAGGCCTACAATGGCGCGTGGCGTACATACATCTTACTTTTCTGACACCAATGTAGTAGAGAGCGAGCTGGCAATGTAATGGTAACTTACGTGGCTCGCTCTGCTCTGGGTTGTCGTACAGGTGTAAATAGTTGTGGTTGCTGTACGAGAAGTCCAGTTGTGGCTGACACAGTGGACGGCAGCTGGGTGTTGCGTGTCGTTCAGGGACGCGTAACGCTGTGCTGTTGTCGTGGATCGTGTGGCTGCCCGGTATGGATGTGGTTGGAGTTAATATACAGGGCCGAGTTATTGGTGTGCAGTAATGTGTGAAATGGGTCAACTGGTGACTACCACATTTCTCATATGCAGTGCTATCAACTGGTGACTATCCCGATCCCGTGATTTGCTACAGTTGCGGAGATAAATGGATCGGAAAATGGGTACCGACTTGAACTAGCTTGTTGGATCCTGGTAGCTATATAGGAAAGGTGGATAGACTATTACCTGGATTTCAATTAATTTGATGTATATGGATTCCACATGGAAAATTACGGCAATGATGGATTATTGCAAGGTAAACAAGGAGTAGCTATTTACATCAGCAACAAACTCTCATACATAGCTACACCGGATATCGATCCCAATGAATTCATGTCGCTTACCGTCCAACTCACCATCCCTTATCGTAAACCTGTGCTTGTGTCTGGTTGCTATTGTCATCCCAGAGCACCACAGGAATTCATGGATAAACTAGATGACCTAGTCATCAACCTGGATCAGTTGAACCTGGATTATATCATCTCCGGAGACTTTAACACGGTTTACTCCTAACTGATTACACCAGGGTCGTTAGCTAACAACATAATATAATCCTACAACTATAAACAAATAATATTACTACCTACCCGGATAACTGAACACTCCAATACGATCATTGATCTTACATTTACCAATATATAATCCAAGATCACCCATGGAGTGGATGTGGTTACAGTTGCAGACCATCTCATGAACGTTCTGGTGATACATCTTATGAAAGAACCTGCCCACATACAAAAATGTGTGACCTATCCTAACCATAAACACATGGATAATGACAAACTTCTTATTTATCGAAGTATTTCATGACATCGAGGATGGATAGTTCACCTGGCAGTCATTGTTTCTCAAAACAGTTGACTGCCATGCTCCCATCAGGAAATTCAAAGTAAAATGCAAGCAATGCTTTTGGTACTCTGAGGACATTGAACATCTTAAAACCATCAGAAACGAGTACCACACTCAGGCTATAGACTCTCAAAATCCTCATGCCTGGAATTTGTATAAGAAACTGCAGAATCTTGTTACTAACTTGTGTCGTGAGGCCAAGGAAAATTACATCTAGAATAAGATGTCAACCTTTAGTGGTAACCCCAAGGACATGTGGGGTATACTTAAGAACGCACTCCCACAAAAACATCGCGGTGATATCAGTGGGCTCGAGATCGGTGAACGTATTTTAACCATAAGGATATGGCCAATTAATTCAACTCATTCCTTGTGAACATTGGCAAGAAACTGGCCGATAAGATATATTCATCAAGTTACAGAACATATATCATCAAGTCCAGGACAACATCAAACAAATTCCACTTGAACAACATCTCGGCATAAAACGTGGTAACACTTTTCAGTGGCCTCAAGACCAAAAAGGCGACTGGTCTGGATAACATCTCAGCCAGGATACTGAAGACAGCTGCACCAGTCATAAGTGACAGTATCACGTATCTGTTCAACCTATCCCTAACATCTGGAAAGGTATCATCTGAATGGAAACGTGCTAAGGTGTCAGCGATATTCTAAAAGGGGTCTATGCAGGACATTCGTAACTACAGGCCTATGTATGTGCTCCTATCATCAATAAACTGTTAGAGAGAAATTTGTTCTCAACAGCTGAATACATTTCTCGCGGGTGATAACATTCTCTGTTCAGACCAATCCGGATTCCGACAACGTCACTCGACTCAAAACAGTCTCCACAACATGATGGAGGATATTTACCAATCATCAAATTGTAGTGGTCTAGTTGGACTAGTTGCTATACACCTGAGTAAAGCCTTTGACACTGTGAATCACAATACACTCATGGGCAAACTATCATACTATGGAATTGACTTTGTTTGGTTCAAGTCATACCTTACCAACTTAATTCAAAGTGCCACTATAAATGGATAGTCATCAGAATATATATAGGTTGATAACGGTGTACCTCAGGGTTCCATCCTTGGACACTTGTTATTTCTTGTGTTTCCAAATGACCTACCAGTATCTCAAGATCACTGTAGAGTAATCGTGTATGCTGGCTTTACTGCATTGTATATTCCAGATAATCTTGCTAACAACATTCATGATATTACCCATATTCTTCAAACTGATCTACATAATGTTAGTAACTGGCTAGATGTCAACAAAATCAGTCTTCATATTAGTAAAACATCATGTATGTTATTGTGTTCCAGACAAAAACGTAAACATCTAATTGCAACAACTCTAGATCTATCTCTGCAAGGTCAAGAAATTAAGCAGGCTGAATCCTATACATATATAGGTGTCACTATTGATAAAGTTCTAACATTAAATGCGTATGTAGATGATGTTATTAACAAGGTCACTGGATACATTAAAATGAACTATTCCATTTATTCCTCTCTATAGTCGTGTTTCATTATATAACATTATGGTATTGCCTCATTTGAACACTTTTAGTACTATATGGGATGTTTTTTTCTCAGATTGTAACATAACTAGACTTAAGGATATACAGAATCGAGGAATGCGTATTATCCTGGGGTGCCATCACCGGACCCACATCTCTGATATGTTAACATCTCTAAAATGGTTAAACGTTCGTCAAAGATTTATTGTTCTAAAGTGTACTACTATGTACCACATTGTAAATGATAAAACTCTAAGTTATCTTGAAACGGTAATATCATAGATGTTTGTGTGTTCGAGATAACTTTGAAGTAGTAGGGTAAACGAATGTTAATTAATTTGTAGTAAAATTTAAATTGTTTGATTTTATAAATGTCATCCAACTTTAAAAATGGAAGTCTTTTAAAAATGGGACTTGTGTGAGCATTATATTTACTTATTTAATATGCCTATTGTTTTATATATATTTTATTTGCTATTTTGTTCGTAAGACTGCCAGTTTAAGTGGTTATTTATTGTGATGCCTAAAAGGGTATTCTACTTTCTTTTGAGGGAAGTGAAAAATTATCAATTTATAATTTTTGGCATGTAGTGACAGTTTATTATATTTCAAGCAATTTCTAAACTTTGTTAGTTCTTTGTTCATATTATCACTTCGCATTTAGTGTATTAGTAAGGGTGGTGTTGTCAGCATACGTTATGAATTTGAAAAAGTCACTAGAAAGTGCTACGTCATTTATGTATATAATTAATAACAGTGGCCCTAAAATTGCACTCTGAGGGACACCAGTGTTGATGACTGTTTCTTTGAGTTAACATTTTAAATTTCTACGTACTCTTACGATTTTGTAAATAACTCTTACAAAGATCCAGAGCCTTGTCATTTAGTTCGTAGTAATTTAACTTCTGTATCAATACATTGTGATCAATTGTGGAACATCATTGCGGAACAACGAACCATCTAAAGTAAACAATCAAAGAAATTTTCAGTTTAAAAGAACAATTTGTTCTGCATATCATCGATACACAATAAGTCTCAGGTATTAATGCCTATCGTTCTCATAACTTGGACGCAGAGTCGCAGACACAATAATACATATGTCTACCCTCATGCCAATAGCATAACTGGATACTGCGCTATATAAGAACTTATCTTTCCTTTTTAAAATAATATATTACAATTTGTGTTTATTAATTACGAGTAATAGGACATGTCTATGAGTATAATTATACAAGGTGCAAGTTACTTGGCTCTATGGAGCAAGAACGTAACTCAGTCTCGGTTGGATTGCGCCATAAACATGTGTTGTTCGTTAAATCCAGCAGCGATGTGGACAGAAAACAACAATGGTGACGTAACTTGTGGACTGCAACAATTCAGCAGTGTGTGCGTGTTTTTATATGTAATATATATATATGTATTTGTGTATATGTATGTATATGTATATATATATATATATATATATATATGTTTGTACGTACGTATGTGCGTATGTATGTATATATGTATGTATGTATATACACACACATACACACAGACTTACACTCAACCACACACACACACCCACACACACACACACACACACACACACACACACACACACACACACACACACACACACACACACACACACACACACACACACACACTCACATTAATATAGTTGTTTATTGATGAGGATGAGGCTCTGACCATTATTTCTCTATAAATAAAAGTATTTTTCATAGATAAAAGTTATTATCTCTATTCCAATTGGATAATTGCGCTTCTTAACTAAAATGTATTATTTAATTTGTTTTGTATTTTTGACGACTGTGTAATCACCATGCAGACAACCACACCACGGCCATCGAGGAAAACCCGAGATGAACCGAAGCGTCCGGCAGACACTTTTTGTAGAAAATTATCCAACAACATGTGACAAATACATTCTTGCGATCTTGAAGGTAACTATTGGATGCAAGATTTGTACCTATGGGACACAATAATTTATGCGACAAACAAACGAATGTTTCTCCTTTGTTTACATGATGGAACTACACTTCTCGAAAACTTCAAACACAACTTTCAGATATTTTCAGAACAATAATATTATTTTCAAAACAAGCAATTTCAGCTTTTAAAATATATTAATGTATGTAAATGGATCATTAGCATATGTATGCAAGTATTTTGTGAACAAAGATTCTATAAAAAAAACGACAACACATCCTTAAAGCCTGGTTTTGTCCTCAATTGTAATAAAACATTGTTCGTACAACAAATAGCCAGTGATGTGTCATATCATTTTGTTTGTAAACAACGAAAATTAGAATATAATATGACAATGCTTAAACTAACAAAAGAACTTCGATATTGTGATCACAGTTTTGGAGTGAAACTGTGAAACACTGTGGAACACTATCCCTGAACATAATTCATAATAACATGCGAACTGCATAGAATGCCTTAAACACTGTTTAAAAAAAACTGGTCAGGAATCATAGGTATAGTTTTGACCATATTCAAATTGATATAATTACTAAAATTGTAACTACTTAACTTAGTTGATATATTTATATAGATCATTAATAAAACTAGAACACAACAAGCACGATTTAAAGGTCATATAACGAGAAAGAGAAAGTTAGAATTTACAGTAATAACAGGAAAGATTGAATGAAAAGATCCATAGGACGCCAGAAGATAACACTAATATATAGTATGTCATCAAGGTGAGGAAGGAGCGTAACATAACTACTACAAACTACATACGACCGTGCGGCTTGGAGTGCCATTATCGTCAACGCCTGTGACAGACATGGCACATAGAAGTAGAAATATATATTTATTAATTTTAATTCATCTTTTCCATAGAACTGGTAAAATAATGTATAATCTAGGATTGTTTTTTATAATCGTAATAATATATATATAAAGTAGTTATTTATATGGTATTATAGTAAATTGTGGCATAATATCTTTTGAATGTAGTTGCTAATGGTTAATTTGTATTGCTAATGGTTAGTTTGTATTAACTCTTTTAGTTGCATATACTCAACAAGTTTTTTTCTTCCCCTATAAATGTGTTAATTCGGACGAAAAATTTACTTATTTAACATATCCCTGACTATTGACCATGTGTTAGCTATACTGATTCTATGTAGGGTTGTGTTGTCGCCGATTGAGCCGTCTTCAATGTACAAATCATCAACGTTGAACCGTACTAATTTCGTCATGCTTCCTTCCCAGTGATGTCTATAACATGTGTTATCAACACAATGTAGTAAAACAGCTGCACAACTCTCACATTAATGCCATATTTGATAAATCTATTGCACCACGGTGGATAAATGATAAACGAAAATGATACTAATCATTGTCATTATATGTTATGTGTGAGTAATTATAAACAGGATGGTTTATACATATATGTATACATGCATACATGCATACATGCATACATGCATATATGCATACATGCATACATGCATACATGCATACATGCATACAGGCATACATGCATACAGGCATACAGGCATACATGCATACATGCATGCATGCATATATGCATGCATGCATACATGTATACATACATACATACATACATACATGCATTGTAGTGCGGAGCAGAACTCTAAATAGTGCAACATAATAGTGTGAGTCTGAACTAGTGCCGCCGGGATCGCTCGTCCACTGAGACTCGCAGTCCCGTTTGCCCGTCGGCACCGAAGATCAGCGATTTCGCCGTCTTCGCAGGTCTACACATTGACAGTGCCTGCCCAAGTAAGTGCTGCGCACAAAACATGCATATATATTATTATATATATATATACATGCATACATACATACATACAGACACACATACACACATGCACACATGCACACATTCAAACATGCACACACGCGCACATGCGCACACGCACACTCGCACACACGCACGCACGCACACACGCACACACGCACACACGCACACACGCACCCACGCATCCACGCACCCACGCACATACGCACATACGCACATACATACATACATATACATACATACACACATACGTACATACATAATTACATGTATAGATACATACCAACATACATACGTATATATATATACGTATTTCTTAGGAAATGAAACATGTCCGGTTACTGCCAATGATACAGTCCATATGTTATAAAAGAGTTCTTAAAGTGTTCGGTCATACACCGAGGAGCACTGTACACACATTCGTTTCGGATTGCGTATGGAGGTGTCCGGGGGAGGCAGTATATGGTGCAGTTTGTGGTTACATTTTTGTATATTCGTGAATAGAGTTATGCACAACGTCTCCCTCCGGTCTGCTAGCATTTGTAGTCTCGCTGTGGCGATGGCTTCGTCGTAACACACGTCGCGAAATAGTATCCGCATAGCTCTTCCACAAAAGAAGACGTGGATTTTCCGTTCGTAGTACCTCCGTTGCAATGACTATCTCGCGGTTGACTTTGTTTCAACATAGTTTGTACAGTAGTTGATTTCCACCAAGGAGTGCACTCTGACGGCGGCGAATTAGATAGAAAAAAGGTATGTCACTTGAGCATCGTCTGATTTGGCGATCTGGGAGATGCCAATCAGGTAATTTTCTTATACTACAATTGAAGAAATTAAGTTGCTCTTCGCAGGTTGGTAGACCGAATAGCGTTTCCCATGAGATGCTCGAGGATGTGCTTCACACCACGTATAGTATAATACTACGATGTCGATGGAATACAAGCAGCCACCTTATGATCCGAGAGGCAGATCGGCGCGGTAATGACAGGGCGATGGGCAGGTAGATGTTATACTATATAGCGTTTCATCTTGTTGGTTGGTCAACAATCTGTTTCAAGTCGTGATTTCGTTTCAAGTGAAAATCCTTCATCTTGTTGAAGTTGCCCATTATGATAGTACCTGTATATCGGTGGTGTCGGCATATGTAGTCTAGCGTCTGGTCGATGTGATTCAGTATTGCCCTATCATCTGATGATATATTGTTCCAAATGTTATTTTCGGGTGGTCGCGAGGCATATTTTGTGGGCGTATTGTTATTCACTATGTTTCTAGCTCGGGTTGATTTAGTTCGGGCCAACATTTACTTGGAATTGAGTTTCTAAACAGCAGGCAATACTTCCATGTTGGCTACCGACTTGTCTGTCTCTCCGGTAGATATTCAACCCGGACAACGAGAGCGGGCCGTCTGATATGCTTCTGGTGCACAACGTTTCGGTTATTACTAAAACGTTCACTCCGTAGTTGTCTCTTATCACTTTAATTTCGTCCAGTTTACTAGACCGCGCTCCGCGAATGTTTGTGTTGATTATCGTGTGTAGGTCACATTTGTTTGTATGAAGACATATTAAAATTCTCCCAACAGCACCAGTTCCATAAATGTTCAATTAATTGTTGTTGTTCTATAGTGTGTGAATGGCCGATGACCGATCACAGTGGGTATTCGGTGTTGTTTACGACCGCCTCGGCACCCTCGCTTGGTAGGAGGACTCGCAGCAATGCTACTAGCATTCAAGCACGACTTGATGGAATGTCTGCATTGAGCCAGTTAACAAGTAGTGTAGGTGTAGAAAAACAACCTGTCTTAGATATAATAAAATATGTAGCTACAGTGGTATGAACAAACAAACGCCACGATGTCATCAATAAAGAAATACTCCACGACACCGTAAGACGGGGAAGAAACAGGGAAGACCAAGAAAGATGTGGCTCTACGACATCACAGAAAGGACTGAGTTGTCGCTCTCGGATCGGAAGCAGGCAACACGAGATAGAGACAGGTGGTGGCAGATAGTTGACAAATCATCGAGGCGTGCATCACAATGATCGTCTCGGTCAAACGTTGATTGAGTGAGTGAGTCATTTCAAAGATGTAACCTCTTATGTGTTATTCACCTTCAACCGTCGCTCGTTGGCATTATGCAAAAAACAATCTGGTACTACCTGGCCCGGACCGTGTCGGCTTCCATCTATGTAACACAGTTCTTCACGTGCTAAAAGTTGAACACTAAAATAGTGAAACCGTATGCCGCCCAACATCATTCGCGGCACAACATTAAAAATGTTATATAATCTTTGGAAATAAGTATTGTTCGCATCTTTGACTTATAAGTACTGACCTATGCAACTAAAATAATATATGCAGAAGAATACTAATACACGAATAATTGTAAAACGAGTGATTACCATTAGACAAAGTATGTTCCATAAACGAGAACAGTTGTGATATTTATAATAATAAGATTAGATGTTTAGTTTATCCATTCTGCTAGTAAAACCAACTGTAATATTGATTCCAAATGGTAGGGGTCAAGGGTGTAACAATGTATCGAACTATCGATGCATCGAGTTGGTTGATGTCGCGATACAACACTATCGATAGTAAATTTAACTATCAATAATTATCGGCGATAGTACAGCGAACAATCGATAGCAACGATAGTTGGTGAAACACATCAGCAGGTTTACTATTGCTTACTGTAATATTAATCACAATCGTAATTTTTGAAGTCTTTGCATTGGCTTCTTGTACGATATCGTATAATATTTAAGATCTGTACTATTACATACCAGGCACTGTCCAATAAGCAACCCTCTTATTTGCAATTATTGCTTACTCCTGTAAGAAAACCTATCCAGCTTCGATCATCTAGTTCTGACCTACTTTTTGTTCCTAGAGTCAACACTAACATTGGAACTAGGGCTTTTTCTGTTGCTGCACCAACTCTTTGGAATATGCTTCCTCTTAGTGTTAGATCAGTTGAAAATATTACAAAATTCCGTCGTCATTTAAAAACGTATCTTTACAACCTTGCTTACCCACCGTAGCTCCCTAGCGCCTTGACCCATCTGTTGACAACTGGAAAACTACTTATGGATTTTGAGATTGACCAACCCTTTTGTTTTGATGCGCCTCTGAGCTTGGTTTCCTAGGATTTAGGCGCAATAGAAGTTATCTTATTATTATTATTATTATTATTAATTCGTCAACTGTATTACGCATTGTTTACCTATTTACAAAGTCCACCGACCAAACGTCAACAGTTGTTGATAAAAATCAGCATCACTCACGAATTGTCATTGTGAAAAAAACTGACCCCAAGTCTAAATTACGGCGCAACACGTCGAATTTGGCTGGGGGCACGCGCTTCATCAACTGAAATAGGAAGACAAACATATTTAAAGGTTCTCAACCAATTCGTTTGCCCAAAGCCAATCCGGTTCTTTTAGGTGCAGATGAATAATGTTTGAATAGTTTAACTAGTGTTTACAGTCGGTTTAATAAAAAAAAATGCGTACTTGTTTTTTAATCGTCAATAAAAAAAGATTTGTCGTTACACTGGGTATAGCTGGCGAAAGCCAATTGCGCTGTCGACCTCCTGGGCCATTTCGGTCACGTGCTTTACGCGAGATCGGCATCTCACGCTTTCGAAAACAGTAACAACATACACGTGCTTTGGTGTATCAAGATGAAGATTCCAAAGTGGTACGAAGGTACGTATTACACTATCGCAGTTAGCAACAAGAACGCGTAGCCGTGTATTAATTCAACGAGAATTGCAACTTGCGAACGTCTACACTCGACTCGAGGCTGACTCCAACGTCTAACTAAGTCTAAGCCAGTCACCATGACAGCATGTGACTTGTCCATGTCCATGACCATATATATCAGCCAGAGATTCAGTCAGAAGCTCTGACAACGAGCATACTATTTGATATGTATTATATTTGGTTACGTAGGTTCTTGTTAATAAGCTATGTTATTGCGACAATACATAATAGAGAGTAGACGACGTGAGGGTGCGAAATGACAAATAACATTAGTTTGGTAGTGGGCCCCTGGCCCTGTTGATCGTGCAAGTAACTTAGTCAGGGAGCATCCGTAATTTTGTGCAAGAGAACGTCAAACACGGGAATATTATATTGGTGATCATAATTATTAAAACAGTGTTTTGTGACTTATATTTGGATACTATTACTGCAGATTGCTGTTGATTTGCATTGTAGTTTTAAAATAATTAAGATTTGTTATATGACAACCTTGATGATGATGATTTTATTCAATATAAAAATGTAAACGTATAAATGCATAAGACATACTAGCTAGAGTATACCATATATAAGGATTACACAAGTAAATGCTCGCACTTGTAATGCAATTGGTATCTTGTAATGCCTTTTAACTGACACATGCGTGCTATTCGAGCTAACTTTAATTATGATGTTGCTAGAGGCCACACTGCAACCTTTGAATGGGAATGAGAGGAGGCAGAAGAGGGACTAAGGCGGTCACCTGGGTTAGGCAGACACAGGGAGGATATATAGTCTGCGGGAGGCCCACATATGATCAATCCAGGTAATTTCAAATTTATAACAATCAACCACGTATACATTATCAACAAATTGTAATGTGCACATTTAAATATACATTTGTTTTCATACACATTTTAATAATAAAATCTTGGACATGGAAAACTAAGTTGACTTCTGCACTTATATTATATCCACAGTGTGTCAACACATACATATTAATACACCTTTAAGAAGTATTTAGCATATGGCAATGACTCAGAAATAAGTTTATAAAATAAACTATTCATTTCTGAAGAAGGTAGACATACATATTATGAACCTTTCAATAGTTGACGAGAAAATTATACGGTTAGCATCACAATAACACCTCATTTTGTTATTTCCAACATTCACTTTGATCATTCATCCTCAGGCAGAACCTTAAAATGTCAAACATGAATATGTGTAGTAGTTACACATGGCAGACACTGACATGAATTAGAATACTGAAAACAAAACAAAAAATATAAATGCACTTTACTGATGTTTTACTGATTAGCAGAATTCAAATCAGTCTATGATATTGACAAAGATCAGGCATCACTGTAGTGAAATTGAACAATTTTAAATTCATGTGATGACAATGAACACCTTGTAAAGAAAAAATAGTTAACATCTTTCACCGTTTAAAAAAAGCATATTCTACTAATGTCTGCATGCTGTATCAAGCCACCCTCTCCCTTCTCCGGAACAATAAACACTGACTGTTCCTAAGATATCAACATGTATAGATGCAGCTGTAGTAGCACATTTCTTGCTGCCCTTTTTCTTGTGAAATGTTGCAGGTAACACATGAAACATTATTTTATATTTATTGATTATGACAATGAACACTCCATAATTAGTTATTCCCAACACTACAATGATACCTGTTTTTGTTTACTGAATATATGCTTTTCTTTGCAGGAGATTGGACTAGTGCGCTTAGTACCACTAGTTCTCCAAGTTAATATGACATACTGGGCAGTTGTATTTGTCCAGGATCTCGGACAAGATTCTACATACTGCATATTAATGGTTTATCATGTGAATGTCCACCGACTGATCCCAATTGTGTCGTGTGTTGCATCCGTGACAGATCCCCCAGTGCCGATGGGGTGTACACTGGTTTCCAGGTCAGTCAGTTAGCATGACTGACTAAAAACCAATGTAGAATGCAGGTTGCTCGACATACGAATATGGTGATGCCTGATTAGCTCTGCAGTTGGTGATTGAACGGTGGGTGCCAGGATCTGGCAGATATAGCATGAGTCTTTGGGCAACAACTGTTGACGCTGTGAGACAGGTTCAGTGTCGAGAATAATTCGGTGAACTACATCACTGTATGTGTTCGCTGTCTTCGATGGTACTGCATACCAGCTTCCTGACATTTTGCTGTACATCCGCATCTACCTATACCAGAGACAAATTGACAATTAGCATAGCTCTGACATCTATTATTTTTTATATGTGATGACACATTTATTAAAAGTCAATAAAACACGGTATTTGTATTCAATTTAACTTTTAGCAGTGTCCATGAAAAAATACATCAATTATCCAGCAATGTTACAGTGGTAGGGTTTCATTGTCTTTGTGTTGCTGATAGTCAGTGACAGCCAGCTGAGTTCTTGCAATGTACACCAGGTACTTGTTATGTACAACACAAGTTTGTGATGAAGTAATGGTATTGATAGCCTTTTCACATTTTTCAACAACAATCTGTTGATACAATGACAGCGGCATTTTACTTGTTTAAGTTCTCTATGTATCATGAGGACTGGTATTATACTTTTCATGCCACGTTTCATATTTCTAAATTATTCTTTTTTAATCACTGATTAATATTTTTACAAATAATTTACATTACATTTTCACTTTGCATGATGATTATACATCTGTACACATTGTACTAATTATGTTATAAACAACACTTGAGCAAAGTTAGTTCTGATATGCTGTAGTATCCAGTCCTCACGACTGCTCAAAGTGCTTTACACTTGATTCCCTGGCAGACCTGTTAAATCGAACACCATCTCATCTCATGTGGGAAGCATTCAGCCACACTGAAATTAATATGCGAAGACTATTCGTACAAAAATATCCACCGCTGTCTAGCCGGTACTCTCCAGCTGAGTAAACCTGAGCAACGTAGCATGTAATGATTGTACATGTAATTCTCAGTCACATGGCGATGACCCTGACTAGTCAAGTCACAATTATTTGCGAGTTGTAAACATACCGAGCATTGCATAAACTACAACATTTTCGAATTTTATATCATATTGATGTTTTTTTAACAAAGAATAATAAATTATGATTCGTTGTTAAAAAACAAATATGATTCATAATGTAGTTATTTTTATTTGATATGTACATATTATATTTGTTCAAGTAAACATCTTCCTAAGTAATTTTGTCTCATTTGTCTACATTTTATGGGCATGCGATATTACATTTTTTTGTTAAATACATAGTATTGTTTAGTCACTAAATTGTGTAAGTTGTAAACACACAAGGCATGTATAAACTACAACTAGCGTTTGACATCATGTGTACTAGTGTTGTTTTTTGTAACAAAGAATCTTGATAAAAATATATGTTTTTTATATGTACAGTGTACCTAAAAATTTTTCAACCTCTTCCTAATTTTTGTTTCTATTGTTGTTTTGCATTTTATGTGCATGTGATGTGTATGTGATATTAACAATTATTACATTATACACATCAAGTGCAGTGATTGTACCTGTAGTTGTATTGTGCTTTTCATTATTTTGTAGTCAATCTCATCAAATAGTTTCAATAAAATGTTTTTACTTAACGCTGCCTTTACTTTAATTTATATGCATTTCTAACAACAATAATATGCAGTTTAAGGAGGACACATATTACTGCAAATCCTCATGCAGACAAACAAAACTATCACATACAGGGGTGGATCCAGAAATCGAGTCTGGAGTGGTGATATTGGAAGACGCTATACCTTCAGCTTATTATTATCACCTAAACTGGGGCACATTTCAAACGGTCTGGGAGGACACAGTTGCATGGGCCCATTATAACAGATCTGCAGACAAATTCCTAATGTCTAGGGAGCACGTGCCCCCAGGCATACTTGTTTATTGCTTGTATTTATAATTTTGATAACAGGTTTCTGACAGAGTAACCACATTTTACAACACTCGTTTACCTGAAGGTGAAGAGCTTTGAGGCATACATTTGCATGTGGTGTTGACACACCTCGTGTTCTGAAAATATGGTACATGTATTAATAGTCAGCACTGATTCTTTCTAACAACAATCATTTTAATGTATTTGCAAAAGTTGCAATGAACGACCACCTGCCAAACGCAACCAATGCCAACGGTCAAAAGCTATCTATCTATATATAAATACATAAATTTTCACGTTATTGAGGGGCGCTGGTTTTCTGAACATAAATTTAGTACAAGCAACATTAATATGTATACTCATACGTGATTATAGCTGAATAATTCGAAATTACTAACCTGTCTGGAAGAACCTTTGCGAACGCTGCATCTCATCTGTTGACATTATCATTATGACTGACCCCACGGCAGGGGCAACGCCAACGGTCCACGGCTGGCACTGTCGCCAACTCCTTCTGTTTACTTTGTTTCGTTCCATAGTCGTTCCCAAACAAAAATACACCTTTATGCGTGGGTACTGTCTGTGTAATTTAGCTCGTGTCGGTGGCATATATGTTCGCGGACGTCCACTCATTGCCTAAACTCGGAATTCCATAACATCAACAGCGCCCCAGGTTGGGGTCAAAGGTCAATATCGCCCATAAGTCGCGATCACGAGAAGACAAGAACGCGATTCCACGCAAAGTTCAATGTCCATACTCAGGAAAAATCGAAGTAAACACCGGATGCGGTTTTTACTAAAAACAAAAGAGTTCGCCGTTTTACTATTAATTTAAAAAAAATCGAACTAATACGTATGCACAAACGAACTAGGATATCATTAGGGACTACTTGATGCCTCTGTTTTTGTGAAAGTACTAAGAAACGCGAGGAGCAAAACAATCGAATTGGTTGAGTACCTTTAACTTCCATGATACTATTGCGATAGTCATCCCTACCAAATGGCAAATTTGCACCTGCCAAACATTGAAAATCACAGTTTCTTGTTTTCAGTGAGAACACAAACATTTTATACTTGGAATAGTGACACATAGTAGATCGGTCAAGGTACGGTTTTAGCCGCCGTACGTTCTTAAGGCCCGCAACAGGTGAAACAAATGCCAAATACATTTAGGAAAATGAGTCTATATAATAGATCCTACGCACCAACTTAGCTTGATATGTGTTTTGCAGACCTATTAGTATTTCTTACTAATGCGTATGATCTTTCCGAGGACACGCATGTATATGTACGACGCACTGAGGCATGGCGAACGTTCCGAAATTGTCTGTGTGGCCTACCACACTTTACTACTAACTCTATTTATTAAAAAATCTGTGCGTATCCGAAGTATCCGGCAAGTGTCGAGTTATGTTAACATTACCTTTATTTGGTGAATGTTTGTACCGCGTTTGTTTGTAAGAATACAGCAGACGTAAGGTTTCACAAGAAACTTCCCCATCACATAACCGAGAAAGACATCGATTTGACCAGAAATGTTAATCTTGTTGGTAGTTGGTACTAAGTTATGTCCCAAAGTATATCAATATTAATGATATATATTGAATACGTTGCTGAAATAATAAAGCAGATAGAAAAAAGGAATTAGAAAAATATTGCCCCAAAAGTGTAAAAATTCACCTATTTTCACCGACAGTACATAGACAAATGTGGGGTTCCCGTAGAAGCCCTAATCAAGACGCATACTACACAACGATATGGTTCTCTGTTTGTTTGTTTGTTTATTTGTTTGTCTGTGAACTCATAACACGGATAGTTTTGCATATATGGAACTGACCTTTAACATGTGATCTAGTGCGCCCATTGGGGGTGTTTGTAGATTTAGATTTTTTGGAAATTTGTCCGGAGGGTGGATATCTTGGAATGGTCACAATTTCAAAATGGGTCTTATCTTCGTCAGTTACGCATGTTAGGGGCTGTCATTTTGTTTGAGTAATTCAGAAAATTAGATTCCTTTCAAATCTTGGGTGTGACAGTTTTAAAATGGCACTTATATTTGTAGTGTTGCATTGATGCGGCTGAAACAAGTTTTCCCATTTTATGTTTTTAAATGTAAATTTTGCATTGGTGTTTTATATGATATGCAAGTATGTTTTTTGTTCATCGTTATATTTCATATTACGTCATTTATTGTGAGAAGTAATTATATATTTTATCTCAAGTCATGTTTTAGTTAAGATGATCAACATGTTGGCAACTTTGTGTGAGTTGCCTACGTACGCGTATTTCACACACAGCGTTATAACAAAATGTATGTGGAATTATGTAACTTAGAGCAACAATTAACTTCATTAACTATATAGTAGGTCATGGTATTACCAGAAATGTCCTAAATCATGTGAATGTTTCACCAGCATCAGCGCGTACACAAATCCGTTGGGCAAATAAATGCAGTTGTCTACCTACCAAATTAATACGCCAACGTAGTTTACCTTTATGCCAACTAACGTCTCAATCAAACTCAGTGCGTTGGAGTCACGCTATTATTCCGGGTTATTAAGTGTGTATTTTATTACAGTGTGTAAGGGAGGGCTGTCGCACGACAGGGTTAACCTTTTGTTAGCGTGTCACTCGTCAATTACCAGCGAACGCAGCATTGCCGTGCACGGTCTTTTACAGCCTAATTAACGGTCGCAGCCAAGTGGTAGGTTTGAATCAATTGACGATGTTTGCAAGGGGTCCTTTGCTAGCGTCTCGATCTCGATCTCGACCCCCTTACCGATCGTGTGTATGTGTGTGTGTGTGTGTGTGTGTGTGTGTGTGTGTGTGTGTGTGTGTGTGTGTGTGTGTGTGTGTGTGTGTGTGTGTGTGTGTGTGTGTGTGTGTGTGTGTGTTGTGTGCGTATATATGCATGGTTGTGTGAGTGCGTGTGTGCGTGAGTGAGTGAGTGAGTGAGTGAGTGAGTGAGTGAGTGAGTGAGTGAGTGAGTGAGTGAGTGAATGAGTGAGTGTGTTTGCCCGCGTGTGAGTGCGCGCATGCGAGCGTGTATGTTTCTGCGCGTGTTTTCGTGTGTGCGTGCATGTGTTGTGCGTGTGTTGCATGTGCGTGTATGTTTGTGTGTGTGTGTGTGTGTGTGTTTGTGTGTGCATGCGTGTGTGTGTGTGTGTGTGTGTGTGTGTGTGTTGTGTGTGTGTGTGCGTGTATGTGAGAGAGAGTGTGTGTGTACCTGCCTGTGTGTGCGCGTGTGTGTATTTGTGCATGTATGTGTATGTATGTATGTATGTATGTATGTAGACAGAAAAGTGAGAGAGGGAGAGAGAGAACGAGAATGAGCGGGAGAGGGAGCGAGACAAAGTGAGACGGAGAAGAAGAGGGAGGGAGAGGAAGAGAGAGAGAGAGAGAATGAGAGGAAGAGGTAGATGGAGAAGGAGACGGGGAGGAAACGGGAAAGGGAGAGAGGGAGATGGAGGAGGAGAGGGAGATGGTGGGAGAGATAGAGGGAGAGAGAGAGAAAGAGATTGAGAGACAGAGAGAGACAGAGAGAGTAGACCCTATATACGTACGGATGTATGCACTTGTGTACGTATGTATTTATGTACGTATGTACGTATGGTTGTTTGTAGGGAGAAGGGGAGTGGGAGAGAAAGAGGAATAAAAGAGAGAGAGAAAGAGAGAGAGAGTGAGAGCGGGAGGGTGAATGAGAAGGAGAGGAAGAGATAGAGGGAGAAAGGGAGACGGAGAAGAAGTGATTTATACTGTGAAAGAGAGTGAGATGGAGAGAGAAGAAAGAGGGAGATGGCGAGGGAGATGAGTTTGGAGAGGGAGGGGGAGATGGAGGTGTAGATGGAGAGGGTAGGGGAAATGGATATGGTGATGGAAATGGAGAGGGATATGGAAAATGAGATGGAGAAGGAGATGGAGTGGGAGAGGGTGAGAGAAAATGTCAACCACCGATTCAACGGCCTTATTTTCGAACGTTGGTATTACGTGAACAAGTTGGCGTAATAACTGCGCTGGGCTAATGTTATTTCAAGTTATCGCGCGAACTCAAAGTGCACCTGCGCGAAAAGGTATGAATTTCATAACAATTACGCGGCGTGTCGCTAGAGCAATAATACTCAGCTAATGCAGAAGTGATCCAGTTTTCTTTATCAATGGCAATGGAAATGGGAACATTCTTTCCACCGATGCATTGCGTTGTATAATTACGTCCGGCCACTTTGCAATAATAATCCCTGGACATTGCCGGGTCACACCTCTTGTTATATATACATAATTATATATGTACCACGCGTTAAGCAGAGGACCCTTTTATGTAAAATAGCACTGCTTTTTTAATTTGTGCTATCTCCTTGTGCGGTAACCGTGCTCTTTCTCAAGGTTTTTAAATCTCAATAATACCTAGACGCCTACGTACTCAGTTTATGGCAGTTTTATTACTTTGCTTTGGAAACGACATTTTCAACACTGGTGTGCGTCTCTGTCGAGCAGTGTAGCGCGGATCTCCAACGTCTGCAGGTCACCAAGAGCAGGTAGGCGGGTTGGCTTCATCAACTGTAAAATTAACATAATCAGTGTCAATATTTTGTGAATATGCCTTTGTCGTTCTACAACGGTTCATGTTACGTACATGGGTACTAGCTGATGTAAGTCATATCGCTTCACTGTTTCTGCTTTTGTTGCCTTCCGGTGCAATGTGTTATCAGTATTGTTGCGCACGGATTGATGTATAGCTGATATATATATATATATATATACATATATATGTATATACCACCATATATGTATGATTATACACACATATATATATATGTATATACCACCATATATGTATGATTATACATATATACATATATATATATATATATATAAATAATCATATCCATTAAAACTATTGTGTGGAACCTTTGTAGAGATGACATGATTTATTTGCTTGCAATGAAAATTACCATTCATTATTATAGTTGCTGAATATTCAAAACTCAGCGCGTTAATGTGAAATGAAGTACACAAAGATTGATGAATAATGCTGTTTGTAATCGGTAACTGAGAAAGAAACCAATTTACAAAACAAATAAACATAATATACTGTCTGTTGAAGCTTGTACATGACCATATGTGGTATCATAAGAAAGGACTGATTGCCATACTCATTAGTTGTATGTGTACCAATATAGTATTGTGTAGAACAACGGTTGTTAACCTTTTGGGGCAGCGACCAAAAGTTGATCGTTATTTGAGCTCGGCGACCCAGACCTTCAAACAGTTAAAGTCGCTATTTTTGTCAACGCTTATATACAACATGAACAATATTGATTTATTATACTAATTATTTTACTTTATCACACTTGTTATCGTTTAAAATATGTCCTTTTGACATTTTATATGTTATTCCATCAATTATAGAGATATGTTTTTTTGCAACATTACCCGTCGTCAGATCCTGCCAGCGAATGATAAAACTATGGTACATAAATATAAGTCTTATATGCCGTTTTATCTTAAATTGGCATATTATATGAAACATAGTTTATGTGGAATTGTGGAAAGTTGTATATTGTGTACGGAGCCCATTGATTCACTAGACATTTGTATTTAAAAGTTGGGTGATGTAAGAATGCTACTTTACACACACACACACACACACACACACACACACACACACACACACACACACACACACACACACACACACACACACACACACACACAAACACAGATATATATATATATATATGTATACACTGTATATATATATATGTATATATATTATATGTATATATATGTATATATATATATATATATATTATATGTATATATATATATATATATAATATATATAAAAAACGCATACATACATAAATGATCATAATTTCACCCACTGCACCAATGACGCATTTTCAGCAGCACCAAACAATCTGCTTGCCGTTGTGTGATGTATGCGGGGCACTTACGTTACGCCAAATGTCACCTGAATTTAAAATGTCGTGTGATAATATGTCACACGACATTTCAAATGCATAACACATTTGGCATAATTCATTCGTCTCGCATGCATCCGGTACATAGGCAAGCGGGACAATAAAGGGCAATTTGGAATGTCATGGATATTCTTGTCGACCCACTCAAAATGGCTTGGCGACCCAATTTTGGGTCGCAACCCAGGGTTTAAGAACCACTGGTATAGAGGTGGCTAATTTAAATATATAGTTAATGCGTTATTTCAACTAACACAGTTAAAAAAAGTCATGTAGTTTAATTAAATTTATTTATCTAACGTTATCAAAATCCATACATTTATTTATTTATTTTAATCAATTAACGTTTTCTGGATTAGTATAATTTAATGGTGCCTTATTGTCTGCTGTAAACGGTTAGTCTTGATGAACATTGCGGACTTTAGATCAAAACGGTGTCAAATAATAACATAAAAGAAAGTTTATAATCAAGCCTAGGGTTTTTTGAACAGTCTCCCAATCCAGCTAATGTATGTTGACTGCATCCTCGCTAGCCAGGGCTAGCTGTTTGCCATGCAAAACTAGCCCTGGCTGATCCCCTCCGTGAAGTGCGAAAGTTAGCTGAGTCAAACTAGTAATTGACTTTGCCAGTTGCGACTACAACACACGTGAGAACAGCGCAAATACACGCCCCAATTTGAAGACGGATAAACGACTTCTGGGAATCCCAATATATAATGACCCATTCGCCCATTAGCACGAGCAGCTGAGCGGTATTGTGTATTCGAATACTTGCGTCTACTTCCTAAACATTGCATGTAACACGAGCCACGGCTGGTTGAAATTAGTTTTATTATGACCACCTGACCTGCCGACATCCACTGATCTATTTCATAGGCTGAGCTTAATTCAGAGTTTCGCAAAGCGATCAGCCAGGGGGTACTGCTGGCTGGCACTGACGTAATCAGCAGCAGCGACCCCTGGCGCGCGAGGATGGTTGACTGTGGTAGTGGCAATGTGCGTACGGCTGTATTATGTAACAGTATTGAATGCACACGCTTTTATGACTGTGATCGCCAGCTAATGGCGTGCAATAAAAAACGTACCTGGAGCATGGAGTTATTTAGTGAGTGTAGCAGGTAAAATGTCGAAAGATGTTGGTTAAGTGACAATTTGAATTGCGGACTTTCTTGAAATGTCATAAATGATCTGGTTCAGACTGTTAATAAGAACTGATTAACGACGCTCTTATGAACTCGTACTAATTACAGTGCGTATTGTAAGTTATATATTGTATCATTATGTTTGTATGTATTTCTTAGAAAACTCAATAAATTTATATGTTTTGCTCACGGAGAAGGTTAATAGTTAATTGATTTAAAGTAAATTGTTAATTAAATTAAATTAAATTGTTAAGTTAATCGAAGTTAATTGTAAATGTAATTGATGATAATTGAATTTAGTTGTTGAGTTAAAGTTAATTGTTAATTTAAGTTAATTAAATAACATTATAAAGGTAATGGTAAGTCCTTATATAGCGCTGTATCCAGTCTTCAGATCTGCTGAAAGCGCTTTACATTTTACTCCCTGGCAGACCTGTCCAATCGAACAGCATTTCGACTTCGTTGGGGAGTATTCAACCACGCTGCAATTAATGCGAAGACTATTCGTACACAAATATCCACCACTGTATATAGCCAGGTACTCATTCATACAGCTGAGTGAACTGAAGCAATGTAGAGTAAACGAACTTGCCCAAGGTTCGACACCGCCGCACAGGATTCGAACCCGCGTTCTCTCAATCGAGCTCTTACTCCTGCATTACTGCGCTCCATAAATTTTTAAATTAAATTTAATTTAATTTAACTGATAACCAAATTGAACTGAAGTGTGAGTTTATTTAATTTAGTATAATTTCATTTAATTGTGACATATCATAGTTAATTGTAATTTATTTAATTAAATTTTAAATTAATTGTCCCATGCCTTATGTTGCATACTTAGTATGGTTTAGTAGGAACATATAAGCCCTAGTTACTTTATTATAATGTAAACTTCTAAAGCCCGCCAAACACGTACTGACGCTTCGTCGGCGACAAGTCTGCAACGGCTCATAGACCGACGAATCGTCGTCTACTAGCATTGACCAACAAAAATAGCGACGCAAATGAAAATGCACGTAAATGTACCGAATGAGTCGGCTAACTAACTCGGGACAGTGTTGAGAACAACAGTGAATTAAATAAATCAAGACTGTGTGATTTATTGGTTTAAATCGATCTTCATAAGTGATTAATAAGTACAACACTTCTATCTTCCCCCATTTCCATGTGTAAATTTTATGTATTGTATATTGCGTGTAGTTCTCTTTGTATTAATTTTCCACTTGGAATTAAACAATCAATCAATCAATAATTGTTTTTCTATTTTAATTTATATATATATATATATATATATAAACTCCTTTAACCGTGATCTACACAAATCGACTTGGGTATTTATTTAACAGAGGATAGTTTATTTGAGGTACACATTTACAAGTATTATATAATAACATTATTATAGTAGGTTGACTGAAAATAAAAAAGAATATATACTTTTTACCAGACGATACTAATACAGACAGTTTAGCGTGAATATAAACATATATCCTTTTGAAAAGACGCCATAACAGCTACATTGCATTCGATGCGCAGACAAAACGAAATTAAATCTTAATAATTGTGAGGCTCAAAGACATTTTCAAGACCAGTACGTCCAAACTCTACAAATTGATATAAAGGTACCACAAGTAATTGTGTAACGACAATATGTACCATAAAAATTTCAAAATTAGAAAATGAAAGGTTAGCCAGATGCTACTATTATAGTTCAAACAATATCACGACTGTCATAGTGTAATATGTGTTTTACGAATGTTTTATAACAGCTTTTCTTGATGTAATGTTTGTATAAACAATGCATACTAAATATGAATGAAAGCGGGGGTTCAAACGTAGACCCCGTTAGTTTTCCATGGTAATATATAGTGGTGCATGAGGTAAGAAAGGTATCAGTAACCAAATCGCCAAATATGCCAAACAGGTCGCTGACGTTCGTCATACGGGCAATATTTTCACAGGTAATACTGTATTTACTGCGACAGTTTGATCTAATTTAAGATTATTGTACACAATCTATTGCATCAAGGACGTGTCATGCAATGTTTTATTGTATGTTGGAACTGGTAAATGTATTGCGTAAGGTAGTTGTGTTTGTTTTGTGTCGACCAGAGACTTTTGTATCCCAAACCAGACGTCTGGCCCCTCAGTCCTGTCACTGTGGAGAGAAGTTTTTGTGGTGTCTACATTCCCCACGTGATCTATAACCCAGCTTGCGCATCTATCATTGTTTATTATATCATTTATTACTATTATAGATCAAAACATATCGAAAGGCCTGAAGGTTCTACGACGTTTGTGACTCAACAAAATCATTCTTCAGCTTACTCAAAGGGTAATGTGTATGCGTTAACGAATGTACGCTTGTGCGCATGTACTCGTGGTCTAAACTGGTCACCTGAAGATGCTGTTTACAAAAATGTGCTTTACGCTCGATATTGCTGAATTAATTAATTTTAACGTGAAAGGCAACGCCCACGGAGCGCACTTTACAATGGCAATGGTTGTCATAGACAAAAAAGCACCCGAAACGAACGTACGGTAATTGACTAATTTTGGTAAATCAAAACGAGGCGTCCTCACTGGCGCCGCCATCATCATATCCTCAAGGGCTATGCCTTCCGAATGTCTTTGAGAAAAGCCGCCATTGCCAAAATCTGCTGTGGAATAAACTGTTATAAAAATACGAAAAAGATCGGGCCTACGATACTGACAAGTGTCACTGACATTTCCGAGGCACCAGGCTGGCCCAATTTATGTGGTTGCATAATCCATGAATTGAACACTTTCTGTATGAAGTCGCATATGACCAGGTCCCACCAAACTCCAAAGCGTATTGCTTTTCTGGTTTTCTTTGAAGCACAGGCTGATGGTAGCGAGAACCAGGAAAGGAAGACATGGACCAGTTGGAAGCCACACAGCTAGCCCAAATAATGGCGTTTGACGGTGACAGCGACTCTGCCTTGTTGGACATTAATTATGGATCTTGTGGCTCGAGCCAGAAGATTCATAACTAATGTCTAAGATCTTGCAGTGATTATATCATTGCTGTTGCCGCTGACCATGACTGCGCTTCTTAATGACCTTTTAATGACCAAAAATTAAGGAAAATTTCCCAAATCTTTGTGTTTCGTAGTTATTTAATAATATTGTAGAAATATGTCTGAAACAATTTACCTAAAAATAACGAGCCTGCAGATACCTAAAATCGCGTTATATGTGTACATATGATCAGGAATACATCTGTCTGATATATGAATTAAAGGATTTTACAGCTGGTAGTACAACTTTGCATTTCTTTCAATATCGTTTAGCAGGCCACTGATAAAATGCGGACCAGTAACATTGCTGCCGGACCAGCAATTTGTTGAAGTTGCTGGTCCGGCTGACCAGCGCAATTTTAGGGTAAAGGTAGAACGCTGGTATGTATGTGTGCGTGTGTGCGTGTGTGCGTGTGTGCGTGTGTGCGTGTGTGCGTGTGTGCATGTATACATGTATACATGTATGTATGTATGTACGTATGTATATTTGGACGTAGAACGCATTTTAAATTCTACCATAAGAGTGTTACACTCAGTAGCTACAAGGGACATTTCACTGTGGACTGGATAACTGCATTAAATTGTCGCAATGACTAGTCCAATCCTACGTGCAGTACTCAAACTACTTCCACACGTGTGATACAGTAATTTATTGAACTGATTAAAATCGTCAAGTAGAACGAACTATAAAGAGAATTGCAAATGTACCAGGCCAAGACATGCTGAAGCTGAATGTAAGACAATTATACACTTTCCTGCGATCTGTGGTACCACACTCTAATCTCACTGCAGACTGCTGTCCAACATATAAATTTGGGATAAGTGATGTAATTTTCTGGTCAAATCCCATGTGTATCAAAGTTACTTCCAACATCTCCAAGCTGTTCCCCAGTATGTGTCGTCCTATCCAGCCTGGGGGCTCACCACTAGGACCTCTCTTACTGTCTGTATTCTCTCATGATATTCTCTGCGTATAGACTGAATAGGTGGGGGGACAAAATGCACCCCTGTCTCCCTTGCCGACTGAGAACCAATCTGTGGTACCACACTCTAATCTCACTGCAGACTGCTGTCCAACATATAAATTTTGGATAAGTGATGTAATTTTCTAGTCAAATCCCATGTGTATCAAAGTTTTCCAGAGTTGTTGATGACTAACATTATCAAAAGCTTTTGAATAATCTATGAAACAGATCCTAAGGTCATTGTTGAATCCTCTGCATTTCTGAATTAACATATTCAGGTTGAAAATGTGATCTCTTGTTCCTCTTCCAGTCCGGAAACCAGCTTGTGTTCTGTTGACTTCACATTCTAATTTTGTTGTGATTCTCTTCGTTATGATTTTTAGCTTAATTTTGCTCGCATGGCTGATGAGGGATATAGTCCTGTGGTTTGAGCATTCTTGTATGTCACCTTTGTTCGGTATTGGTATAAGGATGGCTCGTTTCCAATCCATGGGCCATGTTCCACTTCTCCATATTTTCTTGCATAATATGTGATAGATATCCACGCCTGCTTCTCCACTTGCTCTTATTAGCTCTGCAGTCATGTTATCAGTGCCAGGTGATTTTCCGTCGTTTATACTTTTTATTGCCCACTCCACCTCTGAACGCAAAGGCTCAAGTTCATCTTCTGGTTCTGTCCTCTCACTGCCTTCATCCATGTCTACCTCTTCTGTTTCTTCTTTCTTAAACATGCTTTCACAATATTGCTTCCATCTTTCAAGTATATCATCGCTTTCTGTCAGAGTCATTCCCGTTTTATCTTTAATAACGCCAAGTCTAGGTTTGAACGACTGTGTCATAGACTTGATTTCCTCGAACATACTGCGACTATCGTTCCTTCTCATACATAGTTCTATCTTTTCGCATTTCTTCTCTAGATAATTCTTCTTGTCTTCTTTACACATTCGTTTAATCATCTTGCACTTCTCTCTGTATTTCTCACGATAATTCTCACTCATTTCTTTGTTCTTCTTTAACTCTTTCCTTTCGTCAATCATCTGCAGTATGTCTTTGCTTATGCATGGTTGTTTTTGTCTCCTCTTTTTAGTGAAGTGTTTGTCAGCTGATTCCATAATGAAGTTCCTAATTTCTACTGCCAACTCTTCTGGTTCCTTCTCGTCAGCCACTGTCTGTAATACTCCGAAACGGTTCATAACCTCTACTCGGTATCCTTCTTTGATATAATTGACGTCATACCTCACTATCTTTTTCCCTCTCTTCGTCTTTGTTAATTTTATCGGAATCTTGGCGCTTAGCAATTCATGGTCAGAGCCACAATCGGCTCCCGGTAATGTCTTTGCATTAAACACATACGTCCTCCATCGTTTTGATATCAGTATAAAGTCGATTTGATTTCTGTTCCGACCATCTGGTGTTGTCCAAGTGTACAGTCTTCTTTGATGTTGTTTGAAGAAAGTATTGGTGATCACCAGTTCATTCTCTATGATAAACTCAACAATTCTATCTCCTCTCCCATTTCTCTCGCCTAGTCCATATTTCCAGATATTTCTATTTTCTTCTTCGTTTTGACAACTGCCAACTTTTGCATTGAAATCGCCCATCAGTACTACCATGTCTCTCCTGTTTACCTCGTCAACAGTTCGTTGCAGTGTATCATAAAAAGTTTTTATTACATCGTCGTCTGCAGTGCTCGTTGGTGCATAAATTTGAATACATGTTATATTCGTGGGTTTTGCTCGTATTCGTATGGTAATAATTCTGTCATTGACCGGATTGTATCCTAATAGTGCATTTTCAGTTTTTTTGACAGATAGAATGCAACACCACTCATCCCTGACTTAGTTGCTCCTGAGTATATAAACTTTCCTCCTGAATCTGGGCGAAAGTGTCCTTGTCCGGCCAACCTGTGTTCCGCAGTCCCTAATATATCTACCCCATATCTTTCTGCTTCCGATGTTACCATTTGTAGTGTTCCATGACTCGTTTTTCTGATGTTCCATGTTGCCACACGGATTTTCCCTTTTAGCTTTTTGTTGCTGGTTTTACCTCCCGCACAGTCGGGCATATTATCGTCATCAGCTCTGGCGTTACTTCCAACATCTCCAAGCTGTTCCCCAGTATGTGTCGTCCTATCCAGCCTGGGGGGCTCACCACTAGGACCTCTCTTACTGTCTGTATTCTCCATCAAGGTTTCTTGGGCTAATTCAGCGGTAGTTGCCCACTGCTTTCCGCTGGTTTGTGTATGGTTAACTCCATTATTCCTTGACTAAAAAGTCTTGCACCGCAGGACAGCGGGTCACCGGTCCTTCCACATGCGTCTTGGTAGGTACCTTGCAGCCTGGTGAAAGGCTGTTGCTGTTTCGCATTTGTAGCCGGGGGTGTAGCCAATCGACTGGCCGCCTACTCCTCCGAGACAGTCTATAATTAGACGTTATATATTATTCAGTTACCACACATCCATGAATTGTTATGACCCATTTGCGCCTTCATTTGAGCGATAAATGGTATTTATGTACAAAATAACCCTCTTTGAACAAGGTATGTGACATTATGAATACTCCTATACCACAACAATTAACATTGACCAATAATGATTAAATGTCACGTATGTAATACGACAATTCGGAAAGATTGTGATTTCCGTTAGCCATTGTTTCAGCTGAAACTTCTCCTGTTTTCGCTACCGGTATGAAGTGCTCCGCGAGGTCGCTTCCCCGCTCGGCTACTTGTTCGACTAACCTCCTAAACAATTCATCCAATACCCGTTCTCGGTCTGCCATCGTTCTCTCTCTCTCTCTCTCTCTCTCTCTCTCTCTCTCTCTCTCTCTCTCGTTCGTATAAACTGCACCACGAATAATTGTATTTCAACAACCAGCATCGAAATATACAAACTAACAAAGCACCAAGCTTGAAATCCAATAATGAAAACAACACATTTAACAAGATTTAACAAGATTGCCACCCAGAGAATTAACTCTAGGTGGCAGGTGGACAAGGAAGCCCTTTGGCTTATCGAGAGTCCGACCCTTTTATCTATGTGTATCCCGCCCGTCTGAGGTATGTGTCGATTTTATTTTTAAACATATTCACGCTACTAGCACCCACATAATCAGCAGGTAATCTGTTCCATTCATTTATAGTCCTTTGTGAAAATGAGAACTTTCTTATATCCAATCTACTCTGCTCCTTTGCCAATGTAAGTTCATGTCCTCTAGTCCTTCTATCTTTCTTAACTGAGAAAAAAATATTTCTATCAATATTTTCATAACCCTTCAATATTTTAAACACTTCTATCTGATCTCCTCTCAATCACCTGGTCTCTAGTGTTGTTAAACCGCATTTTTTTAGGCGTATTTCGTAACTAAGATCCCTCAGTTTTGGTATCATTTTAGTTGCTCTTCTCTGCACTCTTTCTAGCATATGTATGTCCTTCCTGCGATATGGACTCCACGCTTGAATACAATATTCTAAATGAGGCCTAACTATTGTTTTGTACAGCGGTATTATTAGCTCTTTTTCCTTATACGTTATCTTTCGCCTAATTAATCCAAGGATTTGATTTCCCTTTGAAGCTGCTATTCCGCACTGCTCTGAAACCTTCATATCAGCACTAATGGTTAACCCTAAGTCCTTTTCTTTTACAGTAGTACTTAGTACAGTACCCCCCATTGTATATTCTACTTCTTCGTTCCCATGTCCTGTGTGGAGGCATTTACATTTCCCAAAATTGAACAGCATTTGCCACTTTTCAGACCATTTGATCAACCTGTCAAGATCATCTTGTAAATGCTGTCTATCTCCATCACTTTTAATCCTTCTAAACACTTTTGTATCATCCGCAAATTTCAACACCTTGCTTGTTATTTCATCATCCAAATCGTTGATATATATTAAGAATAATATAGGACCTAATACTGATCCCTGTGGTACCCCACTCAATACTGATTTCCAGTTTGAAGCCTCCCCATCAACTACTACACGTTGTCTTCTGTCAATCAACCATTGTTCTATCCAGTTTATTATACCATTTCCTATGCCATGGGCCTTTAGTTTAAGCAGTAATCTTTGATGTGGTACTTTGTCGAAAGCTTTTTGAAAATCTAAGTAGACGATATCTACTGGTGATCCCTCATCTACCCACTTAGTGATGTCTTCCAAAAAACATAACATATTTGTTAAGCATGACCTCGCTTTAAAAAAACCATGTTGAGATGGGTTTATCAAGTTTTGTTTAACAAGAAAATCCACCATGTGATCTTTAATTAGTCTTTCTAACAATTTACAAATCACTGATGTTAAACTCACTGGTCTATAGTTCTCTGACTTGTTTCTCGAACCTTTTTTGAATAACGGTATAATGTTTGCTTCTTTCCATTCTAAAGGAACCACTCCCTCTTCTAATGACAAATTGAAAACTGTTGCAAGCGGTATGCTAATTTGTTCTACAATTTCCAATAGTAGTTTGGGTGGAATACCATCCACTCCAGGTGATTTATTATTCCTTCATAGCCCTTATTTTCTTACCTACCATTTCCGGGGTTACAATTAATTGTCCTAAATAGTCTGAATCTGCCCCCTTGAACTTAGCCTCTGGTACTGGCAGTGAACTAATATCTTCCTGGTAAACACTGAACTAAAGTACTCATTCAGGTCTTCTGCCATTAAGAATCCCTCTGATATTATATTTCCAGCACTATCTTCTAGAGGACCGACTTTATCTTGAACTTTCTGTTTGCTTCGAACATACGCATAAAAACTCTTGCTGTCATGTTTTATATTACTAGCTAATTGTTGTTCATAGCTTCTCTTTGAATTTCTAATTTCAGCTGTAGCTTGGTTAAGTGCTTCTTTATAACTGTTGTAGTCTTCATCATTTCCAGTACATCTGTATGACTTCCACATCATTTGTTTGTACTTAATTTTTCTAATGGCTTCTTTCGATAAGTGTTTCTTTTTGGACCGTTTTCCTTGTTTTTTGAAGGGTACAAATTTATCGACTATGCACTTAATTTCACTCTTTAATACATTCCAGCATTCTGTTGCTGTCTTATTTTTCAGTGTGTTATTCCAGTCTATCTTTGCTAAATATTTCCTCATGTCCTTATACCTTCCTTTGTGGAAATTTCTCCTATACTGCTTTTTACTATTCCTTTCTGATTTTACTTTGATGATAAAATGTATCTGGTTGTGATCGCTACTCCCCAGTGGCTCACATATCTTGACATTGTCAACTAATTCATTCTGTGAGGACAAAACTATGTCTAACACATTCTCACCCCTGGTTGGTTCTAGCACATGTTGAGAAAGGAAATGTATCTTGAACTAAAACTAAAAACTTGTGGTCCTCACTCCCCATACTCTGTAGAGATTTCCATTGTATATGCCCGTGGTTAAAATCCCCCATAATAATACAGTCCCGTTTGCTTACTTCCCTTATAGCGTTTCGTATTTTTTCATTCTCTTCTATGCTTAAGTTTGGACTTCGATAAACTAACCCAACTGTTACCGTTGAGTTTCCTGTAACTATGTTACACCAAACAGCTTCTTCGCAATCTGCTTCTCTTTCTAATTTTATTTCATAAGCCTGAATAGATTCTTTAATATATAAAATAACTCCACCTCCCTTTCTTCCTATTCTATCTTTTCTAAACATTACATATCCTGTCAGTCCCAATTCAGCATCTGATATATCGGTGGTGGTCCAGGATTCGGTTATACCTATTATATGAGGGTCAATATCTTCTACCATAATGTTTAGTTCATTTCTTTTGTTTACTATACTCCTTGCATTTAAACAAACACATTTATATCCAGCTTCAGAAGAGTTTTCCACACTGTTATTTGCTGATTTATTTGTGCTGTCTTTATCTATGCCTCCATTTTCAGGCTTTTCTGTGAGTCCCCCCTGCGAATCTAGTTTAAATAGATACAACCTGTTCCACTGTCAACAGATCGCAGCAGGTTCTCTGAGAAAACTGCTGCCCCCTTTCCACTAAGATGGAGGCCATCTCTCATGTACATATCTTCCCTCCCAACAAAGTATCCCCATAAATCAGTGAATCCCACCCCGTCTTCGTCACACATCTGCTCAACTAGTACGTTGATCGCCATCCTCTTACAGTTTCTATACGTTGCCCCCCTTCCTCCCATTACTGGCAAAATTCCTGACAGAATAACCTGTTCAACTCTCGTCTTCTGTAGCTTCCTCACTAACTGTCTATACTTCTGTACTATCGCAGTTGTTCCCTCCCTGTCTGCATTATTTGTTCCTACATGTACCAGTATAGACCCCCCCTTGCCATGTCCCAATACCTTCTCTACCCTGTCAGTTACATGTTCAATCCTAGCCCCCGGTAAACAAACAACGATGTCCTTCCCCTCGCTCAGTGCCTTGTCCGTCTTTCTCATAATGGAGTCGCCCATAAACACCCTCTCTTTCCTCATTGCCCCCTCTATCACTGCCTTAGAATAGCTCCTTCTTCGGTTTGCATCTGTCTGCTTGTTGTCTTTCCCCCCTGTCGTCTTCTCTCCTGTCACATTCTCTTCCGATCCATTCTTTCCTGTCGCTTTTTCTCTTGTCACCTTCCCTTTTATCGACTTCACTTCTATCACATTTTCTCTCACTTCCTTTCGTCCCTTCTTCGTTCGTTCCATCTCGTTTTCCTCTCTCCTCTCCCTTCCCATCTTCCCTCCCTCCTTCTCTATGGTCACTTTCTTCCCTGTCACGTTTTCTGTTGTCGATTTTCCAATTTCTTCCCCTCCAATCACCTTCCCTCCTCTCAATCTCCTTTCCTCAGTTTTCTTGCCACTGCTATTCTCCTTCAGTCTTGCAGTATTCTCACCTCTCTCCCTGTCGTCTCTCTCCATTCGACCTGCCTCCTTGCTAATTCCCATCTCCATTCCCTTCACAATATCTGTCAACCTAACTATCTCCTTCTGCAGACACTCCACCTTCCAACACCCAATGCACTGAAAGGTGAATCCTTCCTCCATGGTTTCTGCCCATGACTTCCCACAGCCGGACAATGCAAAATCTACCCAGCTGTGGCAGTGATCGCACACCAAGTGTCGCTTTGCCTTGACTTGCCGCTTGCAAGGCGCCATATCCCGATCAGAATTTATTTAATAACTTAACTAACTTAGTCTTTATAAAGACTGTTTCCTGTGTACTACAGCACACTTTAGGTTACAAATTTCAATTACACAGCCAACTATTTATCCTGACACGAACGCTAACATTACCGGTAGTGACCTAATTTAAATACAATCAATTACGTTACGTTAGGCTGCTTTATTTATTTAGGTTACGCCGCCCGACTATCGCCCTTGCTTAATTTTAACAACAATGCTACCTAATCAAAATATCTAGCAAGTACTGGCTTACACAGATATTATCTTATGTAAGTAGTTTGATGGTTGTTACTTTATCTCCTATATATTCTACCACATAATCAGGTTTGTTAAATCTTGTTTTCAAATTATCGAAGCCTAAGTGAGTTACCCTATTATCACTCACTATACTAAGGTATTCTAAAATACTATAACTAACTAACTTTAAGCACAACTGCTACTCAATATATGTTTATTGCAACTTTATGAATGATATTAAGGCAAGAATAATACTTATCAGTCAGTAATTCCACTTGTTTATCAACTTTTCTGCACCACCAATTTCTACGATCTATCTCCGCCAAATATAGCCTCGAAGCTATGACAGACATGCTCACTGTATTTGTTTTCAAAGAAGCATCCAAAAAATTAACGACGTGGCCAACGTGTGTGGACAATACGGCACAACGAGTCATCTACGACTTTCCGGATACCCGCATGATTTAGTTGTTTATTCACCTTCTTTGGTTGACATCATCCATCGTTCTCACCAGATGCATTTATTTCTCCGTGTCTCCAGCGCAATCAGTTGTAGTCCAGACTTCGTGACGCTAGAGGACTTGTCATCGAATGGGGCAGACAGACCAGCAGATGTGTGCCAACAGCTCTGTTCTGTAGTTGCGATATATTCTTCCTGAAAACAAACACTGTACCTGGGTCGATCATTTGGCGAGACACGTGCATTCCCAAGCAGACATCTAGATCGCTTGTGGGTTAGAGCTTGAATACCATTTCATAATAGTGAATGAAAACTAATACTGTGTGTGTGTGTGTGTGTGTATGTGTGTGTGTGTGTGTGTGTGTATGTATGTGTGTGCGTGTGTGTCTGTGTGTGTGTGTGTTTGTGTGTGTGTTTTGTGTGTTTGTGTATGCAAGCCTGCGTGCGCGGTGCACGTGTGTGTATCTGGGCTGTGCCTAAGTACATTGGACTTTAAAAAAAAAACATTTTAGTACTAGTACTTGTACTAATGTATATCCAGAAAGTACTTCATGTTCAAGTACATTTAAGGAATGTTTTGAATTGTGATCATGTAATATCAAATCAATGATTCGGTCGCCTCCCAATTCCCAGTCGTCCGTTTGGGTGACTGGGCTTCTGCACTACTAATCTGGAATTTATTGAGTAAGTGCACGATATCTTCCATGTAGATATATTGCGTTTGGGTAAATTACTGGTATTAATCAGGGTTCTTATTAGTGCATATGTACCTCTGAGGTACAGGTGGACCAGTGGGCAGTCCAGTGAAATCATCTTGAAGACAATTTCAAATTGTAACAAAACATATGTCCCTAAGCTCATTGACCAGTTCAGGTAAGTAAATTTTAAATTCACATATAAGTGATGTCAAAATACCTCGCAAACAATAATATCCACATATAACTTGATAAACCAATTCCGACTTCCTACCGTTATACAAATGGATCCACAAAAAGCAGTTGTACTTGCAATTAAGTTCTTTTGAAAAGTACTTGGCCTGTACATAAATACTTTTTCTGAAAGCACGTACATATACTTAAATACGTTGTCAATGTACGTTCATGTACGCATGTATGTACGTACGTACGTATGCATGAAAACATAGATGTATGAATGCATATATTTTACAGTTTGCTTCTAACAAGCCACTCTTTACGGAATTATTGCGCGACCCTTAGGATAAAATGACGTTTCTACTGTTATCGAAATTCCTCGTGGGTTAAAACTTTCTGGAGACAGTGTGTTGCGTCTTTGTGAGTAACGCTATCCAGAATATGGGCATTTGTTATTATAGGAAAACAAAACAAACGTGTTTATGTGTATATATAAATATAACGCGGTGTTTTATCCAATTTATTGTGCATAGCTCACCAGCCAAACTGCAGTATATGCATTAAAATTGACGGCATGATAGTATATGACTGAATATGCGACTATGCAAGAAAAGCAGCAACACATTTTGAACGAATAAACAATCGAGTGTGGTCCAACAAGAGCTGAACACTGCATATCAAACTTAAAGTGAGTCATGCTTTGTTATCAGCAGATTATTGTATGGTGCAGAGACATGGACAACATACCGCAGACAGGAAGGGAAATGCAACAGTTGTTCTTCGTTGTCTGCGCTCAGTCATTGGCATATAATGAGAGAATAAAATTACTAATTTGAAATCCTGCAATGTTGCAAGTCAACAAAACTGACCAACATTCTCAAACACAAACGCCTTCGATGATTTTGGCACGTACAGCAGATGCACAGAGACCGCCTCCCAAAGAATATCGGCAGTCGGGATTTCCTTAAGGGAAAACACACTGTTGGCAGAACCAACATTTAGATACAAAGATGCATTAAAGAGAGATTTGAAAGACTACTGCATCGACACTCTGCAGTGGCAAGCTGTTGCCGAAGACATAGGCATTTGACGAGCATGTCTTACTGGCGGTTCAGCAATTAACAAAGAAGCATATCGGACGAGGAATTCATGCGTCATGCCAACAATTAACCCAGACGAACACAATTAAGACAAACATTGTCTCTCGAGACAGAAGCTGGCCAATACTATTATTGTATTACTGGCTGAAAATTAAATGGTAAACTGTTTACCTCCGATATGATCTTTTCGTGGATCATATATCTCCATATGTTCGTCACGGTTCTGTATCTGCACCATACGTCAGTGTCAGCCTTGTTGCACGGACATGTTGTTCTATCTAGCGTCACTACCAATAGACGTCCGCCTGCCGGACACGTTACGTCGATGAATGTAATGCACCTAACAATAACAATAGTAGAAATTCCAAACTATGCTACGGGCTGGACAATTTGTCGCTAAAACAAAATGTTTCTAATAGTAATTGTAGTAGAGTTACTGATTTTTTAAAGTAAGATAAAATCTACATCCATACCAGGTACAAGAACCTTGGCTCTATGGAGCACGAACAGTTCCCAGTATCTGGCGGATTGCGCCATAAATAGGTGCAGTTCATTAGATCCTTCCGCGAAGTGCGCGCTGAACAATTCCGCTGTCGTCACAAGAGGCCTAGAAAAAATGTTGCCTCTTTATAGGAATGTACGTTTTCATATAAAATAATTACCAGATTGAGCTAGTTAAAACTTGACCGATTGAATAAAACATAGGTCTTAACACATACAAACAACAAAGCCAGCCGCCCAATGTATAATGGAGTAATTTATGATCACTCTATGGTATTAAATATTGGGTGATCGGCGTAACATGCAGTTTGGTACAAATTGTTTTGAATGAAAAAAATGTAACGTTACGTTAGGGGGTCGTTCCAAATTGTGAACATTTATCTTTCTGTTCCATGCGAATTGCGTATATCTATAGAGATCGTAAGTATTTTTTTTTAAATAAAGGTATATTATTATATAGCGCAGTATCCAGTCCTCGGGATTCTCAAAGCGTTTCACACTTTAATATATGGCAGACCTATTCAATCGAACACTATCTCAACTTCTATGGGAAGCCCCGCTGCAATTAATGCGCGATGAATATTCATACACAAATATCCACCACTGTCTATAGGCAGGTATTCATTTATACGGTTGAGTGGGCGGGAGCAACGTTGTCCGTTTATCCGGGCGTTAAATAATATCCGGGTGAAGTTTCTGTGCGTGCGCATATCTAGGGGAATGCATTTAGCAACAGCTACGACTGTCGCGTTTTCATTTATCCGGACGTTATGTATGTTCATATGTATATATATAATTATATATATTTACATATATGTCTATATATATACATAAATTATAAAATGTTTGCTTCCCACAGACATAAACAATTTCTGTCGTAAAACAGTTTCCTCTCCACGAACACATCACGTGACATACTCGTATAGTTGCTCACAAATCTGAAACAGCAAATTATAATTATGTACTCAAACTATAATGCTCGTATTACGACGACAAACTAAACACATTTAACTACTGGATATTATTTATTGCTACATGATCTACTGGTGCCAAATACTGTGCCTTACACGTGCACATAAACCGGATAAAATGCAACGCCCGGATAAATGTAAGCGCGACAACGTAGAGCGAACGAACTTGTCCAAAGTTCGACACCGCAGTATATGATTCGAACTCTGGTTATCTCGAGCCACATCCAAACCATTTCGATTGACTACATTACGATTAGTATGACACATAATGTGATGTACTAGCAATTATAGAATAACTGCAGCGCATTTGCCTGAGAACATTGTTTAAGTATGCGTATGTGTGACCTATTGTACCACATAAGTTTATTACTAAAAGTAATACGCTGATCTGTAAATACCAAAAATGTTCATTATCTCAGCAAACACGTTACTTCAAGTTTAATGTGCACAATTTGATAGTGAACAGCATAACGTCGGTGTTACTCACCTATGCAATTTGTCATCAGGCTAATATTTGTTGACACCGTCGGCTGTCCCATAGTCACATATGACAAACGGACCTCTTCCAGGTGTGAATGGAATGGAACCTGTTCGAGGAATATTTGACAATGCATTAATGCCTAGTTCATTTTATTGGCCACTTGTATTTTAAGTATTATAAACAAACAGTAACAATGTAAAACATATTTATTAAGCTACTTTAAATACCATATTTCTGACAAATACTCTATACAGTGGTAAATCATGATTAAGGTCACCATTGGGACTGAGAGAAAGCGACCTGAATAGCGAGGTGACCTTATTAGCGGGACTAATTCCGCCGTAGCTCTCTGGCGAATCGATCCCTCTGTTGACGATTTTAATACGGCTTATCGAGTCTGAAACTGACTAACCCTTTTGTATTGACGCACCTCTGAGCTTGGTTTCCGAGGATTTAGGCGCAAGAGAAGTTACCTTATTATTATTGTTATTATTATTATACCTTGCTGTTATGGAAATAAGTTGGATATGTCCTCAGGTGACCGTAATAGCGATATGGTTGTATTATCGATGTTACCGTAGTTTGATTGTACACAAATGCAATATACCAACATGAAAGAGAGCGTGCACTTAATAAATATCGGATTATTAGCCAAGCTTACGCAACACACTTCCCATGCGCATGCGTGTTGACGGCATATACACCATCTTCTATGTAGAGTTTATCATCATAACTAATGTCGCCGTTTGTTATATTCGCCATGCTTCTCAAATACATAGAGTAGGGTGGGGCATAGCGCCCAGTGTAACAAATATCGTCATAACGGTTGGTTCTATTTAATGCAATATACTTACAAATATCTACAATATGTCGGTAACTATATCGAGTATATGTCGTGCAAATCTGACATGATTCGAATAATATGTTTTTGTAGTGTAATTAATTATGTGCGTGCACCCGATTTGGGCGCTTTGCCCCGTAGGTGGGGCAAAGCGCACATGGGATGGGCGCTATGCCCCATGTGGAATTGCATGTATTTGTTATCAGTAGGCTACAAAATGATTATCTAATAACAAGAATACAGAACTTTATTTAATGCACATACATAATGCAGCCTACAAACGAAATGAAACACGAACAAAGAACGATATCGCACCAAGGAAACTGAATGCAGTTCGCTGGTGGCTTCAGTGTAGCGACATGTGCTATGACGACGTGCTGTTGAATTTGTTCATCCAAATTAGTCTGAGTCTGATTCACAGATGTGGCAAATGTAGTATGGGTCGCCTGCAGTGCACGCGGCGTGTGCCCATTTCTTGCAGCTCAGACACTGAAGCCACACCTCTCTGGACTTGCTGTTGGAGTAAGGCTCGCAGCAAACGACGCATTCTGTGTCTTCGTCGGTGTTCCTTTCTTGGTTTGACACCCTCGACTGACCAGCAGTAGGCTCTTGTGCTGACTTGGGCAGCTTGATCTCGCTGATTTTCTTTACCACCAGCGAACGTTTTGGTTTATTCATGTCGCGTTTCTTCTCAGCAATTAACTTGTATGGCGAAGTCAGCACGACACTGGTGGTTCTTATCGCTACATGTTTACGCTTCTTGTTCGGCGGTGGTGACGAGCAGCTCATAATAATAGCGCGAATGTCACCTACAGATCCTGCAGGACTTGCAGGATGTTCGGCAGAAACTGCCGGTGCAGATACACCAGTGGCGATATCTGGAGCGCTGGTTGCTACAGTGGGGGCAACGTGTCCGGTGACGACATGGGTGACAGCGACATGCAGACTGGAGCTTCGAGAGCTGGTTGTTATGGGGTGGTGTGGTGCTGAGATTGCCGGGGCAGTAGCTGGAGAGGTGGTGACCCGGGTGCCGGCAACCTCAGTGACGACCACATCCAGGGCTGTGACTTGAGGAGTATCGACAGGCTGAATGAACGGCAATTCAAGTACATTGAATTCTGCATCGAACTTGCTGTCGTTGAATGGCCATAAGCCGCACGTTACAAATCCATTGATGGCAGACTGTACTGTAGCAGTAGAACAATATGCTTGCTCAAACAATGGCATCACATCATACTGGGTGATGGCACGTCCCTTGTTGGATGTAAGCCAGTTGTCACATGAACGGCTGAACGCAGACTTCAGTGACTTAAAAAATGTCCGGTCGAGTGGTTGGAGCCGGTGTGTGCAGTGTGGTGGAAATGTCAGCAATATGACCCCATGTTCCCGGGCGGAGTCGATTGCCTCAAGCGTTTTATGGCTTTCGTGTCCATCCAACAGAAGTACGTGTGTGTGGTCTTTGGTGCAACCGGCAATCGTGACGAAGTGTTTGAGCCACTTCATGAACAGAGCTGAGTCGATATAGCCTGAACCGCGATCATTCACTGCACCATTCGAACCAGTAGGGGCACCGTTCATGAGGGCCTCCACCATTCTCTTGCGAGGGAACACAAACAGCGGAGGAATGTAAGAACCGGCAGCGCTTATACAGCACAGCGAGGTAATGTTCTTTCCACGCTCACCGCTCGAAACCTTTCGCACCTGCCTTGTTCCAGTTTCGCATTCGACCTTCCCCGCCTTCGCTACCGTCGTGAAGCCAGTTTCGTCGCAGTTCCAAGTGGCAGTAGGTCTGTGATCCCCTCCTTGCAGGACATCTTTGTACAAAGCAAAAAACGTCATAACTGCATCACGGTTGAAACCTTCGACACGGGCCAGGCTAGTGGAAATTGGCGCACGAATCGATAACTCTGGGTGGCGCTTCATGAAATTTGACAGCCAGTCCTTTCCTGCTAGCCCACGCTCGTCATCAAAATTGTGCTGTATGCCCAATTTTGCGGCAACAGCGTAAGCCAAACGCGTGACATCAATAGTTGTCAATCCGTACATTCTCTTGGCCATCTCCTTTGCATAATCTACCAATTGTGCTTCAAAGGCACTTGAGAATATGCAATGCTTGCTGCCCATAGCAACAGCGCCAGGGAGCTGTACAACACCAGAGCAATGACGCTTTAGTGTGCGCCTTGGTATTCCATAATCTGCCCCTACACCTCGTATACTCTGTCCTTCGTGGACAGCCGCTACAGCTAACGCCAGTCGTTCAGACCCATACGACCCCTGTGTAGACTTTCTTTTGTACGTTCGAACCATGCTGTCTCTCAATCTGAAACGAACATGCTGTAACTGTTATCATTATAATAATAACAAGAACGTTTGATAAAACACACACACACACACATATATATTCACAATGCTACTTTTATATCAATAATTGCAGATGGGGCATAGCGCGCAGGCGTGGGCGCTTTGCCCCAATTCACAGGTGGCGCTATGCCCCACTGGCGTGTATGCTGAGAACGTTCGAGTCATGACATTTTCTTTTATCGCTCACCGTAACTGAAGGCATGAAAATGCAGGTTATACAACATAGCTTAGAAAGCTATTCCAAGCGTTTCAAAATTCGTAACCATTTAGGGGCAATTTATTGATTAATATGAAAGCGATCTTATAACAAATAATAAAGAAACGGTAAATCGGTTGTACTTACATCGTGTTCGATTTTGTAGAGCTATAGCACGTTGTTGTGTCGTCAGGACTCAGTAATTAATCATTTGATCGCTATGTGGAGCCATCAAATGCAATATTCGCCAAAATAGTGGCATGGGCGCTATGCCCCAACATGGGCGCTATACCCCACCTTACTCTACACCTGCAACACATGTCAAGCACAGGAGATATGTGTGAACAAGTAGTATGTTCTTCCTGTTCTGAAATGTGTAACTTATTGACGTATGTACGTATAGAATGTCAATTCCTCGGTTTTTACAACAGTTCTCCGCAAAAATTCCGTTCTTTCCAATGTCGCTATTTTGTCAAACACATAATATTACTACAACCGCAAGCAGTTAGCAAGTCGATTACCTTGCATTTTAGCTACGGGTGTGTTTTCATAAAACACACACTGACACATTCGGATGTCTTGGTTCGGACTCTTGTTTTATTTTCGAGTAGTATCCTTCCACGCAATAATGACCGGTTGTTGAACTATGTGATGCATGCCTACTTCTCATTAACAAAATGATAGCATCGGAGATGATAACAACTATAATCAATATACGGAAGATTATCACCAGTAAGTTCAATCATAACAGAGAACGACTGACTTATAAATCACAACTGACGTCCACTTTAAACTCTGTTTGCAAGGCGAATATGCCAGCGTTATTCGAATCGTTGGCATAACATCAACGTTATTGCTGAAACAACTTAGCATGGTTCGCTGACAAGATGTTGCACCAGTGTTGTGTCTTGGCATAACGATTCTTATATATGTCACACACGTTAATACAACTCAACTAATAATGTGACGCAGTTGAACTATACAATTATATTATCAACCTCTTCCACATAACCAACCTGCTTACCTGACGTGGAAGTTCCGCAGTTTTCTGATATATAAAATCTATTTGTAGACGATAAACAGACGCGAGACGAGTCAGGCGTGGGTCAGTAGTAATAACCCATACATCTGTAGCAACATGTTTCCCAATTTAAGTTATTGAATGTCGTAATCCTGGCTAACCGCCCTAACAACGGGGAGTTCGGCGGCAATATTTAATAAATTCGTAATAATGGTTTAGTAGTTAGCGCTAGATAGCATTACTGATCGTAGTAAACTGTTTATATATGTACATTAGGCCCTATTATTGTTGTTTTTATAATAATTATTATTATTTTCGTTTATATTATTGCTATTATTGTTACTACTACTACTACTACTACTACTACTACTACTACTACTACTACTACTACTACTACTATTACTACTACTACTACTACTACTACTACTACTACTACTACTGCTACTACTTCTACTACTTCTACCACTACAAGCAACATGTCGTCACCTGATGGGATGCCTTGGTAGATGACAGTCGTTATAATAATATTGTAAATCCTGTAAAATATGAATCCACATATAAACACCATAACGCAGATATTCGTTGTTTGTTCAAAATAACAAAGATCGGAGAGCATGTGAAGTTCACGTCCATCGATAGGCCTTAGTCGTGATAGTGTACAATTGTCAAATAATAGTCCTGTTGCTATGTCACTAGCATGAGTGAAGACACTAGCATAATCGTGTAAGCGTCTACTTCATGTTGCCAAGTCCACGATGATGGGACCGTTTTCCCGATGTATTTGCCACGAGAGCGTTGTTCCTTACATATTACGCGCGCATTATATTTTACATTCCAAACAAATAATTTATCTCATAAAAGGTGAGAATCCTGATATGGGTCTTACATCCTATTCTATGAGTCATAGACTAATCCCTGAAAGGCTGGCGCTCGACGTTCGGGCCGTCTAAGAGGAAAACATTAACCTACCCGGATACGCAAGCTCGATTATAAATATACTACTATTTATAAGCGCATGTGTTTATTTTATTGATAACAAAACTAAGTTAATGCATATAACTGTTTGCATAAAATAGAGGAAAACCATACAATGAGTTCAGTTTTATGCATAGACGAAGCATTTCCTTCTTCCGGCGCGATACGTTGTATTGCCTTGATGTTTGCGTCGTTATTCACCAAACATTTCCTGTTAGAGGTAAACATTGGCAACCCGTGTAATATATAGTTTGTGGGCCGCGTAACATGAAGAACACTGGTCAACTGATTCACAATTATGTGTAGAACAAGGAACAAGATGGGCACACGATGAGTGGAAACTTCGGATGTTCGGTAGAACACAGCCTTATCAACCGGGGTATCAGTTTAAAAAAGTTACCGGGAGACCTAGATTAAAACTCCACGGCAGTGAATTATGAAGAAATAACTCATATTCCTTTCAGAGATTATGTCGTGGATATATTCTCCAGTACGACACAATTTTAATATGTTATATCTACGGCATTATTTTGCTATACGTAATGTTCCTCAGTACGCCTTCTCTCTCTCTCTCTCTCTCTCTCTCTCTCTCTCTCTCTCTCTCTCTCTCTCTCTCTCTCTCTCTCTCTCTCTCTCTCTCTCTCTCTTTCTCTCTCTCTCTATTTATCTATCTATCTCTCTCTATCTCTCTCTATCTCTCTCTCTCTCTCTCTCTCTCTCTCTCTCTCTCTCTCTCTATCTATCTCTCTCTCTCTCTCTCTCTCTCTCTCTCTCTCTCTCTCTCTCTCTCTCTCTCTCTCTCTCTCTCTCTCTCTCTCTCTCTCTCTCTCTCTCTATTTATCTATCTATCTATCTATATATCTATCTATCTCTCTGTCTGTTTATCTATGTATCTATCTCTCTCTATCTCTCTCTCTCTCTCTCTCTCTCTCTCTCTCTCTCTCTCTCTCTCTCTGTCTATCTATCTATCTATCTCTTTTGTAGCTATATGTATATGTATATATATCTCTCTCTCTCTCTCTCTCTCTCTCTCTCTCTCTCTCTCTCTCTCTCTCTCTCTCTCTCTCTCTCTCTCTCTCTCTCTCTCTCTCTCTCTCTCTCTCTTGAAAGTTTGTTCGCCAAAACACAGTTGTTCGTATAAACTGCACCACGAATTCTTCGTGGGAAGTTGCAGCTGCACCATCGCCTACAAAAAATACATACCGAAACTGGATTATCATTCATGTATGCACTATCAAGAATATATCATCTCTCTCTCTTTCTCTCTCTCTCTCTCTCTCTCTCTCTCTCTCTCTCTCTCTCTCTCTCTCTCTCTCTCTCTCTCTATCTATCTATCTCTCTCTTACCATTCCAAACTATTCGAGTTTGAATAAGCTGCACTGTAATTGTTCTCTATCTAATAACATAACCTAAAAAGACTTTAGTGCCTACAACGTATTCACTTATCATACCCCACGACTCTACTCTCTCCTTCAATATAAGTATCAGACATAACAAGAAATAACGTTATTCGACTGCGATCAAATACAACTTTAAATATGCAAGTGTTAAGAAAACTAACGACCGACAAAACCCAATTCCTACAACAAAGGGACCGTTTTTCAGTTGCTAAAATGATTGCAACTGAACACTTGGTTCTAACATATTGAACTACTATAATTTCCCCTGTCACACTACTGCCGCTAAGGACCTCTAACATTCGTTCGTCAGCTGTCTGCAGTATAGGCGATCGGCAAATCCAAAAAAAATGCTTTAGTTTAGGAGTTTAAATACCCACCCTACACACACCCAAATGTTATGTCATTTGAAAGCTCTACATCGCTCCGTCTCAATGACGTTATGCGTAGTGCTACCAAATGGTGCTGTAAGCGTTAATCAAAGGTCAAACAAGATCACCGTCAAATGATGAATTTTCGAAATTGCGCGCTACTTTATTTAATTAGAAGATGGCTAAGTCAGATATTTGTGGACAGTTTATTGTATCGCTGTCAAACTGATATACGATATGAAGGTGTTACCTGATATGGTATGAGTGCAGCTAAGGTCAAACAAGGTCACCTTGAAATGATGAACATTCGATTTTGTACAATACCGCGAAAGTAATAAAGTTACAATGACTATGTAACTACTTAATTTATGCGTACGAAATCTGAAGGAGGAATCAAAATTTCTGGATCTGGTTGACATACATGGAAACGATGGAGATTATGCTGGACATCATCAGGGCTGAGACGATTACAGTTATATATAATCTTTCGCTGCAATTATACATTGGCTAACGATCTACGATCATACAAACTATGTCCTCCTGATGGAGAACAGTCACATGTGAAACACCCAGAGAAGACAGCACCAGAGGTTCATGCAGTATTTATTAAAGGAAACCTTGTTTTGAAGAAAACCAAAAGGCCCTTCAAGTAAATTCCAGCTGATCAGCCAACTGAAATGATATATAGAATATACAAGATGCATAGTGGCGCCATCGGCCTTACAAGGGATGATCAAGCCAGGGATAAGGTTTGTGTCACATGTTCAGAACGACTACGAATGTCAAAGTACTCAAGATCCCTCCCTCTTCAATATGGAATACGACGAAGAAGATGTTCAACTGCTCTGATGGTATCCGCCAAGGATGAAGCATGGACGCGTGACGCTGATGACCCAAAAAAGCTTGTCACAAAGTTCTTGGTGTATTCAGAGGATTGACTTACAGGAGGTAACGATGGTCACGGACGCAAGATTGGTGGCCTTTTAACCACTGTTTCTGCCCCCTGTCGACGGAGTTGCTTTCCTGTCAAGCGTGTGTATGTCAGCAATATCGTCGCTGACTCCATACAGCAGCCTACAGCAGAAACCAGATTGACCCACAGGGTAACGACATGCCTTTAGTACCTATAGCAACGACATGCCCTGCTCCAAGTGACGTGGTCAGTAGTCAACTCATCTAACAGCTAAAGACCAAGAAACATAATAGGTTATCATCTGGGAAACAGTTGGCTTTCCAACGGTGTGCGACATTGCCATGAATAGGTAAGTAAAGTAGATATACGCAACCATTTTTGGTGTATGACGTTTGCGGGATTACACAATTTCGAACATTTACTTTGACGGTGACTCTGTTTGATCGTCGCTCCTCACCTACTCCTTCAACTGACAGGTTCATGGCATACCTAATTTTGACGGGGAGAAATGGTTCTTTCACACATTTTATGATACGTACACGTAAATGAAGTAGTTGCAGGGTCATTGTAACTAAATGTCTTTCGCAGTATTGTACAAAATCGAATATTCACCATTTCACGGTGACATTGTTTGACCATAGCTCCACTCGTACAGTATCAATACCACCTCCACATCATACATCTGTTTGAAAGTGAGACAATCAGCTTTCCAAAAGTATATGAATTGGCCATCTCGTAATTACATAAGGTAGATATGCGACCATTGTAATGCTAAGACGATTTCGGAAACGCACAATTTTGAAAATTCATCATTTGACGGTACCTTATTTCACCTTGGATTCACGCTTAGAGCACCACGTGGCAGTACTACGACAGGGATCATTGGGACGGGGAGATGTAGATCTTTAACATTATATAACATTTAGGTGTGTGTATGGGGGGAGGCATTTAAATCGGTCCGATGACCGACATGTGGTTCTATCGCTCGCCTAATACATCGTATTAGTTCAAAATCAGTACTATTTTGATTTAAGCAACTGACATATTTACAATGACTATAAATAGCGACCTATTACCTTTTTCTGGTTTACATTTTATTGGTGGAGTTAATACTGACACTGTAACTAAGGATTTATCGGTTGCAATGCCGACTCGCGAGTTTGCTCCGACTTCGTATAAGAGCAGCTGATCATGCTACTGCAATTTAGGGGCAAGGAAGGTAGCGTATTATAAATTGTATTACGGACGACTGATATGTTTATTTTGCTAGCCCTAATTAAGTTGTAGATTTCATTGGGAATCATGACGAACATAGAACAAAGCGACTATGCCAGCGAAGAATCAGAACTGTACGGTTCATATGACAGTGAAAATGCAGCAACTCTTCGGAAGGTCACAGCGTACGCTTGGCCAATAATCCGGGATTTATTGAGTAAGTACAATTGAACTACTTTCTCTGTGTCTACAATAACAATTACCAAATACTGTGCAGTATGTAGATGATAATTTGCATAGATGTGTGTTTCTGTAAGGAATTAAGCAAAGCAGTTACTCAATGGCAATTATACCACAAATATGTACTTTACAATATAAACTGTTCACAAAACAGGGTCGATTCCGTTCGCACCAGGCCGCGGCCCATTTGTCATATGTGACTACGGGACAGCCGACGGTGTCAACTCGATCACTTTGATTGCAAACTGTATTGGTAAGTAATTACGTCGTCATCATTCTTTCTACGCAAATACCCTGATGCTGCTGTCTACGTCTTGTCTGATTTGCCAATGGAGGCATGGGCATATTAGTATACTATTTACATAAAAACTGTCGTAAGCTTTATCATCGACAACAAGCAATCAGGTACGGATCCGGAGATGGTAGTCTGGGGGGGGGGTACAACGTCCAATTGAACCCAGTTGTGGCTCGCAAGAAAACCACTGGCGGCCTAACCAAATTAATATTGGGTGGGCTAATCATCGGAAAACGGGGGGAGCTGTTGAAGAATATTCGCGAAAACGTTCATAATTTGAGAACGCCTGGGAGGCTGGAAACGGGAGCACATTCAAAAAGTATAGGGGGCACGTACATCTAGTGCATGCATAGCGCTGTCAAATTCCAAAGGTCGACGGGGGTCACAAGCGATCCATGTCCCTTGATCCGCCTATGCATATCGACATACATTTTAGTGCGCCTGTACATCAACGACACAAGTTATTACATGTAGACGACTGATTACATTTGAGACAATCCCAAGGAGTATGGAGGTGAAGCACTGCGTGTTGTGTATGTTACAGACTGGGTTCAGAAGACGTACGGAGAGAATCAACAAGTTCACATCATCTACGAAGATCAACAGACAAACGACTTCAACAGTTTGATTCGTTTAGTCGAAGGTACGTAACATTTGAATAGCATTATTATAATATTATTATTATTAATTGTAGTAGTAGTAGTAGTAGTAGTAGTAGTAATAGTAGTAATAATAGTAGTAGCAGTAGTAGTAGTAGTAGCAGCAGTAATAGTATTATTATTAGTAGTAGTAGTAGTAGTATTACTACTACTAGTAGCAGTAGTACTAGTAGCAGTAGTAATAATAGTAGTAGTAGTAATAGCAGTAGTAGTAGTAGTAATAGCAGCAGTAATAATAGTAGTGTTAGTATTAGTAGTAATAGTAGTAGCAGTAGTAGTAGCAGCAGTAATAGTATTGGTATTAGTAGTAATAGTAGTAGTAGATGTTGTTGTTGATGTAATGGTAGTGGGGGTAGTAGAAGTAGTTGTTGAAAAAGAAAAAACAACTGTACCAGCATGTAAGATTACATGAACAATCTTATATTATTCAGTTAGTATCATTATATTATTAATGCAGTGAACATGTTATATAATGTCAATCAATCAGAGCTTCATTTCTCCAATAGGAGCGTCTGGATCTCAGACTTACCTTCGAGATCACAAGAACGTGTTTGTGACCTGCTGTGGAAGAAACTTCTACAAACAGTGTCTGCCGGACGCGACAGTTCATCTCGGGATTTGTTTGATGGCCGTGATGTGGTTGTCTGAATGGTACTAAATGCACCTCGTTTTTTACCATATCTGCCTTTACTTAAACCAACAGTTACATTGGCTTCCAATTGCATATCGAATACAATTCAAGTTAACCACTATCACATATCGTGCCCTTTCTACGTAACACCCATCCTATTTGTAAAACTTAGCTTAATATTGGCAAACGTGCTTTTTCTGTAGCTGCACCCAAAATCTGTGTATTCCCATCCTAACTTTCGGCGGTCCCTTGCTTTAATGACAACTCTTGTTTGTCCATGTTAACGATTTTGCCCAACGATTCTTGTATGTTGCGCCTCTGAGCTCAGATTCCTTGGGATTTAGGCAGTATAGAAGTGTGTGATTATTATTATTACTCAACATATCTTGTTCTTCTAAATTTGTCAATCTACCGTCACAATGTTACTTTGTCGTCGTAGGGTAAGTTTTTAGAGATAATGTTCACTTATGGAAGAAATTAAAAAATGTGGCGCATTTGACCTTTGGTAGTTTCAATCAAATCATGATATATAAGACACACATTTTTTTATTCGTTAACCCCCCCTAATTAGCATAAATCCAAAACGGACGCCACCGATATAGGGTAAAACCCAATATGGTCGTACATCAGCTAATAATAGACCGATTCAAATTAGTTTGATATGAATTAAGATAGGTTTGGGGATGTCCGATCGATTGAAGAGATTTATGTTATCATCCAATGTCAAGGTCATGCACGTGTCGCCTAATATAGCTATATTTTGTCAATGAAACTGACTTTGGAGCTATTTATCTCAATTGTGGTAGATGCAAGCTAGAACAGATTATGTTAAATTAAAGAAATATATCCTGCTGTCTCCATGATGGTGAGGTCAAGTCAAGAATGTCAAGGTGATGACCTCTAAGTGCCGCACGATCTGTATATTGCTAGTACGTTTCAAACCAATCATGTTAGAATCATGAATGTCGCGTCTATCAACATCAGCATTCAATGACGCACATTTATAGATTACCAATAACTTTATAAAAGATAGTGCAATCCGTAATGACGGAAACATACCAGGAACTATCATTTTTTTAAACAGGAAGCCCAATGAATTGGGGATGGGCACATTGAATCATTCATATTGATAAAACAATCATATCAGGCTTTGAGCAAGAATAGATACAACATGGTCCAATTCAGTACAGTAGTATTGCATTAGTTGTGAGTTAGTGTCAAACTGAATGATGAGTGCGTGTTCACATTGTGGTCTGTGGCAGGGCCGGAAGTTGCACGGGGCATCGCGAAGTTGGCATGCCTTCAAGCAAGGGCTCTGTTCCCAAACATAATGATCAGAGTCCAAGCGTTCAGAAGACGTTTGCAGTAGAGACCGTGGCAGTCTTCGCAGCATTCCAAGAGACAGGGAACACCCTTTGATGAAGAAAGCGACGATGTCATCATTTCTACACCAAAGAGGTCATGTCAGAGGCAATCGGCCACAGTATCATGTGCACCCATGAAGAGGGAAATAAACAACAATCAATCTAAATGAAGGAGCGCCTGCATTCTCAAGCAGTAGCCTTCCATTAGCCAATCAAGACGAACAAAATCTCACTTCTCAGCAATCAAAAAAAAAAACGCAAACTAGTCGCTAGCACCAATGAAGAACTGCATCTACTAGGACAGCTATACATCGCGCGTCAGGTCTTTATGAAAACACGGCAGTCTGCGAAGTGGCCAAAAGTCCGATATGCTGCCATGCTCAACATCCAACTTCAATGAGGGTGACGAGAATGTGATTGATAGTGTCGGTACGGTGCACTTCCTGACACTGGAAAAAACATAACACATTTCGCGATTAAGCTGAGATAAAGGCGATTCCCTTCACTGAAAAGCACCTGGCCACAGAAACGTGTTGGCGTCATGTGAGACCGGTATCTATCAGACAACCTGAACGTGACGACCAGAGAGAAAAGAGGAGCAGAAATCCGACTGTGATTACCATGTTACGGAAATGGAAAGATGCCGAAGAACTGGAACAGCTGTCAACTCAACGAAACCAATAAGGTGGAACTGTTCCAGTATCTATCAGGACTGATCGCCCACTCCGTCTTGTACGAGGGGGACACCATGTCTCCCGCCAAGGCACACCCTCTCCCCCCGCATTCCATGCCTTAACAAGGTCCGACAACTCATCCTCCTTTTCCGGCACGAGTAAGAAATCACCGCATGGAAAGTGGAGCACTTTGCCAGATCTCACAAACGCGTTATGCCACCTGATAGAAAGGCCTCTCACACGTCGTCTCGCTGTACTCTGTGTCCTGCCCTCTGTCAGAAGTCAACCAAGTACGCCAGCATATCATCTCAGTCACCTCGCACGTTCGGGTACCTTCCACCAACCAAGGCCGCCCTGATAGATCGTGTCAAGAGAGCGACCTATCAAGCTGGATCCTTGTTGGGACAATCTAGTATTGCCGATCCCAGGCTCATGGGATTAGGGTTGAGTCTGAATTTGTTTGGGTGCCTGTCTGGATTCCCTTCCCCCGAGCAGCGAAAGCCCTGGAAGGTGTTGTTCAGTAAAATCTATTCAGAATTAAATTCAAACCAAATATGATAACGTTTGTTTGGGAGGTTCGGATTAATCCCATGCAAAAACGACCCCCGTTCGAACCCCTTATACCCACATCCGTTCTCCCGCTAAACTAGCTGCATAGCAATCAATAATTACTTTGAGCTGTTCAGTGAAATGTGCACAAAATTTAAACTTATAAAAAATATACATGTTTCGGGGGGTTCGGATTAATCCCAATTTTACGAACCACCCCCGAAACGAACCTTCCGATCGGAACCCTCATACCCACCTCCGCTTTCCCGCTAAACCAAATGCACAGCAATCAGTAGTTACTTTTAGCTGTTCAATTAAATTTGCACAGATACGATCACTTTTTGGAGGGGGGATTTCAGCGTTAACCCTGAGAATTACTTCACTCCTAGACCTGGTCCCACAAGTGTTGTGCAAGCAGAAGCCTGAACTTGCAGAAGCAATTGTCACGTACAAAGGTGATTTGCCATCTCCGATCGTGCTACTAGAAGAGGTGCATCGATGGAGCAGCGCTATCGCGGCAAGGAGCCAAAAGACTGCCCAGACATCTGTGTAAAGGCAATCAAGGAATGCCAGCGAGAATCATTCCCCAACATCTATGTGATATTGCAATTGGCATATACAATCCCCGAATGCGATAGAAGTGCCAGCGCACTACGACGGCTGAAAACCTTCATGCGGGCCAGTATGGGCCAAAACCTTCTCTCCCCGCTTGCACTGATGCACATCCAATATGATGTTCTTGTTGATGTCAACCAAGCAGTGACTAATTTTGCAGACCGTTTCCCAAGGAAACTGCAACTAAAGTGTCTCCTGTATGATGTGGAACGATATTAGGGCCATAATTCCACAATGCTACATTGTCGAATTCTGACTTTCGATTTTCCATTTACGTCGACATTGTCGAATTCTGACTTTCGATTATCCATTCACGCTGTCATTGTGCACGATTGTTGTCAAATAATTCACTAGAATGCCGTTTGGTTAAATATGTTTGGTCAAATAAGTTGACACGCAAAAGTCTACCCGAACACGGTTTGCAACAAATAATCATATCAAATATAGACTCGTTGACCTTTGAGTCTTTGACATATGTGCTGCCCCCTAGCGAACAACACCAACTTGCAAATACTGAAGTATCCTTTGCAAGTCAAGCCTTGTCAAAGCATTGTGCTGTCAATCACCAGCGTGACGAGGCAGTGTACTGAATACTTATATCAAGCGTTTTTTACCCACGTTATGAGCTATGTTTTATCAAAGTTGGACTTTAAAAGAACTCAAAGATGAACTGAAGAAACGAAGTGCCAAGCAATCTAGCAGAAAACGCGAATTGATTATCAGGTACGTTGGTACTTTGTGTGAGCGATAATTGATTATGTTTCGTAAACTCGACCGTCATTGCGTCAACGTCAATGATAATATTTCTTCGTACTACAACGATAACAATTCAGTTAAAGCAACATATACATCCATGTAATATGTATATAAAACGCTCAGTGCAGTCTCAAGACTTGGGGCCGAATACATTTTCACGAGTGCAAGTACGAGTACGAGTACTTTGATGATGGATGAGTACGAGCACATTGCTAAAAGTTGAGTACGAGTACATTCTCACGAGTACGAGTAATTTTTTAAAAATATAAATATTAAATAACATATTTTAAAATTATTTAATTAATCTAATTAATATAACTCGGCACAAGTGAATATGCAATGGCAGTTGATACATTTTGTATGAGGAAAACTAAAAAAAACCTTTATTTCATCAACACTGAAATTCACTTAATTGGCATTCATTTCAGTGGCATCGTATGATCTTATCATCTATTTGCCATTGCACCGAATGAACATTAGTTGTTCACAGGTTGAGTCTTTCAGGCTGCACCGTTCAGGGCAGAATACTTTCTCGGCTATGCTAAATACCCTTTCAGCTGGGGCTGATGGGGCCAGAATGGTCAGATGGTGAGGGACCAACTGAGCCAGAGTTGGTAAATTCAGAACTGCAGTGGGTCACTGTGACCATCTGTACTTGGCTGACTGAGGTATTCGTTCACCTCTACAAGCAGCAATCTGCTGATATTATTATAAGTTTGCAGTTTATATTTTCTGATTGTAGACTACTAATTGTTGAGAGGGTTAGCACATGTCCACATAACAGGCTCAGCATCCCCTTTGGACTTTTTAGCCTGGCTGCTGGCATGGGATTATACTAGTGTAGGAGGCAGTCTGACTTGAGCCACCTTACTTCTACAGAGGAAGACTGGCATTTGTTGTTCTTAGCAGTTAGCACTGTCAGCCACTGTCAAGTGGCATGGTCTCCAGACTACATCAAAGGCATTTCCTGTCTACCTGGTGGCTCAATTAAACAAACAGGTTTATGGCCTGAACTGATAGCCTACAATTATTGTTTGCTGAAGAGGGTGTTTCTGACTGGGAAAAGATGCTACCTGTTGCCATGTTTGGGTATCACAAGTCATGGTTATCAGAGAATGAGGATGTACTATGTGTAGGGATGGTAAGGTGGTATTCTATCAGAATTAACAAAGCATTTTAAAAATATGTAATGGTCTTATGATGTCTCATTCTTTATATGCTGGCACTGAGGGTGGTCACTACCAGGGTGCTTGTCATCCTCAGTGGTTCTTTTACGTCCCAAATTGAGACGGAACCGTCATTAATGTGATCACCGAGTCACGAGGGATACACAGTCCCCAATTTTGAGATCCTCCAGGTTTCCTTACCTTACCTAAAGATGGGAGGGTGTGTTTCTATATTTCATAAAAACCAGCACAAAACCTTGGAGTAACATACACTATCGAGAGGGATGCGGGGGTACCAGCCCAGCCTGATCACAGTGCTTTCTTCTATATCATGAGCAGTCTTACTCCAAACCCACTATACTTGATCTTAGTCACATATTGAACATAACTTTGGATAATGTCATTGTTTTTAATTTTACAGGTTAATGAAGAGGAGCTCGGCATGAAATTGCCGCAGAATAACATGTATAGGGACGCACATGGTGGTATGCACCAACTACCCAAATTTACACTGGGGAGTCTAGAGGAATACTTATCCCAGTACGGAAAGAAGCTGGAGGAAAAGAGCAAGTCTCTATACAAAGAAAGGTGAGTTATCTTAAAATTAAACTAAAAGGACTGTAGGATTAAAGGTAAAAGCAAATAACCATATGAGCTTTGTAGTTTGTACATCCCTGTCAAATATGATACTGCCTTGATGAAATAATAGTTTTCTTTGTCAATAGATACCAGCAGGCTTATTTGTAAGAGGTTTGGCAAATTTATATGTGTTAAATGTACGAACAAACATTCGAAACCTAACAATAAATTATTCAGAATTAGTATTCTGGAATACCCTGCCTCATAAACTTAGACTACTCCTGACCATTAACCAGTTTAAAAGAAACCTAACAGCTCCTTACTCGTTAATTATTATTCATATTATATTATATATGTGTCTGGGTAAATATATATAGGTGAAGCACAATGCTGGGCCAAAAAAGAGGACACGACAGCAAAAACAAGTGCAAAAAAACAAAAAGTCTTAGATGGTAACCAAGATACATCTACACCTAACATTAAAGAAGATAAGATAACTTTACTCACTCACTCACTGTTATGTGGCGCAATGCCAAGTGAAGTTGATGATCTAAAATATGAGAATGTGAAACCCTTCAGAAATCAAAATTTGCTTGACTGATGTATGCTAGTACCTCATCAGAATCCAACCAAGACTTTTAAAATGTTAAGAATGATCAGAGCACTCTGGACGTGAAATGGTGGACACTGTAACTTGCGTTATCTACCACATTGTCCACAACCACAATTTTTTTCAAACAACAATAAACAGGCAGGGTGCGTTTTTTTGTGTCTCTTCTTTCTTCATGGGCCTAAGATACAGCACACATGTTATCAACAGGAACTATCTGCAAAGAAGCTGGTTATGGAGTAAATATAGCGTAAGTTACAGGACACCAATTTGGCCCAGTATTGTGCGACTCCACAATTTATATATATATATATATATATATATTGTACATTGTTTTCTTCAGGTTATTGCGGTATATGCGTACCACCACAGACAACACACAAGGAAAGTGGTTTGTGTCAGCTGTTGTGTGGGCAGAGATGAGGAAGTCTGCCTCTTATAAAGTAGATGTGTCCATGAACAATGATGCAGTGGTGTAAGAAGCACAGTGTGAATGTGGTGCTGGGCAGGGCCCTACAGCTCACTGCAAGCATGTTGCAGCAGTTCTGTTCGGCCGGACACTAGTGTCATATAGGAACTATCTTGACAGAAGTGACATGTACACAGGTAAGGCATTTAAAAAAAAAATTCAATGTACTAATATTGGGGAAATTGTCAATGCAAAAAAAATGGCATTTAGTTTATCCCAATTTTGTACAAATAAGCTGGGTAGTTTCAAGAATGTGACACGCTCTTGTCAACATATCAGCAGCAATAAATAAATGAAAGGGTTAAAATGCATATAAAATTCACAAATATGTAGCTGAATATACACTTTGACTTGACCTGCAGGTCCTCCAGACATTTCATCATGCTATACCTTTTAAAGGAACTCCTATCAAGTCCAGCAGATTACATGCAATTTGTGGGAAGGATAATGCGGACCTTATATATGATCCTCGATCAGAGCAACTGCAGAACAATTACTCTACTCCAGACAGGTTCACTCTATTTGACGAAACAAATCTTATATTCCTTTTACAGACCAATTGAAAATAGTTACTTGTCAAAACATGGGCATTAGTGCAGTCTCTGGCTTTATGTATAAAGCAAATAATACAATGTTGCCTATATATTTACATATACATATTTCAGGAAAGTCAACCAATGCCAGTGATGCAGCTGTTCCCTCCTGCCAATCCACATGCCCTTGTCAACGACCACAACTACTTGAAGTTAACTCCACAAGATCAGTACTTGAAAGATGAAATGGTTAGTAATTTCAATGCTTTTCAATTCAACATTATTCTGTATTTACACAATGTGCTCCACTGAAACAATGCACATGGTTATAATAGAGTGCAGTGGCTCAATGACTAGAACGTTGGACTCTCAATCAAGAGAACCCAGGTTCGAATTCAATGCTGCTGTGTTAAACCTTCAAATTCGTTCACTCTACATTGCTCCAGTTCACTCAGCCGTATGAATGAGTACCTGGCTGTAGACAGTGGTGGATATTTGTGTAGTCTTTGTGCATTAATTGCCGCATAGCTGAATGCTTCCCAGAGAAGTTGAGATGGTGCTCGATCGAACAAGTTTACTAGGGAATAAAATATAAAGCGCTTTGAGCAGTCATAAGGACTGGATACTGCGTTATTATATAATAGATTACTTTTTATAAACATTGCATCATCACAGCACAGAGTCCAACTTACAAACCATTGTCCAATGCAGCTCTGAGCATTTCATTTGAAACTAAAATAAAACAAAGTTAAAACTTGAAACAAAAACGGGGTTTGTTTTATTACAATTAATATCAGACTAACTGGTGACAATACAACTATATAGCTTAAAGGTGCAATGTCAGTTAGATTTTTATGCTCCTCGCTTTTCTGACTAATTTCCTGAAAAAGTATCCACTATAATATCCTAGTTCATTGGTGCACTTGTGCTACTTCGTTTTGTTGAAATTAATAAACAAACTGCGAACTATTTCGAATTTGGTTTCGAGTCGAAGGAGTCGAAACTAGCAACACTTACTTGAACTTGGACATGCATCTGGAAATGGAAACTTCATCAGACAGTCATCATGTGATATCCGCTAGACTAGAGCCTAGAGGCTACAGAGTTTCAGTCAGAGAGTGACAACGTCAACGAGCATAATATTTGATATGTATTGTAATTGGTTACGCAGGATCTTGTTAATAAGCTATGTTATTCCGACAATACATATAGAGAGTAGATGACGTGAGGGTGCGAAATGACAAATAACATTGGTTTGGCAGCAGGCCCCTGTTGATCGTGCGAGTAACTTAGTTAGGGAACATCCGTAATTTCATGCAACAGAACGTCAAACACGTATTATATTGGTGATCGTAATTATTAAAACATTGTTTTGTGACTCATATTTTGATACTATTACTGCAGAATATTGTTGATTTGCATTGTATTTTATGCAAAATAATTAAGATTTTTATGACAACCATGATGGTGATTTTATTCAATATATAAATGTAAACGTGTAAATACATAAATATAAATACAGCTAGAGTACACCATATATATAAGGATTACATAAGAAAATGCACGCACTTGTTTCCATTGTGGTCTTTGATGCCTGGCTAGTGTATGTAATGCATTAATTGGTATCCTGTGATACTTTTCAACTGACATATGCCGGCTATTCTTATGTATTTACCAATATATGTATATAATCTCACCACAGCAATATATAAATACATAATACGTCACTTGAATTATGATATTGCTAGAGGCCCCACTGCAACCCATGAATGAGACCGAGAGGAGGCAGAGGAGGGGCTAGAGGCGGTCACCCGGGCCAGGCAGACACAGAGAGGATACATAGTCTGCGGCAGGCCCACATTTGATCATTCGAGGTAATTTAAAATTTATAACAATCAACCACGTATAAGTTACCAACAAATTTTAATGTGCACATTTAAATATACATTTGTTTTCATACACAATTTAATATTGACTTCTGCACTTGTGTATTATACCCACTTGTGTATTTATACAGTGTATCAACAGACATATTAATACACCTTTAAAAAGTATTTAGCATATGGCGATGACTCTTAAATAAATTAATAAAATTAATTATTCATTCTTGAAGAAGGTAGACATACATATTATGAACCTTTGAATACTTGACGAGAAAAATACACTGTTAGCTTCACAATAACACCTCATTTTGTCATTTCGAACATTCACCTTGACCATTAAACCTCAGGCTTAAAATGGCAAACATGAATATGTGTAGCAGTTACACATGGCAGACACTTACATGAATTTATATACTGAAAACAAAACCAAAAATATAAATGCACTTTACTGATTAACATAATTCAAATCAGTCTATAATATTGACTAAGATCAATCATCACTGTAAAGAAATAGAAATTGAACAATTTAAAATTGATGTAATGACAATGAATACCTAGTAAAGGAAAATAGTTTAAAATTGTCACCGTTTTGAAAAATACCATATTCCACTAATGTCTGCATGCTGTATCAACCCATCCCCTTTCTCCATCCGGTAAACACTGACTGTTCCTAAGATATCAACATGTATAGATGCAGCTGTAGTACAACATTTCTTGCTGCCTTTTTTCTTGTGAAATGCTGCAGATCATACATGAAACATTATTTTATATTTTGCTAATTATGACAATGAACAACTTCATAATTATTTACTTCCAACACTACTATGATGCCTGTTTTTGTTTACTGAATATACGCTTTTCTTTACAGGAGATTGAACTAGTGTGCTTAGTACTACTAGCTCTCCAAGTTAATATGGCATACTGGTCAGTTGTATGTCCAGGATCTCGGACAAGATTCTACAGCCATGCAATATGCTGCATATTAACAGTTTGTCATGTGAATGTCCACCGAGTGATCTCAATTGTGGCGTGTGTTGCATCCGTGACAGATTCCCCAGTGCCGATGGGGTGTACACTGGCTTCCAGATCAGTCAGTTAGCTTGACTGACTGGAAACCAATGTAGAATGCAGGTTGCTCGACATAAGAATGTGGTGACACCTGACTAGCTCTGCAACTGGTGATGGAACGGTAGGTGCCAGGGTCTGGCAGATATGGCATGACTCTTCGGGCAACAACTTTCAACACTGCGAGAGAGGTTCAGTGTCGAGCATTCTTCGGTGAACTACATCGGTTTAGATATCGATGACACCACTGTATGTTTTCACTGTCTTTGATGGTACGGCGTACCAGCTTCCTGACGTTTTGCTGTACATCTGCATCTACCTATACCGGAGAAAAAGTGACAATTAGCATGGCTCTGACATGTATGATATTTTTATACGTGACGACATATTTATCAAAAGTCAATAATACAAGGTATTTGTATTCAATTTAACTATAACTTTTACCAGTGTCCATTAAAAAATACATGAATTATCAAGCATTGTTGCAGTGGTAGGGTTTCATTGTCTTTGTGTTGCTGATGGTCAGTGGCAGCCAGAGCCGAGTTCTTGCAACATACACCAGGCACTTGTTATGTACAACACAAGTTTGTGATGAAGTAATGGTATTGAAAGCCCTTTCACATTTTTCAGCAACAGTCTGTTGATACACTAACAGCAGCATTTTACTTGTATAAATTATTTATGTATCATGAGGACTGTTATATATTTTTCATGCCACATCATCTTTCTAAATTATTCTTTTTTTATCACTGTTTTATATTTTTACAAATAATTCACATTACATTTCTCATGATAATTAAACAACATTTGAGTAAGGTTAGTTCTGATATGGTGCAGTATCCAGTCCTCAGGATTGGTCAAAGCACTTTACACTACTTTTAAATCAAAAACACCATCTTGACTTGTGTATTAAGCTGAAATTAATATGCGAAGACTATCCACCACTGTCTGTAGCAGGTACTCTTCATACAGCTGAGTAAACTGGAGCAATGTAGCATGTAGTGATTTTTTTTAACAAAGAATTGTAATATAGTCTAAACATCTTTCTAAGTAAGTTGTTCTCATTGGTTTACATACATAGGCATTAAATATTAATTTTTTTGTTAAATACACATAATTGTTTAGTCACAAATTTTGTTGGGAGTTGTAAACATATAAGGCATGTATAAACTACAACTAGCATTTGTACTAACCAGTGTTGTTTTTTTGCAACAAAGAATCGTGATAAAAGTAACTGTTTGTTTTTTATATGTACCTGACATTTTTTTAACCTCTTCCTAATTTTGTTTTCTATTGTTGCTTTGCATATTATGTGATGTGTATGTGATATTAAAAATTATTACATTATACATATCAAGTGCAGTGATTGTACCTGTAGTTGTATTGTGCTTTTCATAATTTTGTAGTCAATCTTATTAAATAGTTTCAATAAAATGTTTGTACTTTACATTGTCTTTATTTTAATTCACATGCATTTCTAACAACAATATGCAATTTAACGAGGACACCCATTACTGCAAAATTATCATGAAGACAAACAAAACTTTCCACTTCCAGATGCATGTCCAAGTTCAAGTAAGTGTTGCTAGTTTCGACTCCGACTCAAAACCAAATTCGAAATAGTTTGCAGTTTGTTTATTAATTTCAACGAAACGAAGTAGCACAAGTGCACCAATGAACTAGGATATTATAGTGGATACTTGATAGCTTTGCTTTTTCAGGAAATTAGTCAGAAAAGCGAGGGGCATCAAAATCTAACTGACATTGCAGCTTTAAGCTATATAGTTGTATTTTCACCAGTTAGTCTGATATTAATTGTAATACAACAAACCCCTTTTTTGTTTTAACTGTTTTATTTTAGTTTCAAATGAAATGCTCAGAGCTGCATTGCACAATGGTTTGTAAGTTGGACTCCATGCTGTGACGATGCAATGTTTATCAATAATAATTCACGAGTAAGGAGCTGTTAGGTTTCTTTTGTTTTTAATGGTCAGGAATATTCTAAGTTTATGAGGCAGGGTATTCCAGAATACTAGTTCTGAATAATTTATTGTTAGGTTTTGAATGTTTGTTCTTACATTTAACACATAAATTTGCCAAACCTCTTACAAATAAGCCTGCTGGTATCTATTGACAAAAAAAAATATTATTGCAGCAAGGCAGTATCATATTTGACAGGGACATACAAACTACAAAGCTCACATGGTTATTCGCTTTTACCTTTAATCCTACAGTCCTTTTAGTTTAATGTTAAGATAACTCACCTTTCTTTGTATAGAGACTTGCTCTTTTCCTCCAGCTTCTTTCCGTACTGGGATAAGTATTCCTCTAGACTCCCCAGTGTAAATTTGAGTAGTTGGTGCATACCACCATGTACGTCCCTATACATGTTATTCTGTGGCAGTTTCATGTTGAGCTCCTCTTCATTAACCTGTAAAATTAAAAACAATGACATTATCCCAAGTTATGTTCAATATGTGACTAAGATAAAGTATAATGGGTTTGGAGTATGACTGCTCATGATATAGAAGAAAGCACTGTGATCAGGCTGGGCTGGTACCCCCGCATCCTTCTCGATAGTGTATGTTACTCCAAGGTTTTGTGCTGGTTTTTATGAAATATAGAAACACACCCTCCCATCTTTAGGTAAGGTAAGGATACATTTTATTTATCCCAACAGCAGAAACAAATTATACAGTGCGGCTAGTGTAGTGGTTAGTAGTGCTTAGCACATCCGCCTGGCATGCCAGTGCTCTGAGTTGGAAACCTGGACCGAGCAGGCATATTTGGTGTAAAAATCTGGCTCTCAAAATTGGGGACTGTGTATCCCTCGTGACTCGGTGATCACATTAATGTCGGTCCCGTCTCAATTTGGGACGTAAAAGAACCATTGAGGACGCCAAGCACCCTGGTAGTGACCACCCTCAGTGCCAGCATATAAAGAATGAGACATCATAAGACCATTCTGTATCTGTATTTTGACTGGCAAAATGTCCTATGGACACATCACGCCAGTGCGCATGGTGGCTCTTATGGATTAATTTTTTACATGTTGGGCTAGGCTAATCTGGAATGAATTCAGTGACGTACTTGATACAATGCTTGGAGGTAGAGAATTCCACTCTTTTATTGTGACTGGGAAAAAGCTGTTTCCAAATATGTTTGTCGAGTGCCTGATTTGTACTAACTGTTTATTATGTTTACGTGAGCATCTGGTGTTGCGTTTGGTGTATTGATCTAGTGGGATATCTATGAGGTTATGTTCCATTTTATATAATATGCTAAGTCTTTGGGTTTTTCTTCGTGATTGGAGGGTGTCCCACTGGAGATCTTTAAGGAGTTGTGTTACCGTTCCAGGCTCTCTAGAATAGTTGTTCTTACAAAATCTGGCGGCTTGTCTCTGGGTTCTTTCTATGAGTTTGATATTTCTTAGGCAATGTGGATCCCATGATGCTGACGCATATTCAAGTATGGGGCGGACAAGGGTTGTGTAGGCTATGGACTTGATTTGGGTTGGGCATTTATTTAAATTTCTTCTAATCATTCCCAATGTCTGTTGTGCTTTTTTTGTGACCGAGTTGCTTTGTATTGTCCAATTTAATGTATTTGATATATGTATGCCAAGATAACAGTGTGATTCAACAGATTTAAGTTGTTGTCCGCAGAATGTGTAGAGATTTGGTGTCGGTTTTCTTGAGGCTATTGTCATTGTATAACATTTAGTGGGGTTGAATTTCATAAGCCACGTGTGTTGCCATTTCTCAAGTTTGAGCAGATCGTTTTGGAGGACAGATGTGTCTTGGTCAGTTTTAATCGGTGAATATAACAGGCAGTCGTCTGCAAAAAGGCGAACAGTTGAGGAAAGATTGTCTGGCAGGTCATTTATGTAAAGTAGGAAAAGTAGGGGCCCCAGTACTGTGCCCTGTGGTACCCCAGAAATGACTTGAGTTGATGTTGACTTAGATCCATTTATAACGACCTGTTGAGTTCTTCCTGTAAGGAAGCTATTTATCCATGATGATATTGGGCCTGTGATGCCATAGTGTTTGAGTTTGTGGATTAATCTTTTATGTGGAACTTTATCGAATGCTTTGGTGAAGTCAAGGATGGCCATGTCTACAGATTTCTTCTCATCAAGTGATTTGCTTATGTCATGGATTGTTTGAATTAATTGTGTTTCAGTTGATCTTTTGGCACGGAAGCCATGTTGGTGGTCAGTTAGAATGTGGTGCTGTTCAAGATGTTTCATAATGTGACTATGTATGATGTGTTCAAGAAGTTTAGAAACCACAGGTGTTAAGGATATTGGTCTGTAGTTAGATGTTTCTGCTCTACTTCCTTTCTTAAAAATTGCTGTTACATTGGCTTCTTTCCAGGTATTGGGGACTTGTCCAGAGTCAACAGATGATTGGAAAATGTCATGTATTACTGGTGCTAGATGAGAGGCATATCTGTTTAAGAACCATGGTGGAATGCCATCTGGTCCTTGCGATTTAGAAATGTTAATTTTGGAAAGTTGATCAAGTACTCCTTTAAGTGTAATTGTTAGTTTGGGGATTTCTCCATGTGGACTTCTGGCCATATCTGGTAGGGTGGAATTTCCTTCGTGTGTGAAGACACTTTGGAACTGATTGTTTAAGGCTTCTGCTTTATGTTTGTCGTCGCTAATGATGTTACCAGCAATGTTAAGGTCCCCAATACCCTGGTTATCCTGTCTAAGTTTAGAAATGAAGCTCCAAAATGATTTAGGTTTCTCTGTTATTGTTGTTGTCAGGAATTGACTTATGTAGGATAGTCTAGCAGAACGAAGGTGTTTATGCATGTTTCTCCTGATGTCACAGAATTCTTTCCAGTCTTCTGGATTTCTAGTTCTTTTTGCTTTGTTATATAGCTGTTTCTTTATTTTGCACATTTTCTTTAAATCTTTATTGAACCAGGGAAGATTGTGTCTTGAAGTAGTAAGTCGGTGCGGTACATATTGGTTCATAATGTTGATGATTTTCGTGGAAACAAGATTCCACTTGTCATTGACAGTCATGTTTTGGTTTTGAGAGAAGTATTCATGTGTAAAGTTTTCAAGAGATTTCTGGATGTTAATATTGTCGGCTTTATTTCTAATGAAGACTTTACGTTTTGGACGATGTTTGCGTTTGGGCGAAATGTTTACATCAATAATGACTGTGCTATGGTCTGCTATTCCGTCTACTACATTTATCTTCTTTATTAACCCAGGTCTATTGGTGAAGACAAGATCTAAAATATTGTTGGCATTTCCCTGTCTGTGCGTGGGTTCCTTGACATGTTGGATCAGACCATGTTCCTCTGTAAGAGAGAGTAATTTATTGGCAGCAGCTGTACTGTATCCATTGTTAGTTGTGACTTGGTGAATTTCCCAATTGATGTTAGGGAGGTTGAAATCGCCAGTAATGATGACATTATGTGTGTTGATCTTGTTACCTAATTTAGAAAGGGCTAGGTCTAGTTCTTCGATTTGAGTTCCATGAGAGTCATTTGGGGGACGATAGAGGGTACACATGATTATTGGTTTCATTCCTGTTATCTGGGTTTCAGTCCAAATGCTCTCACTGTTAGTGTCTAGGTCTGGTAGGTGGCTTGTTATGAGGTCATCTTTTGATATTTGAAATACCCCCCCTCCAGTAGTGTCTGTTTCTCTGTCCTTTCTAAAGACGTTAAAGTTGCTTGGGAATATTTCTCCATTTTTTATTGAGGGATCTAACCATGATTCAGTGCCACAGATGATGTCTGGGTTATGCAGATTGTTTAGTGCTTCGATGTCTGAGGCTTTCTTTTTAACGCTTTGGCAGTTTATGAGGATGCATCTGAAGTTTGGTCTCTTTTTTGGTCTATATGCTTTCTTGCTATTAGTTGTATTGTTGTTGGTGGTTTCGTTTAGGTTATGACAGTTACTGTCCAGTGGATAAAAGGGATTTGCCGTTGGGATTTCTGTATCTCTGAAGAAAGAATTTGTGAAGTTGAAGTTGTTGCATTCGGGGCAGGCCCACGAACATGAGGAATTTATTAATCGTTTGTATTCATTGTCATCTATTGCACAGCATTGTGAGTGGATCCAGTTTAGGCAGTGGTCGCACTGAATTGCTTTATGGTCATTTAGGACATCTCCATGGCAAATGCCACACGGTGCTGAGCAATTTGAACAGTGCCATGGTACATTTTGGTTTCTGTAAGTGTTGTTAAATTCTTGTCTGGATATCCTGGCGCATTTGATGTGTGTGGATTTATTACAATCATTACAAGTTAGGATGAGTGCATTAGACCTTAGTGATTTCTTACATGAGTGACATTTAGAGGGGCCTGGATTTAGTTGAACATCTCCTGAGAGCATGATGCATAGAAGAATGGAGAATTTTGTTGTTGTCCTGGGTTTATACGGTAGAGGAGTGATCAGTAATCCAGTGGAGGTGCTGGATTTGAGACATTTCAATTGGGCTATGGTTTTCCATATGGGACTATAAATGTAGTAGGACGTGACAGAATGGATGTCTTGTCTAGCTTTGGCGTTGACATAGGTCTCGTTTGTGTTGCTCTGGAAACTCTCCAATTTTTTTAAATTGGGATCATTTAAAAACCTAAAAGTTATCTGCAGACATAAAATCATGAACAGGGTACATCTAAAAGTGCATCTTGTAGAGGTATGTCGTACGGAGCCTGCCATGTCACCAACTCGAGTGGTAGTGGTTTAGAGTTGATAAAACGGTCAAGTAGTTATTAAGAAACACACCCACACTTAAAACGTGTACTGAGATAATACTAAAAAATAAAAGATAAATAATTATAAAATATCTGTCCGTCTAAACGGTTTAGTGACTAGTTGTTGTTGTTGCTGTTTTTTGACAGCCTACAATCCGGATTTGTAATAGTATGATACGTAAGCTTTATGTGAAAGTATATATTTACATGTGTGTATGTTGAACCAGCTCACACTGGTTCATGAGTCAAACTGAAAACCCAACTAAGTAAATATAAAATAATTATAAAATATCTGTCCGTGTAAACGGTTTAGTGACTAGTTGTTGCTGTTTTTCGACAGCCTACAATCCGGATTTGTAATAGTATGATACGTAAGTTTTATGTGAAAGTATATATTTACATGTGTGTATGTTGAACCAGCTCACACTGGTTCATGAGTCAAACTGAAAACCCAACTAACACGACACTTCCGTGTGTGCAGTCTGACTATGGAATGGTCTATGCACTCACTTATTGGTATACAGTTTATTGTGTTTACTGTTTATTTCAGCTTGATTTCTGATAGTATATAAACAGAACTAGTAATGATAATAACATAGGTTTTACTTTGTCACTAGGAGAATGCACCGATTTATGATTTGATTTGGGGGTGGTTTGGGTTTCGCGCGCTTTATACCCGTTGTTTACTAGTTCGCCATCTTGTTTTGTAGGTTTTAGGCTGGTTGTTAGGGAAGCTAATTTGTCAAAAACTTGGTTTAGGTATGTCAGATTGCAACTACAACCGTGGGATTGTATTCCGATGTAGTTATACGAGTGCCTTATTCATTTATGAACGAGAGAAACGTTTGGAAATCGTAAATAATATCGGTAAATATTGGAGCGATAAAACGGATTCGACTACACCTGACGCATGCGCATCATTACATTGTAACCACAATAATACAGACCATTGTCAAGCGCTGGAAACAACTAGAACTACAAAATATGAAAACAAATACTAAGATACAAATTTTACAATAACAATTTACATAATGTCAACAAAATACAAAACAAATCACTGTGTCACAGTGTGTGATATGAGACTCCATACTATTATCTTTAAAGTTTAATAATATTCACTTAAAAACAGTCTCCCCCATTCATGACATAGACGCTCATGCTTCATAGACGAGACTGGCTGCACTGACCGTTTTATATACATATTAAATGGATGTATATGTTGCTTTCACTGAATTGTACACGTTATAGTACGAATATATATTATTGAGTTAACGAAACATCATGAATTTTCGCTCACACACAGTACCAACCTACCTGACAATCAATTCGCGTATTCTGCCAGACTGCTTGGCACTTCGTTTCTTCCGTTCATCTTTGAGTTCTTTTAAACTCCAACTTTGATAAAACAGCTCATAACGAGGGTGAAAAATGCTCGATATAAATATTCTGTACAATACGTCGTGATGTTGGTGTGACTGACAGCGCTATGCCTGACTTGCAAGTTGCAAGGGATACTTCAGTATTTGCAAGTTGGTGTAGTTCGCTAGGGGGCAGCACATCTGTCAAAGGTCAATATGAGTTCATATTTGATATGATAGTTTGTTGCAAATCGTATTCGGGTAGATTTCTGTGTGTCAACTTATTTGACCAAACATATTTAACCAAACGGCATTCTAGTGAATTATTTGACAAAAATCTTGCACAATGACAGCGTAAATGGATAATCGAAAGTCAGAATTCGACAATGTCGACGTAAATGGAAAATCGAAAGTCAGAATTCGACAATGTAGCATTGTGGTATTATGGCCCTAATATCGTTCCATAGTATGAAAGCTAATATTCCACCGAGGCAGCTGAAGACTTTCAAGTGAATCAATCTGAATGTGCCAAGACAATCTGTATTCACTAGCCCTTTGGCTAGACATTAATTGTGATATCGCTATTCATTTCAATCAAAACCCGTCAATTTTGTATAGCGGGCCATTAAAGAACCTCTTATGTGAACGTTTAATGTCGTTGCAATTGCTGTTGTTATTTTTGCATATGTAGTAATAGGTTTGCCGTTTATTTGTGGCATCACTCAGATCAATATTGGTCGTGAAGTCGAGTATAATAATATCTTGGTCTGCTCAAGGAATCGATCTGCATAGCGCGGCGCTATATACATATCTGGTCGGCGTATGTTGTCGTTAGGAATATATATATATATAACAAAATATCAAAAACGAACACCCTCAACAAAACATGGTTACAGGCATGCTGTACACACCAATTTCAATGTGTTATTCATCATCATACCTATATGGCGCAGTTGCCATAATGCGTTTAACACATACCCAATGCATGTGCATGCTGACAGTTAAAAACGTGCTGGCTAAAATTAAATTGTTTTAGAACATTGTAGTAAATGCGCTGACGAATGTTGCAGCCCACGTGTGACGTCATCGGATGTGTTTCCAATACATTTCGAGGAAGGATCTCCCGAACAGCGACTATTTATGGCGCAATCCGCCCACGATTGGGAAACGTTCTTGCTACACAGAGCCAAGGAACTTGTACCGGGTAGGGTTCCAGCGTTGGTCATACATTAGTCTACAGGGAACCTACTCACTACGATAACCACCTCATCACAAAATACATCATTACATAAAATCCGTTGTGAAAATAATTTAAGTAGCTTTTTAAAAATTCAAAAAAGCCACCGCCTTATCACATCGGATTTCTGTGGCACACCAATAATAATGTCCCGGTTGTGCTTCTTAATATTGGTGGTTTTCAGTATACCGCTACGGAGCAAAAAGGATTCTAAAAAACAAAATCGGGTTTATGAGCTCGATTAATCGGCACCGGAACAACCGTGTTGAGATTTCAGGTGCGCTTCACAAATGTTTAAGGTCGCTGCAAAAAAACAGCATCCCCCGTCTTGTGATGTCATATGATCCACGGCAGAGTGTTGCCGAAGTTCCGGTTTCCAAGCTTCTCAGTATTAGTGTTAGTAAAACGGTCCTCTGTTATAACACTGCTAATTTTCTTTATCAAACATTATTGGTCATCTAGATGTGTATTTTGTTTCGTTACATAATGCTTAATCGGACAGTTGGTCTTCAAATAATACCTTATTACAAAATTTATTACTTAAAACATTAGCAAAACGTCACCGCGGTGACAGTGCCACAGCATTGCATAGGGAACTTAATATACTTAAAGTTCAGGAACTATTTAAACTAAATGTTCTAATATTTGTGTATAAACAGCGTACGAATCAACTTCCTAGTCTATTCCACCAATTTTACCAATGTAATAGTGACTTCATAATCAGAAGTTCCAGACAGGAGAACAATTTATATATACATAAATGTAATTATAGAACTGGAGAGAACTCCTTGAAAGTAATAGGGGCTCGTCTTTGGAATAAACTACCTGTAGACATTAAACATCCGAAAACACTAAATATGTTTAAGCATAAAACCAGGAGCTTTATAATTGGCATTAACTAAAGCTTAAATCTAATTACATATTGTAAGAAATTCGCTTGTGAATTTGTTCTTATATTGGTACAACATCTCTAGCTTTAATTTACAGAAGTCGTTAACCTGAAGCTATTGCAATTGAATGCAACCTTTATATACGTAATATTATGTATGTGGGAGTAACCTATATGAGTTTGATTTAATTGGCTACCAGCTCGATAACTTATACTTCTCTGGTAGCCACCTCATCTGTGTTACATTGCTCTTGAATTGTGCTGTATATTATCTGGATGAGGAAATAAATTTACTTTACTTTACTTTACTTTATTCACGGGAATTAAACACAATTCATATGTGTAACTAATATTTGTAAAGAGGATGTCATTTATATGCAATTGTTACATCCGAATAGGTCAAAATAATAATAAAAAAGAGATAATGTTGTTTGTTCTGGGCGTACGTTGGCGATCAGATTTCATATTATGTGCATCCGTTTAACCAGTCTTCATTATCTCATTTCCTTCGGTGTTCCCTTTTCACATATTGTCGTGTGTGCTATCTATATTTAATAGTCCGTTACATGAAGCACAATTTAACCGATTTAGAAAATAGACAACTACCTGGGTATGATTGCATTTCTCAAGGAAAGAGCAGTAGTAACAGTGGTGGCTTAATAATATATGTTGATAACAGATTCCAACACAAAGTCCAACTAAACTTAAATACGTACGATCACTGGGAGGTACAGATAATTAACGTAACTGGCGGTGGCCTACCAAAAACAGTTATTATTGGTATTATATACATATCCCCAAGCATGGTAAGAGAGCAGGTCAGGCAATTTATTAATGAATTCACCACACTTATCTTGTCAATAGAACAATCAAACACACACATTAACATAGCCGGAGACTTCAGTCTTAATCTCCTTAAGATAACCGAAATTTCAATATGCGGCGAATTCTTTGAAATGTTGACATCCCACAGTTCAGTTCCACAAATCACACTTCCTAGATTATCCCGCTCAAACAGCACATTAATTGAAAATGTATTATGTAAAAGTCAGAGATCTACAGCCATAACTACATTAGGTATATTAATAAGCAAGTTATATGATCCCATGCTTTATTCTCTGAGAAATATCGTTAGTTAATCCACCAAGCCTAAAATGGATTAAAATTAACATGCAAAACGACAAATCCACTAAAAATATAATAAATTATATCAATGCATTCAATTTGTACAACACACTAAACAAAAATCTGAACACAGACCCTAAACTAAGTTACGATATTATACGCGAAGTAATTGATAAAGCCAAGAACAATCACACGTTCTGCAAATTAGTTAGACTTTATAAACACAAACATAAAATACCCAAATGGATCACCATGGGTTTGCTAAAATCCATAAAGTTTCGATATAGGCTATACAAGACAATGAAACTTACAAATCCTAATTCACGGGAATACGAAATAATGCTCATTAACTTAAACATACTGTGCCATATTAACCTTTAGAAACCGGCATAGGGGTGGTCATATGTGGTCTGTTGCGGTAATTTCATTGCTCTTGTAGAGGGGTGTAGGGGATTGATCAATAGAGCAATAGCCTAGGCATTCCCTGTAGTAATGGCGTCGCAAATTTTTTGATATTAGTGTTGTTATAGCGTTTTGAAGATTGTTGTTGATAATTTGTGTTCCGCCGTAAAAGTAAGTAATGGCGCTGCGATCGCGCTTGATCGCAGATCCACACGAGGTGCTTCGAATTATTGATGATATGGAAGATAGTGAATTATCGAATGAAGATGACAGCGAGACTGACGAAGAAGCCGAAATATCGCTCGCTGTGACGCTTGTTCATTCGGACAGTGAGACTGAAACGATTGATTCGATCGATCCAATCCCGAGTGGAAGTGGACTGGTTTCGACAGTTGTAGCTGCTGCTACCAGTGGTAATCTTCATGCTGAAAGCAGCAGTGACACTGACAGCTACAGTGAACAACAGCAAGGTGTGGCTAGACTGACTAGGTCTAAGGCCAGGGTAACGGCAACGACATGGCAGGCCTGTGGCTAGGCTTACAGTTCGTACACCCAGCAGAGATCGTGGTTGGAGTAATGTATTCACACCACGACAGAACACTGTTCCCTTTAGTGGAAATGTTGGTCCAACTTTCCGAAGAAATCGCCTGCCCGATGATGTGCGCCCCATTGACGTGTTTGAACTGTTCTTTGACGGTGATGTAATCGATCTGTTTGTTGAACAAACAAACGCGAACCGACACAGGAAGAAAGCAGCACAGCCTCACCAACACAAGACTCCGTGGACAGATACTACCAGCCGTGAGATGAAAGCTTTCTTCGGCATTGTGATATCCATGGGAATTGTACGACTGCCAAAGTTACGCGACTATTGGAGACAGAAACAATGGTTGTTTAGAATGCCATCGTTTGCTGAAGTCATGCCGAGAGACCGATTCCTGCAAATATACCGGTATTTGCACGTGTCCGATGACACTCACTTCATCCCGAGAGGAGCTGCCAACCATGACCCACTGTTCAAGGTTCGTCCTTTGCTGGAATTGCTGCAGACACGTTTTCGAACGCTATACCGACCCGCGAGAGATATCTCAATCGATGAAAGTATGATTCCATACAAAGGGCGAATATATTTCAAGCAATATATTCCGTCGAAGAGAGCCCGGTTTGGTATAAAGGCTTTCGTCATGGCCGAGTCCAAATCAGGATATGTATGCGAGATACAAATATACACCGGCGCACGTTTGAATGAAGAAAGAGAAGTCGACCTATCTGGCCGCGTTGTCCGTGAATTGATGCAGCACTACCACGATGTGGGATACCATCTCTACACTGACAACTACTACACAAAGGTGCCGTTGTTGGAGGAGCTATATGCACAGAAGGTAAATGAACATTTTATATCAAATCAACAAACTAACAGTAAATTTTTATGATGTCTTTTACATATATCTCTTGTGTTTTTATTGTTGTGCCTAGTATGTATTTTCTATTATAGCTGCCTTGAATAACATGAATGCCTTCAAATAACACAATTGATTATTGTTGTAGGTGTACTGTTGCGGGACGTCCCGGCCTGATCGCAGTGGGTTCCCCCGTGAAATCACTGTGAAGTCGTTGCGTGGTAGAAAACGCGGAGACAACATGTGGAGGATGAAGTCGTCGATTGTTGCACAGGTGTGGATCGATAGTAAACCTGTCCACTTGCTGACAACAATCCATGCTCCAGAGTACGACGCATCTGTACCAGCCGCAGATAGGACTGTCAAACGAAAGGGGAAGCGTGGTGAGAGAGATGGGATCGATGTTGCCTCCCCACCTTGCATTCGGGACTACAACAGCTTCATGGGTGGCGTCGACTTTGCAGATAGAATTGTAAAATACTACAATTGTGCTCGACGCTCTCGAAGATGGAACCGCCGTGTTATCTTCCACTTGTTGGAGCTGTCAATCCACAATGCGTATGTGATCGACTCATTCTACAGTGATCACCGCAGTGCGACCAATGTCTTGATTTTGAAACATCAAAGTTTCCGTGAGGAATTGGCCGATCAGTTGGTTGGTGGTTTTCGCAGTGGACGAAAACGTGCTGGCCGACCATCCGATATGTGTGCCACTGAGGCACGACTACAGAATGTCGGGCTACATCACCCGTCAGCTGATGTGAGCAAGGACTGTGCATTGTGTACGAGAAAGGCCAAAGCATTGCAACCTGGTGGCGTGATTCCACGAGGTGTGAGTCGACACACTTTGGGCATCCGTCGATCGAGTATCAGATGTGTGCAGTGCGGTGTGCATTTGTGTGTAAAAAATGACACTAATTGTTGGATTGATTGGCACACAAAAGTATAGGCAATGTGTCAATCCAAATGTGCTTTGCTAAAAAATGGCATGTGCATAAAACTAGAAATAATGACGCTACACAGTACTTCAAAATGACTTGTATAGAACAGGAAACAATGAAGATATTTTCTTCAAACTTTGCATCTTTGTGTAGTTTTTAGTGCAGTTTCTGAATATGTAAACAGTTTTCATATGTGAGTAGTACTTTTTTGTTATTGTCTAATAAATGTGATGATGTGTCGCCAGCGATAATGATTGTCAGCCATTTTGAATAAAGTGTGATGTCTGACAACTTATAAACACAAATATTTCACTGTGACTGAATTCTTGAGGATATTACCTTTCCAAAAATGTATACATGTGTATTGAAATGCTTTATAGTAATGAAATGACATGCGTTTAAAGAATAGCATAGCAATTTCTTGAAAAAAATCCGGGTCTCTAAAGGTTAAGGACAAGCATACGTGCATCCAAACAACATTATTATGCGTCCACATTTGCTAAATATAAATCTGACATCAGAAATGCTTGGACAAATATAAATGAATTCTGTCAAGAAAAAACCCCAACAAATCTTGTTTATGAATCATTCAATATAAACAGTAAAGACACAACAAACAAATTAGATATAGCTAACGCATTTAGCACGTTTTTTATAAACGTCGGCAGAAAACTGGCTAATAACAACGTACACAGGAGATGACGATTTCAAGTACTAACTTGACACAAATTGTAACTGCAAATTCGTGCAAAATATTTAAAACACTTGATCCTAAAATAAATAATATAGTAATAACAATGGTTAACAATTTTAATTTCTTGGGATTAACTTTAGACACACATTTAAACTGGAATAAAAAACACTCTGAAAATGTATGAAACAAATGTTCTAGAATAATCGGTACACGTAATAGACAAACTAATTCTGCCAAAGAGAATTAAAATATTGCTGTATAATAAATAATTAGTACCACACATAAATTATTGCTTAACGACTTGGGGGTTCCACTCTCAAAGAATTAATCAACTTCAGAAAAGGGTTATACGGATGCTAACTTTGAGTCATTTTTATATACATACTGACCCGTTAATTAAAAATACTAAACGTATTAAAAGTGAATGATGTGTTAGCCATTGAGGAATTAAAAAAATTATTATAAATATAAACAAATTATAAACATAAATTTAAAAAAAAACATAAATTATCTACAACATTGGCATATAGCAACTACGACCATAATTCATGGTCACAATATATTCTATCATAAAAAATCACATTTACGGTACAAACCATACATTTGCAAAACAATGTATTAAACACAGTTGTTCCCAATGTGTGATATATTAACTTTATACACACAGTTTACATGGTTTCGTAAATTATTCAAAATTACAAAAACACGTGCACTAACATGAATTATTATACCTGCTCATATACACGCAATCAGGTGCAATTATGTCATCGACGCTCAAACACTACATAATATGTTTTCACCTACTCGCTTCACCACACACCATGAACATACACTCCAGCTGCATACTAAAACACAACAGTCCAGTTTGTTTAGTGGCGATGGATATCACTACATTTTAACGTTTAAGTTTTGTATAACATACATTATATATTATTTACTTTCAACAGAAACTGAATTAAATTAATACGACTGGTGGCTCTTGCGGTAACGATTTTTCAACAAGTCTTAGTAGGAGTCTCCATGATCCTCTCTGTACACCGTATCTTTATAAAAATGCATATTGTAACTGAATGCCTGTACAGTTTAGATAAATAAATCCACTTCTGTTTTATTCTGTTCGGGTAGAATGTTACATTTACCCCGGTGTTCTCTTTACATATAATATTTTGTATGCTATCTATATCTAATAGTCCGTCACCTGGTAGAATATTACATTTCCTCCGGTGTTCTCTTTACACATATTGTCTTGTATGCTATCTATATCTAATAGTCCGCATCTGGTAGAATTTTATATTTACTCCGGTGTTCTCTTTACACATATTATGTTGTTTATATAACTGTTGGTCATCTGGCAGATTGTTACCTGTTTTCAGGAAGAGAATAAACGTCATGTAGCATTTACAATAATTGCCAGGAATACGTTGGTAGTAAGTAATTGACAAGCTTTATTTGGTAGGTGGTCGCCTTGTGGTAGCAACGTTGGACAGAGCAACGTGTCCATGCACCAATGCTAGCACTGGCACATGGTGCCTGTTCAAAACAATGACGACTATATGGGGAGAGATGGTGCTCGAGAAAACCATAACCGAGGTACAACAAATCATACACTTGGGCAAATATGCGACCACTAATAAACTGTATGATATATACAAACGTGATTATTGAAACAGTTTTAAGTTGTCGAGAGTCAACTGAATGCACGAATTGATTAGTATCATATATTGTAATAATTGTTCTGTATTGTTTTACAACACACACACACACACACACACTCACCCACACACACAACATACCCACCCACACACACACACACACACACACACACACACACACACACACACACACACACACACACACACATCACACATAAGCCACACGCACACGCATGCAAACATGCCGCCTGTCTTCATTCTTCCTGCCAATGCTTACAGGAAGAGTTTCACTCAACGATTGAGCCTAGCTACTGGCAGAAACCTGAATATCTATCTGCCCTGTTCGACTACATTTATCGCGTGAAAAATGTCGGGCTACATCTGGTAGCTCTGGAGACGCAGAGAATCAAATGTGCTTCTAGAGAAAGTTGGTTAATGTCTAACAAACAAGGTGAGAAAAGATTTATGTGACAATTGTACAACAAATGTTAACTTTCTAGGAGCATTACATTTCTAGAGATGCTTCTGCAAATGAAATAATAAAGCGTGCGGCGTGTGCGCGCGCGCGTGCGTGTGTGTGTGTCTGTGTGTGTGTCTGTGTGTGTCTGTGTGTGCGTGTTTGAATGCGTGTATGTTCTTTTGTTTGGTTAGCTCACCATGCGTTCATTTCTTACGATAACCCACCACATTCCCACAAATACTGTTTTCCTTGCCCTTTCGCGATGGCTCCTATAATACTAAATTTCAATCATGACTTCGGTTTTCCTTTTCTTCATCTTCTTCGATCATGATTTATTTTCCAAGCACTAGATCAATCTGCCCTCACGCATTCTAAATATGTTTCATTCCTGCCTGAGTTGACTACCATCTACGTTCGATACCATGTATTTCTTTACGTCGGCATCTTGTCTGTATTCTTACATATTGACTACCAAAACATTGACTAGGATAATAATGACTACAAGTCGTCATATATTGAATGGAGGTAAGCTGCATACCATTACTTTCTTCATGCAAAATATGGGTAGTAAATTAGAGGGTAAATATTACCAACAGGAAAAGAAGAGTGTAGATTGTGCGTGATAAAGTAGGTCCCTACTCGTTAGCCCATAGGATGATAATGAATTCATTAATGATTAATTGTGTTAATGTTATTTTATTATTCTGGTTCGATTGTAGACGACAATGCCGCTGCAAAAGTCCACGCTGTAGCGTTTGTACAGTCTATACGTATTTGGAGCAATCGCATATTTTCAAGAGGGCTTTCGAAAGAAAGAAACGGCAAAGACCGAAACAAGATTCTTGATGAGCTCTACAGGCGACTGGTTGATCAAGTCGCAATGGCGCCTGCTGACCGTTATTACGATTATGTCATCGACTTCTTAACTGTAACCAAAACAAATGAGAGTTGAAGATGAACAGACACGAATGGCAATCAACGCCGCTATAACTGACTAGCTAGTATTGAATAACTGCAAATACTTATATTATATCGGTAACGATATTGCTGTTGGGAGACGCAAGTATCAGGGGCGGATCCACAAATTTACTCGAGGGGGGACACAAAAAACTGCTCTGGCGACCGAACTAAATGGTGTGGTGGATTTGTTTTCGTTACCGCGCTGCCGTAACTTTAGCCGCTCCGCTATCTAAGCTGCACTGGTGATATCGAAGACGGGCGGGGGTGCTGTTGAACAATTTTAGCGTAACTTTAGCTTATTTTAACTTGAATGGAGCACATGTCAAACGGCCTAGGGGTCACGCTCGCGTGGGCCCATTATAAAAGGTCTGCGGACACGCCGAATCCATAAAGTCTAAGGGAGCACTTGTTGGGTCCGCCTATGAGTATTGCATCACATTATAATGCGTTGTCAGGATTGAATAAACGAAACATAGTACATCTGTTACCCGTAATGGCTTAAAGTTGTCTCAATAATATGCGGGGTATTTGTGAAGTTGCTTAATTAAAGGATATTGTTAATATGCTTCACGATTCTTCGCTATGATTTGATTCGATTTCGTAAATTAGTTAACGAACTATTGCAAAAGACGACTTTGTATTTTAATTACTCGAGTATGATGGTTGTAATTATGTAATAAACTGCACATACATGTATGCACACATTAGAAAGGTATCATACACGCACATGCACCCATTCGTGCGAGCTCGCATACACACACTTTCGATTTTGGCTTTTATTGAATGCCTTAATTATTAATTTATTACATTATTTCATGCATAATTCTAAAATGTTCTTGAAGAAAGAAACTTAATACATTTGACGTACGAACACTCTAAGAACAAAGCGAGTAGCTGATGATTACACCTGCCTGCATTGCCGCTAACACCGCAGTGTTGAACACGGTTGGCTGGGAGCCAAAGCATCAGCGCAAACTCCCTACCTAGTAGGGGGCGCTACTCCTGCCAAGGCCACGCATGGTTTATAAATAGGCGCAATCCGTTTTTCAGTATCACTAGACATTAGTCAATGGTCGGGCACTATTGGTGTTGGTGTTATTTTGTAATAACTTAATAAATGTGTACTAGACCTTATAATTATCGTTGTGTTATTATATAGTGGTTTGTGCATAGAGAACCTCGGGTACAGACCTACCCGTCTTTGGCCAACAGGCTAAGGCCCAGCGTGTATGTGTGTGCCCGCGTGTGCGTGTGATAGTTTGCGTATGAGTGCGCGTGTATTCGTGTACACATTTACGCGAGTACGGATGTGACTTACGACAGTTAAATGTGTATGAGTGCCCGTGTTTGCGCGTTTTTTTGCAAAACAATATGCCTCATCCCCCGATTAACGATAGCACACAATCTTCAAAGTTATGGAGAACCTTACTGTGCGCACAGCTTCTATTACGCAGACCCTCATATGCAAAGATGTTTGCGAACACTTGACTGCCACGGAGGTAAGCAACGGATATTCAAAGCATTGAATTGGTATGGATATCCATGGAAAAGTCGCCCCATTCCGTTGTATATTGATTATGATTGGTCATCTTTAAACGTCAGACGGCCATATCCATCGACGTATTTTTTTTGGCAGGCAGCATCCAGATAATTACCAAGTAATGTGGACCTAACCATACGTCTAAATCTAACTGTAACCCTAAACCCAAACATAACCCTACCACAAGGAAAAATCAAAGCACTCTGCCCATGGAAATTACCTGCTTTAATTCCTCAGTCGCCGCTTACACACAAAATTCTTCTATCCATCCACAACTATAATTGGTCAAAATAACCACAAATACAGCGTCATTCCGCGTACTGTAGTGGCGCCCTCTCGACGATAGTACTGAAAACATATTTTGTGTTATAGTACTAATGCTATAACGAAATAATAAAGCAAACATCGGGTATGTTGCAATACCTATTAGTAATTGAGTCGTTGAAATTACATCTGTGGTTTTATTAATTCGTTGACAATTACAATATCACATGCCTATGCCTCGATAATATAAAACTCATATAAAACACAATGACCACAAAACACGAACACTACTCTTCTTCAAGACGCTATCGGAAATGAAGCATCCGCAACTAACGTGATTGTTCTGCATGAAGTGGAAAACATCCGGTCATTTTGGCATTCCGTCGTTTCTGCTGGCCCGGCGGTCGCCGTTAGCAGAGAGAGTGTGAATTCAAAGTACATTGGTCCACTTGTTTTGGTGGTACAAATCACAGCTCCCACATGTTCATGTACACTTTCTACCAGCGTTGAGACATACTTCTCAGAAATATTAAGGAACAACATTCCACGTCCTTCCGTATCCCCTCTCTAAGCGGTGTTCGCATAAATTCGCAGTCCCGAAATACGTTCAAGCATTTCGTCACCAAGTATCACGACGAAAACAAATTGCTGACATGGTACGATTAATTAATGGAAATTAACGGCAATATAAATATTTTAGATCGTAAAAGTTGCATATCCCGTACTACGCATTAGCTGTAGTGGGGCGGGGGATTGAATTGGTGCTTAACACAACATATTTTGATTTTCTAACTTTTTATGAGACGACTCATCAGCCGGCAGGCCACAGAGCGTCTGAAGCATTTGCTGCCATCAACAACTATATCTTTTGTAAGGTATGTGGAATGAGAACACGAAACAACGGTTACTTATACGACGTTCATTAATCAGTTTTCACATTTCTTCTGCAAACGAACAATGAGAACATATTATTGGGGTTTAAAGGTTCAGTTATAGTAAGAAATATTAATGCAATTCACAATGCATATTACTATGATGTATTCGTATCCAATTAGTGTGCGTTGTTTTGTGTAATTATTGATATGATATCTAGCTCTACTCTTGTTTGAAAATCGGGGGTTCAGAAACAGCTGTCTAGTGGCAACTCTGTCCGGGAACGACATGACCACGACAGCAGTTACTGGAACGGTTGTCGTAGGGCGAGCTACCGCAACAGGCGTTGTAAGTGCTCCTGCTCACCAGCCTATAAACGCAGCAGAGCTCAAAACGACTATCATAGGCCCTGTTGGTGCAGCAGGCGTTGGTACTGCCTTTTACTTGAAGTACGCCATCGCAGCAGATGCGGACACTGAAGTCGTAGGCCTTCTTTCCGCAGCATAAGTCGTTATTGCCTTTCGGTTGAGCTACTCCAGAGCAACACAAATCGCGTCTTGGATCGTAGTTTTCACAGTCTGCAGCACAAGACACGGCCAAGTGAAAGGTAAATAATCCGAAACAATAATAAGTACATTATTCTTCTGTCACCTACGTGTCGTTTGTATGCAATTCAAACATGGTAATTAAAAATTCTGGTCCGAGTCACATCACATCATACACAGATGTGTATGTCAGCATGTTATTTCGATGCAACTACCGCACCTAGTGAATATGTATACGTTAGGTGTATACACCACATCAGATGTAGTGGTCGAGTTGAGCAGTATCCTAAATCGTTCTAATAATAATATTGCTAACCACGGAAATCGAGAATGGTGGAACGGGTAAATATATTGGGATTTCCGGCACAGCTAAGTTTCCTTTGGTGCCGGGCACGGGTGTTTCTTATAGTTTCAGATAGTTTTTTTGGTGTAAGTTATGGTAATTCGGCATATATCCGTGCATTGTATGATATCTTCCGTATATATTTTATTGCAAGGATGATTTGATTGTGCAATTATCGCCCATTACGCGTACGGCAACAAGCGATGTTGGCCCGGTGCAATTCGCAGCGCAGTTTGGAAGACAAATGTGCCGTAAAATATACCATAAGATGTTATATGTAACGTTGTGATTTTGATAGGTAACAGTTGTACTAAATGACATATGTATTAGCATATATGCGCATAAAATTACCAGTTTCATCGAAAAATGTATAATGTATCACTTAGTAAGGAAAGTATCACGTTTCGTCGATGACACGTTACAGCCTTACTGTTTATACTTAGAGGGCATAAACCACACATAGACGTTTCTTTTGACGTGTCCAACATGGATTGATGTACAACACTGTCTGTCCAACAATTGTTAACAGCCGAGCTACTTGCACAGCGCTGCCCATTAACCACTAGTTCATGGTGTTGCGATCTCCAAACGTGAAAAAAAAACCGATGTCACACCTGCAGCTAACTAAGTGTTAACACGTTTTTCAACCATATCGGCTATCATATCGAATCATACGTTAGCCAATAATACTTACAATACAACACCGTTTAACAACCAGCGTCATAACAATAGTTCGCATACACACCCAAACATAGCATTTGATATGTGTGCTTCTGTAGACAAATATCTGTGTTGATGGCGAGACTCGACTGGTTCATATTACTGCATGATTTCACAACACCTGATCTTATTCAACACTTGATCTTTACCTGATCCACCCCCGGTTCCGCCATGTGAACCACCTGTGGAACCTCCGCTGGAGCCTCCACGTCGACGACTCCTCCTGCACGCCTCGCTTTCCCCAAAGAAAACACTGATGACGACGAGGCTGACAAGCAGGAAATACGTCAGGTGGCTCCACCTATCAAAAATATGCTTATCAAAATGAGACATGCATCAACGCCGTTAGATTCTTCAGTACGACGCTTATCATAAAAATCATCATTCTCCCAGTATTTCCCTAGCAGTTTAATATAACCAACGCTAAGACAACGTTTACCATTACATTATTAGCTAAAAATGGTAATTTAACTCAGAATGCGACTTTAACTGTTTGCAGGCTCGGGTCGCCAAGCTTATACCAAGACCAACTTTGGTTCGCTGCTGCAAAAGGTTAAGAACCGTCGTTCTACAAAATACTATATTGGTAGACATAAAAATAATGAGTACGCAAATGAATCCTTTCGTATGATACCACATATTGTCACGTACAAGCTTCAACAGAAATTGTGTGTGTTTGTTTTGTAAATTGGTTTCTCTCTCGGTTGGCGATTACAAACAGCATTATTCATCAATCGTTGTGTACGTCACTTCACCTTAACGTGCAGCGTTTTGATTACTCACAACCAATAATAATGCAGGTTATTTTTCATTGCAAGCAAATACAAAACATGACTTCAGGCTCTCGCGTTAGATCTACTAAGGTTCTACACCATAGGTTAGTGGGTATGATTATATATATATATATATATGTATATATAATATATATATATATTATAATACACACACACACATATATATATATATATATTGTATATATATATATATATACATATATATGTCGATATATATATATATACATATATACAGCCTGTATATAGATTATCAAAATGTATTCTACTACATCCGTTACTATTATTACCGCCGCTACTATAATGTTATCACTGTTACCAACGTTACTACCAATCACCAATATAATCAGTGAGAAGGATATAACCGCTGCAAACATTGCTACCAAAACCACCACTACAACTATCACACTATCTCTTCTCCCATCACTATTACTACTACCACCAATACCACCACGAATAAAATTACCACCACTACTAACACCACTGTAATCACTACACAACTATTACCATTACCACGTCTACGTCACTGTCACAGTATTGCATTAACACATCTACCGCCACTACTACCTCGTTAAAGTCGGTCCCGTCATAATTTGGGACGTAAAAGAACCACCGAGGACGACAAGCACGCTGGCAGTGACTACACTCAATGCCAGCACAGAAAGATCGGTTTAACGATAATGTTGTAAAAAAAGGCTGGCTAGTTGAATGCGACCACATAAGACCATTTCGTTGTAACCTCAATAATACCGACTAGTCAGTTAATAGAACGTTGCCGAGCGCTGGAAACAACTAGAACTAGAGCTAATACCGCCACTACCAACAATGTCACAACGTTCGACATCACAATAACAACTACCAAAATTGTTACCGCTATCAACGCTATCACACCTAACAACGTTGACACTACAACCACTACCACAACTACCACCGTTACCACTTCTATATTGCTTCAGTTCACTCAGCTGTATGAATGAGTACCCTGCTATAGGCTGTGGTTGATATATGTGTACGAATAGTCTTCGCCCATTAATTGCAGCGTGAATGGATGCTTTCCAGATAAGTCGGGATGGTTTTCTATCACTATCACCATATGCACACCTACCAAACCTGATGCAATAGCTGCGCCCTTCATACAATATTTGGTACCACAATGTAATGTCTTCATATCCTCTGATATGTGGTCAATGTAAAAGGCCATTATATTGCTCACGTCGTGAATAAATGACAATATATAATTATCGTTGTTATTTGGTAGATTAGAGGCCAGTGATCCAATAAAGCGAAGAAATAGGGGAAGGCAATATCAGTTGTGTCATTTTACATTATTTTTAATATCTACGGCAAAATTACATTTCTAAGTCAATAATGTGTGTGTAAATATGTGTGTGTGTTTGTGCGTGTGTGCGTGTGCGTCTGCGTCTGCGTGTGAGTGTGCGTGTGTGTGTGTGTGTGTGTGTGTGCGTGTGCGTGTGCATATGTGTGCATGGTGTGCGTGCGTATGTGTGTGTGTGTGTGTGTGGTTTTGTGTGTGTGTGTGTGTGTGTGTGTGTGTGTGTTGAACATGTTCTTAATAATGGAAACACGTTATAACCTTTTTACACAGTCGCGATTGCCTACTTACATGTTGATGATTTCTGGTGCTTGCGACAAAGACGAACGATACGGTCGATTCTCGGCGAGACATACACTAAACATTTAATGTGATCCACGCCCTTTATACTATAAGTGGGCCACGATAGATCGACGGTGAATGGAATACGGCTATGAAGTAAACTATTCTTACAATGTGACTAACAATAAAGTGTGACACCGTATTGGTCAGTAGTATTTGCCTTTCACGAAGGTGTTGTTGTTCAGATTAACAGTGTGTTGGCAGTGTCAATTTCTCACGGCCTGTGTGAGTTATTTGAGTTATAATTTCAACTGATTGATCAATATGTGAATAAGTTCTCGCGGGGCTAAAAACGTTTAATGCAATGTGGGTGGACGTCTTCTATTAAGGTCTTACCTCGCCAATAATACAAGATATACAAACAAACCAAAGTGTTATACACAATTTCAACCAGCTTCAACAATTTGACTTATCTGATGCATGGATATGGATATTTGTGCACATCATACTCCGATTCATCCCATAAAATTTGCACAGAAGATAGAGGGAGTAAATTTAAAAACTTGCTGTACACGAAAACTAGTTGGTTACATCATTGTCAACTCCGGTTAAATATAGCTAAAATATACTTAACTGCTTACTTAAACAAGCTACAATAACTAACATTAACTAACATAAACATTACAGGAAGAGCTAATCTAAAAATCTGTTAAGCTCTGTTTTCGAAAGAGTCTGTTTGCGTGTTGCCCTATCTTAATGCGATCTCAGTCCACATACCACAATGAATGTATTACTAAAATAACTTACCTGCGTAAAAGGATATTATTGTTCACTAGACGAGGCTGACACATAGGCAATTAGTGAAAGCCCGTGTCCTTTGTGAGCGTCCTTGAGATAGGGCAGAACTGGTTGACCTAATCTGTGTCCCACAATAACCTTTGCAATACAATCAACATGCGATACCGACATATATACAGACGGACATTTCCATATTTATTACGTTGACTACAGTTCACGTACGAACATTATAGGGTAACTAAGGAGAAAAGAAGCACATATTGACTGGTTTGAGAACATTGTGATCAACTCCATCAGGAATCGGATTGTTCACAGCACATGCGCAAATCACTCATCAGCCTATTACAATGTCAGAGATAGAGGTTTGCTATTGCACTCTTTCTATGTGTATTTGCTGATGTAACATACACTACTGTTGTGAAAATAACAGAAAAAAATGGTTGTTGTTATCATTGTGGATTAATTTTGGTCTTGTCCTGATGTCTACCTCATGTGATATGTTCCCATGAATCGATGGCGTTGTCCAAACCTCACAACGATGTGTGAAAGTAACGTATTTATTTCAACAGTTGGTGATAGTTTTCTACAGTTGGTATATTGTCAAATAAAATGTAAGTGGTTACCGTAAATGTCGTCTTCAGATTATACTGACACGTCAGCTACACGGTGAACTGCCTATAAAATACTGCACCTAAACAACCACCAGTTGAAGAATTATATCGACAATTAACGCAACCAACTATTAAATGTAATTTCACTAATGAGAGAGAAAATCAAACAGAACGCTTCATCAGTTTATATTTTGCAGTTTATAGTTTTACTCACTTCACCATACACCACGAAGATACTCCCCAGCTGCATATTAACATAACAATTCAGTTGTTTTATTGACGATGGATATCACTACATTTAACGTTTAAGTTTTGTATGACATGTATTATATATTGTTTTCTTTCAACAGAAACCGAACTAAACTAATACGGTTAGTGGCTCCTGCGGTAGCGACTTTCAACAAGTCTTAGTGGGAGTCTTTATGATCCTCTCTGTACACCGTAACTTTATTTAAAAAAAAGGTATATTATTATTCATTACCTGTACAGTTTGGATAAATACATCCACTTGTGTTCTGTTCTGGTATAATGTTGTATTTCCCCCGGTATTCTCTTTACACATAATATTGTGTATGCAATCTATATCTAATAGTCCGTCACCTGGTAGAATGTTATATTTACCCCGGGGTTTTCTTTACACATAATATCTTGTATATATAATTGTTGGTCACTTGGCACATTGTTACCTGTTTTCAGGAAGAAAATCGAGGCATGTAGCGATTAGAATAATTGCCAGGAATATGTTATTGGTAATAAGTGATCGACAAGCCTTATTTGGTAGGCGGTCGACTCGTGGTAGCAACCTTGGACAGAGCAACGTGTCCTTGCACCAATGCTGGCACTGGCACATGGTGCCTGTTCAAAACAATGACGGCGATATGGGGGAGATGGTGCACGAGAAAATCATAATAAGGTACAAAAAGTCACATACTTGGGCAAATATGCGACCAATAATGAACTGTACGACATATGCAAACATAATTATTGAAATCGGATGTTACGATCGTTATACATTAAAACAGTTTTAAGTTGTCCAGAGTCAAATGTACGCGCGAATGAGCTGTAGATTAGTATAATATATTGTAGTTATTTTCCTGTATTGATTTACAACACACACACACACACACACACACACACACACACACACACACACACACACACACACACACACACACACACACACACACACACACACACACACACACACACAAACCACACACACATACACACAAACGCGTACACGCACGCACACGTGCCTGTCTTCAATCTTCGCGCCATTGCTTATAGGAAGAGTTTCATTCAACTATTGAACCTAGCTACTGGCAGAAACCTGAACATCTGTCTGCACTGTTCGACAGCATCTTTCACGTGAAGAACGTCGGGCTACACATGGTAGCTCTGGAGATGCAGAGAATAAAATGTGCTTGGTTGGTTAATGTCTAACAAACAAGGCAAGAAAAGATTTATGCGCCAATTCTACAAACTATGTTCATTTTCTAGGAGCACTACATTTCTCTAGATACTTCTGATAATGTAATGATAATGCGTGTGGTGCGGAAGCTTTGCGTGTGCGTGCGCGTGCGTGTGCGTGTGCGTGTGTGTGCGTGTGCGTGATTGAATGCGTGTATGTACTGTTTTTGGTTTGCTCACCATGCGTATCGTCTTCATTTCTTACGATAACCCACCACATTCCCACATATACTGTTTTCCTTGCCCTTTTATGATGGCTCCTATCATACTAAATTTATTTCAATTATGGTTTTATTGCTCTTCTTCTTCTTCGATCATGGTTTATTTTCTAAGCTCCTTGAACATTCTGCATCATTCAGTCTTAATGTGTGTCCTTTCTGCCTGAGTTTGCTATCATCCACGTTCGATACCAGGTATGTCTTTATGTCGGCATCTTGCTTTTATTCTCACATAATGTCTTCTCTCCAATGTTTCACTTTATTGTATTTTCATTGATCCCTGTTATTCTCTGCTAGTTACTTCTCGGGTCCCTCTCTTTCAGACCAATTTTACGCAACCCGTATTTACAAGATGTTTCCACGGGCAGTTCCTACATTGTCCATTTAGCTCTTTCTTCAACATTCTATCCTACACAACACGTCACAACGGCTTGAACATGGCGTCGGTACTCCCGTGCAACTTTGCCTAGCCTCACACACTTTTCCGCCTAAGTGGTTTACATGCTTAATCTTCTTTCAATCAACTGCTGCTTACCTTATTTAGACTTAGCGTATCCCCCGTCTAGACACGCACGAGTCAGTCAAAGCACAAAATCGGGATACTCGATTTGCAATATCAATCCATGTTTTTATAATGTCACTCCTCTCTTGCAATGCCTGATATACAGTTCGTCTTGTTGTTTTTGTTCATTGAAATATTGCATTGCACGGAAGTCTTATCTTTCGATAGAAAGTTTAACCATTTTTGTGCTGAGTTTCTGGATAGCCAATAACACTGAATACTGTGTTTCTTATTTCAGTGAAATTGATTAAACGTTTCAACTTAATTTGTTATGTACAATGAACCATTTTATGGACAGGACACTACATGTTTATCATGATATTATCACGGGATATTGTGAGCATGGGAACAATGAGATCGGTTTCCGTGGGAACCAGCAAATCAACGATGGCCGACCACACTTAGTTGTTTGTTTCTTTTACACTATAGAAGGATGCATTTTTGAATAGGAACATCTAACATATTGTAAGATGAACAACTCAGCTACATACGGGGCTCGTGCACGTTGGGTATACGAATAACGTGGTTGAGTTTTGACTACCAAAACATTGACTAGGATAATAATCACTATGAGACCTCCAAAAGGTTGAGTATACATAGAACACTTCAAATATTGAATGGAGGTAAGCTGCACCCCATTACCTTCTTCATGCTCAATGTGGGTAGTAAATTCGAGGGTAAATATTAGCAACAGGAAAAGAAGAGTGTAGATTGTGTGTGGTAAAGTAGATCCCTATTCGTTAGCCCATAGGATGATAATGAATTCATTATTGATTTATTGTGTTAATGTTAGTTTATTATTCTGGTTCGATTGTAGACGACAATGCCGCTGCAAAAGACCACGCTGTAGCGTTTGTACATTCAATACGCATTTGGAGCAATCGCATATTTTCGAGAGGCCTTTCAAAAAAGAAACGGCAAAGAACGAAACAAGATTCTTGATGAGCTCCACAGGCGACTGGTCGATCAAGTCGCAATGGCGCCTGCTGACCGTTATTACGATTATGTCAGCGATTTCTTAACTGTAACCAAAACAAATGAGAGTTGAAGATGAACAGGGACGAATGGCAATCAACGCCGCTATAACTGACTAGCTAGTATTGAATAACTGCAAATACTTATATTATATCGGTAACGATATTGCTGTTGGGAGACGCAAGTATCAGGGGCGGATCCACAAATTTACTCGAGGGGGGACACAAAAAACTGCTCTGGCGACCGAACTAAATGGTGTGGTGGATTTGTTTTCGTTACCGCGCTGCCGTAACTTTAGCCGCTCCGCTATCTGAGCTGCACTGGTGATATCGAAGACGGGCGGGGGTGCTGTTGAACAATTTTAGCGTAACTTTAGCTTATTTTAACTTGAATGGAGCACATGTCAAACGGCCTAGGGGGCATGCTCGCGTGGGCCCATTATAAAAGGTCTGCGGACACGCCGAATCCATAAAGTCTAAGAGAGCACTTGTTGGGTCCGCCTATGAGTATTGCATCACATTATAATGCGTTGTCAGGATTGAATAAACGAAACATAATACATCTGTTACCTGTAATGGCTTAAAGTTGTCTCATTAATATGCGTGGTATTTGTGAAGTTGCTTAATTAAAGGATATTGTTAATATGCTTCACGATTCTTCGCTATGATTTGATTCGATTTCGTAAATTAGTTAACGAACTATTGCAAAAGACGATTTTGTATTTTAATTACTCGAGTATGATGGTTGTAATTATGTAATAAACTGCACATACATGTATGCACACATTAGAAAGGTATCATACACGCACATGCACCCATTCGTGCGAGCTCGCATACACACACTTTCGATTTTGACTTAACAGATTTGGTGGCTTTTATTGAAATCCTTAATTATTAATTTATTACATTATTTCATGCATAATTCTAAAATGTTCTTGAAGAAAGAAACTTAATACATTTGACGTACGAACACTCTAAGAACAAAGCGAGTAGTTGATGATTACACCTGCCTGCAATGCCGCTAACACCGCAGTGTTGAACACGGTTGGCTGGGAGCCAAAGCATCAGCGCAAACTCCCTACCTAGTAGGGGGCGCTACTCCTGCCAAGGCCACGCATGGTTTATAAATAGGCGGGATCCGTTTTTCAGTATCACTAGACATTAGTCAATGTTCGGGAACTATTGGTGTTGGTGTTATTTTGTAATAACTTAATAAATGTGTATTAGACCTTATAATTATCGTTGTGTTATTATAATTATAGTGGTTTGTGCACAGAGAACCTCGGGTACAGACCTACCCGTCTTTGGCCAACAGGCTAAGGCCCAGCGTGTATGTGTGTGCCCGCGTGTGCGTGTGATAGTTTGCGTATGAGTGCGCGTGTATTCGTGTACACATTTACGCGAGTACGGATGTGACTTACGACAGTTAAATGTGTATGAGTGCCCGTGTTTGCGCGTTTTTTTGCAAAACAATATGCCTCATCCCCCGATTAACGATAGCACACAATCTTCAAAGTTATGGAGAACCTTACTGTGCGCACAGCTTCTATTACGCAGACCCTCATATGCAAAGATGTTTGCGAACACTTGACTGCCACGGAGGTAAGCAACGGATATTCAAAGCATTGAATTGGTATGGATATCCATGGAAAAGTCGCCCCATTCCGTTGTATATTGATTATGATTGGTCATCTTTAAACGTCAGACGGCCATATCCATCGACGTATTTTTTTTGGCAGGCAGCATCCAGATAATTACCAAGTAATGTGGACCTAACCATACGTCTAAATCTAACTGTAACCCTAAACCCAAACATAACCCTACCACAAGGAAAAATCAAAGCACTCTGCCCATGGAAATTACCTGCTTTAATTCCTCAGTCGCCGCTTACACACAAAATTCTTCTATCCATCCACAACTATAATTGGTCAAAATAACCACAAATACAGCGTCATTCCGCGTACTGTAGTGGCGCCCTCTCGACGATAGTACTGAAAACATATTTTGTGTTATAGTACTAATGCTATAACGAAATAATAAAGCAAACATCGGGTATGTTGCAATACCTATTAGTAATTGAGTCGTTGAAATTACATCTGTGGTTTTATTAATTCGTTGACAATTACAATATCACATGCCTATGCCTCGATAATATAAAACTCATATAAAACACAATGACCACAAAACACGAACACTACTCTTCTTCAAGACGCTATCGGAAATGAAGCATCCGCAACTAACGTGATTGTTCTGCATGAAGTGGAAAACATCCGGTCATTTTGGCATTCCGTCGTTTCTGCTGGCCCGGCGGTCGCCGTTAGCAGAGAGAGTGTGAATTCAAAGTACATTGGTCCACTTGTTTTGGTGGTACAAATCACAGCTCCCACATGTTCATGTACACTTTCTACCAGCGTTGAGACATACTTCTCAGAAATATTAAGGAACAACATTCCACGTCCTTCCGTATCCCCTCTCTAAGCAGTGTTCGCATAAATTCGCAGTCCCGAAATACGTTCAAGCATTTCGTCACCAAGTATCACGACGAAAACAAATTGCTGACATGGTACGATTAATTAATGGAAATTAACGGCAATATAAATATTTTAGATCGTAAAAGTTGCATATCCCGTACTACGCATTAGCTGTAGTGTGGCGGGGGATTGAATTGGTGCTTAACACAACGTATTTTGATTTTCTAACTTTTTATGAGACGACTCATCAGCCGGCAGGCCACAGAGCGTCTGAAGCATTTGCTGCCATCAACAACTATATCTTTTGTAAGGTATGTGGAATGAGAACACGAAACAACGGTTACTTATACGACGTTCATTAATCAGTTTTCACATTTCTTCTGCAAACGAACAATGAGAACATATTATTGGGGTTTAAAGGTTCAGTTATAGTAAGAAATATTAATGCAATTCACAATGCAGAATACTATGATGTATTCGTATCCAATTAGTGTGCGTTGTTTTGTGTAATTATTGATATGATATCTAGCTCTACTCTTGTTTGAAAATCGGGGGTTCAGAAACAGCTGTCTAGTGGCAACTCTGTCCGGGAACGACATGACCACGACAGCAGTTACTGGAACGGTTGTCGTAGGGCGAGCTACCGCAACAGGCGTTGTAAGTGCTCCTGCTCACCAGCCTATAAACGCAGCAGAGCTCAAAACGAGTATCATAGGCCCTGTTGGTGCAGCAGGCGTTGGTACTGCCTTTTACTTGAAGTACGCCATCGCAGCAGATGCGGACACTGAAGTCGTAGGCCTTCTTTCCGCAGCATAAGTCGTTATTGCCTTTCGGTTGAGCTACTCCAGAGCAACACAAATCGCGTCTAGGATCGTAGTTTTCACAGTCTGCAGCACAAGACACAGCCAAGTGAAAGGTAAATAATCCGAAACAATAATAAGTACATTATTCTTCTGTCACCTACGTGTCGTTTGTATGCACTCCCAATTCAAACATGGTAATTAAAGATTCTGGTCCGAGTCACATCACATCATACACAGATGTGTATGTCAGCATGTTATTTCGATGCAACTACCGCACCTAGTGAATATGTATACGTTAGGTGTATACACCACATCAGATGTAGTGGTCGAGTTGAGCAGTATCCTAAATCGTTCTAATAATAATATTGCTAACCACGGAAATCGAGAATGGTGGAACGGGTAAATATATTGGGATTTCCGGCACAGCTAAGTTTCCTTTGGTGCCGGGCACGGGTGTTTCTTATAGTTTCAGATAGTTTTTTTGGTGTAAGTTATGGTAATTCGGCATATATCCGTGCATTGTATGATATCTTCCGTATATATTTTATTGCAAGGATGATTTGATTGTGCAATTATCGCCCATTACGCGTACGGCAACAAGCGATGTTGGCCCGGTGCAATTCGCAGCGCAGTTTGGAAGACAAATGTGCCGTAAAATATACCATAAGATATTATATGTAACGTTGTGATTTTGATAGGTAACAGTTGTACTAAATGACATATGTATTAGCATATATGCGCATAAAATTACCAGTTTCATCGAAAAATGTATAATGTATCACTTAGTAAGGAAAGTATCACGTTTCGTCGATGACACGTTACAGCCTTACTGTTTATACTTAGAGGGCATAAACCACACATAGACGTTTCTTTTGACGTGTCCAACATGGATTGATGTACAACACTGTCTGTCCAACAATTGTTAACAGCCGAGCTACTTGCACAGCGCTGCCCATTAACCACTAGTTCATGGTGTTGCGATCTCCAAACGTGAAAAAAAAACCGATGTCACACCTGCAGCTAACTAAGTGTTAACACGTTTTTCAACCATATCGGCTATCATATCGAATCACACGTTAGCCAATAATACTTACAATACAACACCGTTTAACAACCAGCGTCATAAAAATAGTTCGCATACACACCCAAACATAGCAATTGATATGTGTGCTTCTGTAGACAAATATATGTGTTGATGGCGAGACTCGACTGGTTCATATTACTGCATGATTTCACAACACCTGATCTTATTCAACACTTGATCTTTACCTGATCCACCCCCGGTTCCGCCATGTGAACCACCTGTGGAACCTCCGCTGGAGCCTCCACGTCGACGACTCCTCCTGCACGCCTCGCTTTCCCCAAAGAAAACACTGATGACGACGAGGCTGACAAGCAGGAAATACGTCAGGTGGCTCCACCTATCAACAATATGCTTATCAAAATGAGACATGCATCAACGCCGTTAGATTCTTTAGTACGACGCTTATCATAAAAATCATCATTCTCCCAGTATTTCCCTAGCAGTTTAATATAACCAACGCTAAGACAACGTTTACCATTACATTATTAGCTAAAAATGGTAATTTAACTCAGAATGCGACTTTAACTGTTTGCAGGCTCGGGTCGCCAAGCTTATACCGAGACCAACTTTGGTTCGCTGCTGCAAAAGGTTAAGAACCGTCGTTCTACAAAATACTATATTGGTAGACATAAAAATAATGAGTACGCAAATGAATCCTTTCGTATGATACCACATATTGTCACGTACAAGCTTCAACAGAAATTGTGTGTGTTTGTTTTGTAAATTGGTTTCTCTCTCGGTTGGCGATTACAAACAGCATTATTCATCAACCGTTGTGTACGTCACTTCACCTTAACGTGCAGCGTTTTGATTACTCACAACCAATAATAATGCAGGTTATTTTTCATTGCAAGCAAATACAAAACATGACTTCAGGCTCTCGCGTTAGATCTACTAAGGTTCTACACCATAGGTTAGTGGGTATGATTATATATATATATATATATGTATATATAATATATATATATATATATATATATTATAATACACACACACACATATATATATATATATATTGTATATATATATATATATACATATATATGTCAATATATATATATATACATATATACAGCCTGTATATAGATTATCAAAATGTATTCTACTACATCCGTTACTATTATTACCGCCGCTACTATAATGTTATCACTGTTACCAACGTTACTACCAATCACCAATATAATCAGTGAGAAGGATATAATCGCTGCAAACATTGCTACCAAAACCACCACTACCACTACCACACTATCTCTTCTCCCATCACTATTACTACTACCACCAATACCACCACGAATAAAATTACCACCACTACTAACACCACTGTAATCACTACACAACTATTACCATTACCACGTCTACGTCACTGTCACAGTATTGCATTAACACATCTACCGCCACTACTACCTCGTTAAAGTCGGTCCCGTCATAATTTGGGACGTAAAAGAACCACCGAGGACGACAAGCACCCTGGCAGTGACTACACTCAATGCCAGCACAGAAAGATCGCTTTAACGATAATGTTGTAAAAAAAAGGCTGGCTAGTTGAATGCGACCACATAAGATCATTTCGTTGTAACCTCAATAATACCGACTAGTCAGTTAATAGAACGTTGCCGAGCGCTGGAAACAACTAGAACTAGAGCTAATACCGCCACTACCAACAATGTCACAACGTTTGACATCACAATAACAACTACCAAAATGGTTACCGCTATCAACGCTATCACACCTAACAACGTTGACACTACAACCACTACCACAACTACCACCGTTACCACTTCTATATTGCTTCAGTTCACTCAGCTGTATGAATGAGTACCCTTGATATATGTGTACGAATAGTCTTCGCCCATTAATTGCAGCGTGAATGGATGCTTTCCAGATAAGTCGGGATGGTTTTCTATCACTATCACCATATGCACACCTACCAAACCTGATGCAATAGCTGCGCCCTTCATACAATATTTGGTACCACAATGTAATGTCTTCATATCCTCTGATATGTGGTCAATGTAAAAGGCCATTATATTGCTCACGTCGTGAATAAATGACAATATATAATTATCGTTGTTATTTGGTAGATTAGAGGCCAGTGATCCAATAAAGCGAAGAAATAGGGGAAGGCAATATCAGTTGTGTCATTTTACGTTATTGTTAATATCTACGGCAAAATTACATTTCTAAGTCAATAATGTGTGTGTGTGTTTGTGTGTAAATATGTGTGTGTGTTTGTGCGTGTGTGCGTGTGCGTCTGCGTCTGCGTGTGAGTGTGCGTGTGTGTGTGTGTGTGTGTGTGTGCGTGTGCGTGTGCGTATGTGTGCATGGTGTGCGTGCGTATGTGTGTGTGTGTGTGTGTGGTTTTGTGTGTGTGTGTGTGTGTGTGTGTGTGTGTGTTGAACATGTTCTTAATAATGGAAACACGTTATAACCTTTTTACACAGTCGCGATTGCCTACTTACATGTTGATGATTTCTGGTGCTTGCGACAAAGACGAACGATACGGTCGATTCTCGGCGAGACATACACTAAACATTTAATGTGATCCACGCCCTTTATACTATAAGTGGGCCACGATAGATCGACGGTGAATGGAATACGGCTATGAAGTAAACTATTCTTACAATGTGACTAACAATAAAGTGTGACACCGTATTGGTCAGTAGTATTTGCCTTTCACGAAGGTGTTGTTGTTCAGATTAACAGTGTGTTGGCAGTGTCAATTTCTCACGGCCTGTGTGAGTTATTTGAGTTATAATTTCAACTGATTGATCAATATGTGAATAAGTTCTCGCGGGGCTAAAAACGTTTAATGCAATGTGGGTGGACGTCTTCTATTAAGGTCTTACCTCGCCAATAATACAAGATATACAAACAAACCAAAGTGTTATACACAATTTCAACCAGCTTCAACAATTTGACTTATCTGATGCATGGATATGGATATTTGTGCACATCATACTCCGATTCATCCCATAAAATTTGCACAGAAGATAGAGGGAGTAAATTTAAAAACTTGCTGTACACGAAAACTAGTTGGTTACATCATTGTCAACTCCGGTTAAATATAGCTAAAATATACTTAACTGCTTACTTAAACAAGCTACATTAACTAACATTAACTAACATAAACATTACAGGAAGAGCTAATCTAAAAATCTGTTAAGCTCTGTTTTCGAAAGAGTCTGTTTGCGTGTTGCCCTATCTTAATGCGATCTCAGTCCACATACCACAATGAATGTATTACTAAAATAACTTACCTGCGTAAAAGGATATTATTGTTCACTAGACGAGGCTGACACATAGGCAATTAGTGAAAGCCCGTGTCCTTTGTGAGCGTCCTTGAGATAGGGCAGAACTGGTTGACCTAATCTGTGTCCCACAATAACCTTTGCAATACAATCAACATGCGATACCGACAGATATACAGACGGACATTTCCATATTTATTACGTTGACTACAGTTCACGTACAAACATTATAGGGTAACTAAGGAGAAAAGAAGCACATATTGACTGGTTTGAGAACATTGTGATCAACTCCATCAGGAATCGGATTGTTCACAGCACATGCGCAAATCACTCATCAGCCTATTAAAATGTCAGAGATAGAGGTTTGCTATTGCACTCTTTCTAGGTGTATTTCCTGATGTAACATACACTACTGTTGTGAAAACAACAGAACAAAATGGTTGTTGTTATCATTGTGGATTAATTTTGGTCTTGTCCTGATGTCTACCCCATGAGATATGTTCCCATGAATCGATGGCGTTGTCCAAACCTCACAACGATGTGTGAAAGTAACGTATTTATTTCAACAGTTGGTGATAGTTTTCTACAGTTGGTATATTGGTATATTTACTGAATGTTATATTTACCCCGGGGTTTTCTTTACACATAATATCTTGTATATATAATTGTTGGTTACTTGGCATATTGTTACCTGTTTTCAGGAAGAAAATCGAGGCATGTAGCGATTAGAATAATTGCCAGGAATATGTTATTGGTAATAAGTGATCGACAAGCCTTATTTGGTAGGCGGTCGACTCGTGGTAGCAACGTTGGACAGAGCAACGTGTCCTTGCACCAATGCTGGCACTGGCACATGGTGCCTGTTCAAAACAATGACGGCGATATGGGGGAGATGGTGCACGAGAAAATCATAATAAGGTACAAAAAGTCACATACTTGGGCAAATATGCGACCAATAATGAACTGTACGACATATGCAAACATAATTATTGAAATCGGATGTTACGATCGTTATACATTAAAACAGTTTTAAGTTGTCCAGAGTCAAATGTACGCACGAATGAGCTGTAGATTAGTATAATATATTGTAGTTATTTTCCTGTATTGATTTACAACACACACACACACACACACACACACAAACCACACACACATACACACAAACGCGTACACGCACGCACACGTGCCTGTCTTCAATATTCGCGCCATTGCTTATAGGAAGAGTTTCATTCAACTATTGAACCTAGCTACTGGCAGAAACCTGAACATATGTCTGCACTGTTCGACAGCATCTTTCACGTGAAGAACGTCGGGCTTCACCTGGTAGCTCTGGAGATGCAGAAAATAAAATGTGCTTGGAGAGAACGTTGGTTAATGTCTAACAAACAAGGCAAGAAAAGATTTATGCGCCAATTCTACAAACTATGTTCATTTTCTAGGAGCACTACATTTCTCTAGATACTTCTGATAATGTAATGATAATGCGTGTGGTGCGGAAGCTTTGTGTTTGTGTGTGTGTGCGTGTGCGTGTGGGTGTGCGTGCGCGTGCGTATGCGTGTGTGTGCTTGATTGAATGCGTGTATGTACTTTTTTTGGTTTGCTCACCATGCGTATCGTCTTCATTTCTTACGATAACCCACCACATTCCCACATATACTGTTTTCCTTGCCCTTTTATGATGGCTCCTATCATACTAAATTTATTTCAATTATGGTTTTATTGCTCTTCTTCTTCTTCGATCATGGTTTATTTTCTAAGCCCCTTGAACAATCTGCCTCATTCAGTCTTAATGTGTGTCCTTTCTGCCTGAGTTTGCTATCATCTACGTTCGATACCAGGTATGTCTTTATGTCGGCATCTTGCTTTTATTCTCACATAATGTCTTTTCTCCAATGTTTCACTTTATTGTATTTTCCTTGATCCCTGTTATTCTCTGCTAGTTACTTCTCGGGTCCCTCTCTTTCAGACCAATTTTACGCAACCCGTATTTACAAGATGTTTCCACGAGCAGTTCCTACATTGTCCATTTAGCTCTTTCTTCAACATTCTATCCTACACAACACGTCACAACGGCTTGAACATGGCGTCGGTACTCCCGTGCAACTTGGCCTAGCCTCTCACACTTTTCCACCTAAGTGGTTTACATGCTTAATCTTCTTTCAATCAACTGCTGCTTACCTTATTTAGACTTAGCGGATCCCCCGTCTAGACACGCACGAGGCAGTCAAAGCACAAAATCGGGATACTCGATTTGCAATATCAATCCATGTTTTTATAATGTCACTCCTCTCTTGCAATGCCTGATATACAGTTCGTCTTGTTGTTTTTGTTCATTGAAATATTGCATTGCACGGAAGTCTTATCTTTCGATAGAAAGTTTAACCATTTTTGTGCTGAGTTTCTGGATAGCCAATAACACTGAATACTCTGTTTCTTATTTCAGTGAAATTGATTAAACGTTTCAACTTAATTTGTAATGTACAATGAACCATTTTATGGACAGGACACTACATGTTTATCATGATATTATCACGGGATATTGTGAGCATGGGAACAATGAGATCGGTTTCCGTAGGAACCAGTAAATCAACGATGGCCGACCACACTTAGTTGTTTGTTTCTTTTACACTATAGAAGGATGCATTTTTGAATAGGAAAATCTAACATATTGTAAGATGAACAACTCAGCTACATACGGGGCTCGTGCACGTTGGGTATACGAATAACGTGGTTGAGTTTTGACTACCAAAACATTGACTAGGATAATAATCACTATGAGACCTCCAAAAGGTTGAGTATACATAGAACACTTCAAATATTGAATGGAGGTAAGCTGCACCCCATTACCTTCTTCATGCTCAATGTGGGTAGTAAATTCGAGGGTAAATGTTAGCAACAGGAAAAGAAGAGTGTAGATTGTGTGTGGTAAAGTAGGTCCCTACTCGTTAGCCCATAGGATGATAATGAATTCATTATTGATTTATTGTATTAATGTTAGTTTATTATTCTGGTTCGATTGTAGACGATAATGCCGCTGCAAAAGACCACGCTGTAGCGTTTGTACATTCAATACGCATTTGGAGCAATCGCATATTTTCGAGAGGCCTTTCAAAAAAGAAACGGCAAAGAACGAAACAAGATTCTTGATGAGCTCCACAGGCGACTGGTCGATCAAGTCGCAATGGCGCCTGCTGACCGTTATTACGATTATGTCAGCGATTTCTTAACTGTAACCAAAACAAATGAGTGTTGAAGATGAACAGGGGCGAATGGCAGTCAACGCCGCTATAACTGACTAGCTGCTATTTAATAACTGCAGATACAACTATTATTTTGGAAACGATACTTTTGTCGGAAAGCGCAAGTATCAGGGGTGGATCCAGAAATTGAGTCGGGGAGGGGACACAAAAAGCGTAACTTCAGCTTATTATAACCTGAACGGGAGCATATGTCAAACGGTCTAGGGGGCACCATTATAAAAAAATGTCTGCAGACACGCAGAATCCATAAGGTTTAAGGGGGCCCTTGTTGGGTCCGCCTCTGTGTATGGCATCACATTCTCATGCGTTGTCAGAACAGAATAAACGAAAAAATAGTTCACCTGTTACTTGTAGTGGCTTAAATGTGTCTCATTAATATGCGGGAGATTTGTGAAGTTGCTTAATTAAAGGATATTGTTACTAAGCATCACGATTCTTAGTTATGATTTTATTCGATTTCGTAACTTAGTTAACGAACTATTGCAAAAGACGACATTGTATTTTAATTAGTCGAGCCTGATGGTTGTACTTCTGTTGTATACTGCACATACATGTATGCACACATAAACAAAACAATTAGCAAGGTCTCGTACATGCACATGCACGCATTTGTGCGAGCTCGTACACACATACACACACCCTCGGTTTTGACTTAACCGATTTGGTGACGTTTATGTAATGCCTTAATGTATTAATTTAATATATTATTTTATGCATAATTCTTAAATGTTTTTGAAGAAAGAAACTTAATAAATTCGATGCACGAGCACTCTAAGAACAAAGCTAGTAGCTCATGATTACACCTGTCTGCATTGGCGCTAACACCGCAGCGTTGAACAAGGTTGGCTGGGAATAAAAGCATCATTGCTAACTTCCTACCTAGTAGGGGGCGCCACTTCTGCCATGGCCATGCATGATTTATAAATAGGCGGAATCCGTTTTACAGTATCATTAGACATTATACCGTGTTTGGGTACTAATGGTGTTGATGTTATTTTAATGACATAATAAATGTGTACTAGACATTATAATTATCGTTGTGTTATTATATGGTGGTTTGACCTACCCGTCTTTGGCCAACAGGTTTAGTCCCGGCGCGTATGGTGTGCGTGCGTGTGTGTGGGCATATGATTGCGCGTGTATTCGTGTACACGTTTGCGCGAGTACGCATGTGACCTACGACAGTCAAATGTGTGTGAGTGTCCGTGTTTGTGCGTTTGTAGTGCAAAACAATATATCTCAGCCCCCGATTAGCGATAGCACACATGCTTCAAAGTTATGGAGAACCTTGATGTGCGAACATCTTCTAATACGCAGACCCTCATATGCAATGATGTTTGCGAAAACTTGACTGCCACGGAGGTAAGCAACGGATATTCAAAGCTTTGAATTGTTATGCATATCCATGGAAAAATCGCCCCACTTCGTTGTATATTGATTATGATTGGTCATCTTTAAACGTCAGACGACCATATCCATCGACGTCATTTTTGGCAGGCATCGTCCAGGTAATTATCATGTAATGTGGACATAACCATACCCCTAAATCTAACTGTAACCCTAAATCCAAGCATTACCCTACCACAAGGAAAAAACAAAGCACTCAACCCATGGTAATTACCTGCTGTAATTCATTGGACGCCGCCTACAAACAAATGTCTATCCATCCACAGCTATAGTCGGCCAAAATTACCACAAATACAGCGTCATTCCGCGTACTGTAGTGGCGCCTTCTCGAGGATGGTACTAAAACACATTTTATTTTTTAGTGCTAATGCTATAACGAAATAATACAGCAAACATCGCGTATGCTGCAAATACCTACTTGTAATTGAGTCTTTAAAATTATTTATGTGATTTTATTAATTCGTTGACAATTACAATATCAGATGCCTAGGCGTCGATAACATAAAACTCATATAAAACACAATGACCGCAAAACACGAACTCTTCTTCAAGACGCTCACGGAAATGATGCATTGGCAACTAACTTGATTGTTCCGTATGAAGTGGATAATCTCCGAGCAATTTGGCATTGCGTCGTTTCTGTTGGCCCGGCTGTCGCCGTTAGCAGAGCGAGTGTGATTTCAACGTACACTGATCCACGTATTCTTGGTGGCACAACCCACAGCTCCCACATATTCTTTGACCAAAGTCATACCGTTGTGAGAGTACACGTTCTACCAGAGTTGAGACAGACTTCTCAAAACTGTTAAGGAACATTTCACGTCCTTCCGTACCCCTTCACTAAAGGTTGGTCGCATAAATTCGCAGTCCCAAAATACGTTTGAGTATTACGTCACCATGTATCACGACAAAAACAAATTGCTGACCTGGTACGATACATTAATGCAAATTGACGACAACATAAATTTTAGATCGTAAAAATTGCATATCCCGTAGCACGTATTGGCTATAGTGGGGCGGGGGTTGAATTAGTGCTTAACACAAAGTTTTTTGATTTTTGTAAATTTTATGAGACCACTCATAAGCCCGTAGGCCACAGAGCGTCTGAAGCATTTGCTGTCAGCACCAACTATACCGTTTGTGAGGTATGTGGAATGAAAACACAAAACAACGGTTACTTATCAGACCTTCATTAAACAGTTTTCACATTCCTTCTACAAACGAACAATGAGAACATACTACTGGGGTTTAAAGGTTCAGTTATAGTAAGAAATATTAATGCAATTCACAATGCATATTACAATGATGTATTCGTATTCAATGAGTGTGCGTTACTATGTGTAATTATTGATATGATATCTAGCTCTACTCTTGTTTGAAAATCGGCGGTTCAGAAACAGCTGTCTAGTGGCAACTCTGTCCGGGAACGACATGACCACGGCAGTAGTTATTGGAATTGTTGTCGTAGGGCGAGCTACCGTAGTAGGCGTTGTAAGAGCTCTTGTTCACCAGCCTATAAACACAGCAGAGCTCAAAACGAATATCATAGGCCCTGTTGGTGCAGCAGGCGTTGGTACTGCCTTTTACTTGAAGTACGCCACCGCAGCAGATGCGGACACTGCTGTCGCAGGCCTTCTTTCCGCAGCATAAGTCGTTATTGCCTCTCGGCTGAGCTACTCCAGACCAACACATATCGCATCTTGGATCGTAGTTTTCACAGTCTGCAGCACAAGACACGACCAAGTGATATGTAGGTAATCGGGAACAATATTAATTACTTTATTCTTTTGTCTGTTACTGCAAGGATAATTTGATTGTGCAAGCGTGCGAAGTTATCGCCAATTACGCGTGCGGCAACAAGCGATATTGGTGCAATTCACAGCGCAGTTTGGAAGACAAATGTACCATAAAATGTACCATCAGATGTCATATGTAACGTTGTGATTTTGACAGGTAACAGTTATGTTAAATGACGTATGTATTAGCATATATGCGCATAAAAGTACCATTTTAATCGAACAATGTATAGCGTATCACCTAGTATAAAGAAAGTATCGAGTTTCGTCGATGACACGTTACAGCCTTGCTGTTAACACTTAGAGGGCATAAACCACACATAGACGTTTCTTTTGACGTGTCCAACATGGATTGAAGTACAACACTGTCTGTCCAACAATTGTGAACAGCCGAGCTACTTGCACAGCGCTGCACAAGTTAATGGTGCTGCGATCTCCAAACTTAAAACAAAAATTGGGGTCACACCTGCAGCTAACTAAGTGTTAGCGAGTTATTCAACCATATCGGCTAATTACAATACAACACTGTCGAACAACCAGCGTCATAAAAATAGTTCGCATAGACACCCAAACATAGAATTTTATATGTGTGGTTCTGTAGACAAATAACTATGTTGATGGCGAGACTCTACTGGTTCATATTACTCCATTATTTCACAACACTTGATCTTATTCAACAATTGATCTTTACCTGATCCACCGCCGTTTCCGTCATGAGAACCACCCGTGGAGCCGCCGCTGAAGCCTCCACGTCAAAGACTCTTAATTATGCACGCCTCACTTTCCCCAAGGAAGACACTGAAAAACATCATTCTCCCAGTATTTCGCTAGCTGTTTAATATAACCAACGCTAAGGCAACTTTCACCATTACATTATTAGTTAAAATGGTAATTTAACTCAGAATGCGACTTTAACTGTTTGAAGGCCCGGGTCGCCAAGCTTAAACCAATACCAACTTTGGATCGCTGCTCCAAAAGGTTAAGAACCGTTGTACTACACCATACTATATTGGTAGACATGAAAGTACCGAGTACGCAAATGAATAATTTCGTATGATACCACATATGCCATGGTCATGTAAAAGATTCAACAGAAATTGTGTGTGTTTGTTTTGTAAATTGGTTTCTCTCTTGGTTGGCGATTAAGAACAACATTATTGATCAATCGTTTTGTACGTCACTTCACCTTAACGCGGGGCGTTTTGAATACTCACAACGAATATATAATGCCGGTTAGTTTTCATTGCAAGCAAATAAAAAACATGACATCCGACTCTCGCGGTAGATCTACAAAGGTTCTACGCAATGGTTTAGTGGGTATGACTATAAATACATATATATATATATTATATAATACACACACACATACATATACATATATATATATATATATATATGTACATGGCATTAGGTCCGATTGGATTTGACATAACGTCGGAATTCTACTATGCAAACCATAGTATAGCATTAAGTCAAAGCGAATCGCTTTCACTTAATATCTGACACTGGCGTGTGTTAATAATAATGGCGATGAGGCTGTATACTGTTTACATAATTGAACATTACAGTCCTCAGAAAAAATTTTGAAATGATTGCTTTGATTTTGATTGAACTATTTGATTGTAAAATATACGATTTGCCTAAAGACAGTAAAGTATATATATTTGAGAGGTCATTTTACAAATGTGTCCTGCTCCTTTTTCGGGATATATATTTTCATGAAAATTTGAAGTTTCATCCATGTTAGTGGTATATATAGGCTGAGTGGTAAAAAGGTAAATATATATGTTGCAAACGAAATATATTTTTTTAGTACGCAATTCACTCACAACTTCGAGCCACCGGCGCACCGCAAAACGTTCCGCTTACGTAGTACGGATGTAAGCCCCTTTGCCTTGGCGCTTACATGGACGTACTCATAAGGGCGCAGTTCAAATTTGTTCTTTTTCTCAATTGTTCATCAGGTATGTATTTTCACGAATGTGTATCGTGCATTCATTCAATGTACCATTTATTGTAAATACTGGGTCTATGACAATGTGGCGAACTGTTTATTTGTCAATGTCATTTATTATCGCCCACCATTAGTGGTCGTAATGTGAACATTATTTGTAAATAATAATGCAATAGCCAGTGTCTCGTTGATATAGCTGGATATTGGGGTCTTAGCACAGTTTACCTCCCTGTTGTGTTTCAGAATAATATAGTACCTAGAATATGGTGATATTTAAAACAAATGATGATCCTGAAGTAAGCAAATAACTGATTGTTTGGATTCTATTCCTTGACCTTAGGCTTAGCCTTGCCCTTAGGCTTAGTGTATTGTTGCTACAAACTATCCAAATTGAACTTAAATACTTTTAGAGATATTAAAATTTTTAAATTGTCCCATCCGCAATGTTTTGTTGCAAACGGGACATTTTAAAACCAAAAAGTATGTAGAATGTGTCAGATGAGATTTGGACCCAGGTGATATTTGGATCCGCGAGATATTAAGCAGGTAAGTTACATTCAGTATTAGGAATTAGGATGCTAGGTTAAATATCATGGACACGGGTCCAAATTTAATTATATTTGGACCCAGTGCTTAATTAAATTGTTGCTTGATCTAGACAGTTGATACAGGTCACTCATGTTACTTATGTGATCACCAAGGCTTGACATTTACTGAGATAAAACTGGCCTCCCTATAGCTCTTTTATTAGCTGACCAACTTCAGCCAGTGGCATGCTTTGATCATTAACTCACCTTTAACTTGGGTCATTGGCAGATGGATGATCAGTGTATCACCTGGCCTGACACAGGGTCAGGTTAGCAAGCATTTAATTGATAGTGTGTGGCTTAATATAATTTGATTGAAAGGCAGTGTCATAGTTTAATGCATCAGTGGGCACAGGAAATGGAAAACATGATTGATCTGTCACAGGGGAAAACATTAACAATGTGTGATCATTTAGAGCATGGTACTTTTGACTAGGTGAACTTGGTTAATTCTGGATAAACAATGGTCAAGTATAGCTCTTTTTTTGTTATTATTTATTGTGTACGGGCAGGTATTTGCACGGGCACGAGGTCGTCAAGAGAATTAGAAAAGTATTTGAAAATTATTTAAAATACTTTTGAAAAGTATTTGCACTTGACATAAAATGTATTTGCATTTGACATGTCAAAAATATTTGCAGTTTAATATTTTTCAATGTATTTGACCCCATGTCTGACCGACATTGAGGTGATCTCTGAGTTGTTGAGAGCCAGGTTTTTATACGAAAAATACCATGCCTGGTCCGATTTAAAAAAAATCAGAGTCCTGGCGTTCCAGGCCGATGTCCTAACTACTATATTATCGCGCTCTCTTAAAATAGATTAGTGAGTGCCCAAAATGTGTACCTCCTTTTAACAAGTTTACATCTCAAGCATACAATCACATGATTAATGGATATAATTTTATACTGCTCCGTAACATTTCTTCGCAATAATCTATTAACAAAATTGTACCTGTGCATCAAAATTTTATCTATTTAGATTTGAACTCACGGGTCCAAATATCATAGAGAAATATGGATCCCCACCTATGAGATTAGTGAGTGCCCTAGATGTGTATCCCCTTTTCAAAAGTTTAACCCAGTTTAGCCCAAAATGGAGGTTTAGTCCAACCCGGGTTTAACCCGGGGGCGGGTGAAACTTGCCAACATTTATATATTATGCTGATATATGGAATAGTGAGTCTAAATTTAATATGAAATTTGGACCCGCGGGTCCAAATATCACCAGGTCCATATTTCATATGACACCAGTAAAAGCTCTTTGATTGCAGCAACACTGCGTTTGGACAGCCAGTTGGCTTGCAGGCAGGAGAGAGACATTTCATGAACATAGTTCACATCAAGACATAAATTTTTTTAAAGAGAATAACTGAGGGCACTTGTTTCCATACTCCCAGCATTCAGCTTCAAGAATACAGAGGGTTTCTTCATTACATCTTTACCTTTGATCGTTAGTTCAATTTCAATTCTTCATCTAAGACACGACTGTATATATATATTATATGTCAAACATTACATTGCCAGACTGTCCAACCTCTGACCAGGCAGAAGTCCGAACAAAATGGCTGCCTTCCCCCACCGAATCAATACAGTCACATAAATCGCTACTGCCCCCCCCCCACCGATCATTGTTTTTATATTTAATTAATATTGATGCGATAGACCTGCCATATGTTTGCGATGACGGCATTATATTGAAGTTGTTATGCCATTATCTACCAAATTTGTGTACAGCAATTGACAATGATGCAATAGGTCAGTGCAGCCAGCATGAACAGCAAGACAATAGCACAGCTGCAGAAATCGATGTTTTCGCTTATTTTCAGTGTTTTTCGTACAATTAAAGGTGCTCAATCAGTTCGTTTGCACATCGCCAATCCTGTTCTTTTATATCCAGATGTGTAATGTGTGAATAGTTTAACTGGTGCTCACAGTTGGTTTACCAAAAAAAGCGTACTTGTTTTTTAATCGTCAAAGCAAAATTTGTTGTTACACCGGGTATAGCTGGCGAAAGCCAAATGTGCTGTCGACCTACTGCACCATTTCGGTCACGTGCTTTACGTGAGATCGGCATCCCACGCATGCTTTGGCGTATCACGATGAAGATTCCAAAGAGGTTGTACGAAGGTACGTATTACACTATTGCAGTTAGCAACAAGAACACATAGCCGTGTATTAATTCAATGAGAATTGCAACTTGCGAACGTCTTCACTCGACTCAAGGTTGATTCTCAGACAGTCACCATATGATATCAGCCAGAGATTCAGTCAGAGAGTGCCAACGTCAACGGGCATAATATTTGATATGTATTATATTTGTTTATGCAGGATCTTGTTAATAAGCTATGTTATTCCGACAATACATATAGAGAGTAGATGGCGTGAGGGTGCGAAATGACAAGAAACATTGCTTTGGCAGTAGGCCCCTGTTGATCGTGCGAGTAACTTAGTCAGGGAGCACCTGTAATTTTGTGCAACAGAACGTCAAACACAGCAGACCTGGGGCTGAGTACATTTTTTATGAGTACGAGTACTTTGACGATGGATGAGTACGAGTACATTGCTAAAAGCTGTACATTCTTACGAGTAAAAGTCCGAGTACGTTTAAAAAAATATAAATATTAAATAATAACATATTTTAAAATTATAACTCGGCACAAGTGAATATGTAATGGCAGTTGATCAATTTGTATGAGGAAAACTAACAAAACCTCTATTTCATCAACAATGAAATTCACTTCATTGGCATTCATTTCAGTGGCATCCTATGATGTTATCATCTATTTGCCATTGCACCAAATGAACATGAGTTGTTCACAGGTTTAGTCTTTCAGGCTGCACTGTTCAGGGCAGAATACTTTCTCGGCTATGCAACATACCCTTTCAACTGGGGCTGATGAGGCTGGAATGCTGAGATAGTGAGGGACCAATTGAGCCAGAGTTGGAAAACTCAGAACTGCAGTGGGTCACTGTGACAATCTGTACATGGCTGACTGAGGTATTCGTTCACCTCACGTTCATCTGCTGATGTTATAAGTTTGCAATTTATATTTTCTGATCGTAGACTACTAGTTGTTGAGAGGGTTAGCACATGTCCACATAACAGGCTCAGCATCCCCTTTGGACTTTTTAGTCAGGCTGCTGGCATGGGATTATAGTAGTGTAGGAGACAGTCTGACTTGAGCCACCTTACTTCTACAGAGGAAGACTGGCAGTTCTTGTTCTTAGCAGTTAGCGCTGTCAGCCAGTGCCAGGTGGCATGGTCTCCATACTACACCAAAGGCATTTCCTGTCTAACTGGTGGGTTAACTGCTAATTGACTCTTTATGGCTTAATTAAACAAACAGGTTTTTCTGACTGGGAAAAGATGCTGCCTGTTGCCATGTTTGGGTATCATAGTCATTGTTATCAGAGAATGAGGATGTACTGGGATAGGTAGGGATGGTACGGTTGTATACTATCAGAAATAACAAAGTATTAAACAAAATTTGAACATTTAAATATTTCAGGAAAGTTTCATTTTATAACCAAATATATTTATTTTCCCCAGTACATATTGAGAAAGTACTCAGATGTACTCGTAAAATCTGAGTACAATGAGTACGAGTACTGGTCCGTGACCCATAAGTTTCATGAGTACGAATACGAGTACTTCAAAAATGTACTCGAGTAGATGAGTACCGAGTACTTCGGGCCCAGGTCTGAAACACGGGAGTATTATATTGGTAATCGTAATTATTAAAAGATTGTGATTTGCATTGTATTTTATGCAAAATAATCAAGATTCTTATATGACAACCATGATGGTGATTTTATTCAATATATAAATGTAAACGTGTAAATACATAAAATATAAATACAGCTAGAGTACCCCATATATATATGGGGTACTCTAGCTGTAATATATATATAAGGATTACACAAGAAAATGCACACTTGTTTTTATTGTGGTCCTTGATGCCTGGCTATGTTGTATGTAATGCATTAATTGGTATCCTGTGATACCTTTCAACTGACATATATGCCAGCTATTCTTATGTATTTACCAATATGTGTATATATATATATTTTCACCACAGCAGTATATAAATACATAATACATAATTTGAATTATGATATTGCTAGAGGCCACACTGCAACCCATAAATGAGACCGAGAGGAAGCAGAGGAGGGGCTAGAGGCGGTCACACGGGCCAGGCAGACACAGGGAGGATACATAGTCTGCGTGAGGCCCATACTTGATTAATCCAGGTAATTTCAAATTTATAATAATCAACCACGTATAAGTTATCAAAACAATTTAATGTGCACATTTAAATGTACATTTGTTTTCATACACATTTTAATAATAACATCTTGGACATGAAAAACTAGGTTGACTTCTGCACTTGTATATTATACCCAGTGTATCAACACAGACATATTAATGCACCTTTAAAAAAAATTAACATATGGCGATGACTCTGAAATAAGTTTATAAAATAAATTATTCATTCTTGAAGAAGGTAGACATACATATTATGAACCTTTGAATACTTGACGAGGAAAATACACTGTTAGCATCACAATAACACCTCATTTTGTCATTTCCAACATTCACCTTGACCATTAAACCTTAGGCTTAAAATGTCCAACATGAATATGTGTAGTAGTTACACATGGCAGACACTGACATGAATTTGTATACTGAAAACAAAACAAAAAATATAACTACACTTTACTGATGCTTTATTGATTAGCATAATTCAAATCAGTCTATAATATTAACTAAGATCTACTGAACAATTTTAAATTCATGTAATGTAATGACAAAGAACACCTAGTAAAGAAAAATAGTTAAAAGTTTTCACAGTTTTGAAAAATAGCATATTCCACTAATGTCTGCATGCTGTATCAACCCACCCCCTTCCTCCACCCGGAACAACCCCGGTAAACACTGACTGTTCCTGAGATATCAACATGTGTAGATGCAGCTTTAGTATAACATTTCTTACTGCCTTTTTTCTTGTAAAATGCTGCAGATCATACATGAAACATTATTTTATATTTACTGATTATGACAATGAACAACTCCATAATTATTTACTCCCAACACTAGTACGATGCCTGTTTTTGTTTACTGAATATATGCTTTTCTTTACAGGAGATTGAACTAGTGTGCTTAGTACCACTAGCTCTCCAACTTAATATGGCATACTGGGCAGTTGTATGTCCAGGATCTCGGACAAGATTCTACAGCCATGCAATATGCTGACACATTCACAGACAACAGTTTGTCATGTGAATGTCCACCGAGTGATCCCAATTGTGTCGTGTTTTGCATCCGTGACAGATTTCCCAGTGCCGATGGGGGGCACACTGGCTTCCAGATTAGTCAGTTAGCTTGACTGACTGGAAACCAATGTAGAAAGCTTGACATAGGAATGTGGTGACGCCTGACTAGCTCTGCAGTTGGTAATGGAAAGGTGGGTGCCAGGGTCTGGCAGATATGGCAAGAGTCTTCGGGCAACAACTTTCAACGGTGTGAGAGAGGTTCAGTGTCGAGCATTCTTTGGCGAACTACATTGGTTTCGATATCGATGACATCACTATATGTTTTCGCTGTCTTTGATGGTACTGCATACCAGCTTCCTGACTTTGCGCTGTACATCTGCATCTATCTATGTCGGAGACAAAGTGACAATTAGCATGGCTCTGACATGTATGATATTTTTATATATGACGACACATTTATCAAAAGTCAATAATACACGGTATTTGTATTCAATTCAACTATAACTGTTAGCAGTGTCCATGAAAAAATACATTAATTATCCAGCATTGTTACAGTGGTACGGTTTCATTGTCTTTGTGTTGCTGATACACCAGGCACTTGTTATGTACAACACAAACTTGTGATGAAGTAATGGTATTGAAAGCCTTTTCACTTTTTTCAACAACAATCTGTTGATACACTGACAGCAGCATTTTACTTTTAAATTATCTATGTATCATGAGGACTGTTATATATTTGTCATGGCACGTATCATTTTTCTAAATTATTCTTTTTTATCTGTTTTATATTTTCACAAATAATTTACATTATATTTTCATTTTTCATGATAATTAAACAACACTTGAGTGAGGTTAGTTCTGATATGGTGCAGTATCCAGTCCTCAAGATCGCTCAAAGCGCTTTACACTTTACTCCCTGACAGACCTGTTAAATCGAAAACACCATCTTGACTTATGTGGGAAACATTCAGCCACACTGAAATTAATATGCAAAGACTATCCACCACTGTCTGTAGCAGGTACGCTTCATACAGCTGAGTAAACCGGAGCAATGTAGCATGTAGTGATTGTACATGTAATTCTCAGTCACATGGCGATAACCCTGTCTAGTCTAGTCACTATTTTTTGCGAGTTGCAAACATACCAAGCATTGCACAAACTACACAATTTTCGAATTTGATATCATATTGATGTTTTTTTTAACAAAGAATCGTAATATAGTTATTTTTTAGTTGATATTACATTTGTTCAACTAAACATCTTTCTAAGTAATTTTTTCTCATTGGTTTACATTTTATGGGCATTAAATATTAAAAAAATGTGTTAAATACGCATAATTGTTTAGTCACTAATTTTTTGAGTTGTAAACCTACAAGGCATGTATAAACTACAACTAGCATTTGATATCACATGTACTAGTGTTGTTTTTTTGCAACAAAGAATCGTGATAAAAGTAACTGTTTTTTGTTTATATGTACCTGACATTTTTTCAACCTCTTCCTAATTTTTGTTTCTATTGTTGCTTTGCATTTTATGTGCATATGATGTGTATGTGATATTAAAAATTATTACATTATACACATCAAGTGCAGTGATTGTACCTGTAGTTGTATTGTGCTTTTCATAATTTTGTAGTCAATCTCATCAAATAGTTTCAATAAAATGTTTTTACTTTACATTGTCTTTACTTCACATGCATTTCTACAACAATATGCAATTTAACGAGTGCACCAATTACTACAAAATCCTCTTGCAGACAAACAAAACTACCACATACAGGGGTGGATCCAGAAATCGAGCCTGGGGGCACAAAAACCTCCACTGGCGACCGAACCAAATAGTTTAGTCTAAATTTTGTCGCTATTTCAGCCGCTCTGCTGTCTCGGCTGGAGTGGTGATATCGGAAGACATGGGGGGTGCTATTGCATAGGCATGATTATTATTATGAAAGTACAGTCATTGAGGCTTGGCTATATTGTTTCACATGTATTTACTTGCACTGTATATACGAATTTATGTTTGCAACATAAATATTCCAAATTAAATAAATAGAACATTAAGTTCAAAAAGTGAACTGCAAATGAAATGTAGAATGTAATTGAAAGTTTCACAAAAGCCCTATCAACCAAAGGTGGTGTAACTGTACCCACATAAGATTGGTCAGAATAAAACATAATTGTTAAAACCAAATATGTTTGCATATCTTCCAATTATTATGCTATGATTTATATATATATATCATGTTTGCATAGCAGCATCAATTAATACTTACGTTTGTTCTAAGTGTCCTGAGCTGGATCAAGCCTCAGGAAGTGACTGGACGCCTGAGCTGCCTTTGCTATGACCACTGATGCTCGATAGAACCTCCACAGATCTTGTCATATGTGATGGCTGCAGTGGTGTTAAGGTAGTTCGCTTTTTTGTGTTGAAGCTGTCAAACAAAGTCATGAATTGGAATATGGAATGAGTCAAATTATTTGTGAAAATGAACATGGTTTGACAGCACTACTACCCGTCAATATATATATATTTGCAATTTTTCACTGATAGTTCAACAAAACAAAGTTTGAGGAATTCAATAGTAAACCATGCAAAATACCCAATGCCTTAGTTGTGATCTCAATGTGTTATTCACCTAACACTGCTAATTAATGAGGACATTTGGCTGGCAATGAGTGAACCCCTGGCAGTGTCCACAAAGTTCTATTGTTTGGATTAGCACCATTTACTGACCAAGGATCAATATCCCCTTTGTTCTTTAGCTGGACTGCAAGGTGCCACTGCAAGCTGGCTACACTTGTCTAAAGGCTGGCTGAGTCACTGTAAGTCTTTAGAAGAAGATTCCAGCAGTTAGTAATGTCTCTTATGAGAGCAACAAAGGCATTTTATTATTTCCTGGCTTGATTTAACAAACACAAATAATTATGGCCTTTCAACTACTTGCAACTGTGGTTATTAACTAGAGGTTTCTGACTGGGAAAGTATGTTCCTTGAAGCGAAGCCTCTGTGGCTTCATTGTCATCAAAGTGCAAATAATTTGTAAACTGTCCTGTCAGAAACCTAGCTGCCAACCCTGACTGTATTTGAATTGAATCACGCAAAGTAAGAAGAAGTGAATTAATTAAATGAAACAGAAAATAAATTTACAACATTTTTCTACAAAATGTATGAATGTAGAAGTATAAATTACAAAATGCATGTTATTGATAAATTGTAATGTTTTACATGTCTTTTTTTGTGAAAGACCAAAATAAAAAAACAACTAAAACAGAACTTCTATAATTTACATGTACAAAAGGATTTGTAACTTAACAAACCATGGGCTGCAATTCTTTGTATAGTAACGATAATTCTCTGCTCTCTCACATAAATCAGTCACAAGCTATCGATACATGTTATTGTTACGGACTTTTTCACAGTATTGAGGGGTGGTGGTTTTCTGAACATAATAAGCAACACAATATTATATTCATACGAATAAATATGCGTGGCTGAGGCTGACTACTTTGAAATTACTAACCTGTCTAGAAGAAATATTGCGAATGCAGCGTCTGTTCTTACTGCAGCTTTCTTTTGTGACCTCTGTCGCACAGATCCATACTGGTTTTTCCCAAATAGACCATCTGGCGCGAATATTGTTGTTGTCTGCGTAATTTGGCCCTTTTTTGCTGAGTCGGTGGCATATGTCCGAGGACGTCCCATCGCCAGCGTAAATGCCATAAAAAAACGTGTTGTATAAACACTTGCGAACACTACTATCAACAAAAACGGCTTGATCAAGGCACCAATCTTGAGGGTCAGAGGTCATTCTCGCCCAAATTCTCGAACACGATACTATTATATGAAGTTTCCACTTCTAGATGCATGTCCAAGTTCAAGTAAGTCTTGCTAGTTTCGACTCCTTCAACTCGAAACCAAATTCGAACTAGTTCGCAGTTTGTTTATTAATTTCAACAAAATGAAGTAGCCCAAGTGCACTATCGAACTAGGATATTATAGTGGATACTTGGTAGCTTTCTTTTTTGGGGAAATTAGTCAGAAAAGCGAGGAGCATAAAAATCCAACTGATATTGCAGCTTTAATCGAGTTTCGCTGATATTTTTACCATTCCACCTCTGTTTTTTAATGTATTGCCTGCACAGACAGCCATACCTTTTTTAAATAAAGCATTGTATATTTTGAGCACCCCCCAAACAAATTTGATAACAAATATACATCTGTTTCCGTTCAGTAAAAATATTGCTAGAATAATAAATGTTAGAAAAGTATCATTTAACTGTGCCTCTAGTGAACAAGGAATCATGCAATATAATTAGCTAGATCCATGACACCGCCGGTTTTTGACCGAAAATCGGGACATTCCACGTCCCGACCATGGGAAGGCCAAAACTCAGGACCCTGGGCACAAAATCGGGTCTGTCCCAACCAATTCGGGACGGTTTTACAGTCTGCATTGCACATTCTGTGGTGGACAGTAAGCATTGCAATAGAAACATCGTAACATTTTTCAGCACGTTTCTCCCCAATCATGACTGAGAATGACAACCATGTGTCACCAATAGTGTGACATTTCTTCCGCTTTGCTATTTCTAAAGAGCTAAGACGATTAATAAAGCCTCCACCATTGATTATGCCTCCAGTAAATTGTGTGTCATTAATTGTACATTTTAATGTACTAACTTACATAGGATGGCCCCCTAAATTTTGATAATAACCCCCCAGGGGGTTATGACCCCAGTTTGAGAACCACTGTGTTACCAGAGGTAGTCATTAACTGACATAGATGTTACCTAAAATAAATTAAATGTTTTTATTTTGATGTTTTGACAATGAGAAAACCACAGCCTGTATTTAGATTGAAAACTTTGAAGCAGTTTTTCTCGAAACCATGCTTTTCACATTTTTAACATTCAAATTGCTGTATCTCTGGAAGTAATGTGATTACAGATGAGGTATTTGAGGTATCATTTTCCCCTCTGAGTGGGTGTGCTCTATTTGAATATGCAATAAAAACGATTTTTTTTAGAAGTGTCATTTTGGCATGTATCATAACTTTACATGAAATGCAAATACTGACTAGTCAATTTTGGTGAAGCAACAACCATAACAAATTACTTGAAAACATGAAATATGTTTTATGAATACATAAAATATAATCAAATTAAAAATGTTTCTGTATTAGTATTTTTTGTAAAGAGTTCCAGCTTTACTCGGAATTTGCTCATATTAGTATATACACAATGTAACTTAGTAAATAGGACAAACAGTTTACACCGCAAATCAACACATGGAAGTGTTAAAAGGCGGGGCGTGATGCCTCAGATCAAATCTGGCCCAGCGGTGGGTCCGCCAAAGCTGCTTGTCTTATTAGCATGATTGTATGATTTAAATCAGGGCGAGTTCATGTCAGATCAGCTCTAGTTTTGTCACTGTTTTGCCAACCCACCTCTAACTTTGGTGATATTTGTATCACTACCACATGTATTCCCTGCACAGACAGCCGTACCTTTTTAAAATAAAGCATTGTATATTTTGAGCACCCCCAAAAAATGTGATAACAAATATACATCTGTTTCTGTTCAGTAAAAAAGTGTGCTAGAATAATAAATATTAGATAAGTATAATTTAACTGTGCCTGTAGTGAACAAGGAATCATGCAATATAATTAGCTAAGTCCATGACACCTCAGCATATATCCCATCTGGCATCCCAGGGACATGTTGTAAAAGACACATGTTTAGTTATGTTCATCTGATACTCAAACTCTCTAGTCATAAATATGCCATTGGCACATCACCCCTAGCTGTGATGGAGACAGTCTGTTCTCAGCTACAAACAGTCATTCTATTATAAGGCTAAAGCAGGTGGTTTGGTAATTTGTGCATGGGCTGGGGGCAGTGGCATATCTAGGATATCAGATTGTGGGTAATGACTTCATCCGGCAAAGCATAAAGATGCCAAGATAAAAGCCCGCACAGCCATGCCATGCATCCATTAGCCAAACTGGTGGATGCCACCGAAGGGGTTAACAAAGCAGCTGACCTATTTGTGGTAGCAAACTTCTACCAGCTGGAAGAAGGAATCAGGGTCATCTGCCAAGGAGATCCCACCTCTAAGAATCAGGTGAAAGCTGGCCTTATGGTGGCCATAGGTTCGCTGATAAGAATGTCAGCAAAAATTATGATTGCTGACCACATTATCCAACAGAAGAATGGAATGGCAAAAGAGGTGGAACGATTTGAGAAGGTTTTCAACGTCAATTATGCTAAGAACTTTGCAGTAGCAGAGTATCAGCTGAAAGAAAAAAGACAGGGCGAAAACCGAAAACCGACGTGCTGCCCGATGAACAAGATTTGGAGAAGCTGTGATCTCACCTGATCAATGAAATCGGCGAGTCCATCAAGGAGGACAAAGTATTGTCAAAATCTAAGTATGTTCATCTCAGAAAGGTCGTTTTAACCAGGCTAACACTACTCAATGCCAGGAGGGGGAGTGAACCTGCCAGGATGCTGATTAACGATTTTGAAGAAAGGGATTCCTGGGTTGCGAAGGGGCAAATGGATGGCGAAATGATGAAGTATTCGATTACCTTCATCATGGGGAAAGGTACTGGTCTTGTCCCGGTTTTGATCCCCAAGGACTGCGAGAAGGGAATGGCAGTTCTGGCCGATAAAGAGAACAGGGCGGCTGTTTGAGTCCATGCCGACAATAAATTAGTTTTTGCATACACCCAACATTCAGAAGATGGCACTACTGGCTACAATGAAATACGGGATGTGTGCAAGAACATCGGCATCCCAGTGATAACGGCGACATCAGTACGACACCGCTCTTCGACAATCTTCTGGAGCAAGGAGGGGATATATGACTAGACAGTTGACAAGTTCATGGAGCATATGGGCCATTCTAAAGAGATCGACAAAAACATTTATGCTGTGCCGCCTGCTTTGAACACCCTCAAGACCGTTGCTTCAGTGATCGACCAGCTAGATAAAGTAAGTTAAATTGTTTTGGTAGTCTACACATACATTTTCTCTGGTACCTTTTTTGGCACAGCTGTATGTAAGAAAATCCCAGTGAACTGTAAAGCATTGTTGACATAATTATACAGATGCAGGCATTTTGCTTGTTGTGATACTTAATATGTGCCTATTGGAAGAGATACTACAATCCATTGGTCCCTTCTGTCTGGTGTCTTATCGAGGGGAAGTAAAATATCCCACAACATTCATCGTCACGTGGGACCATCTCCTCTCGGCAGGTCTGTTACCTTGGATTCATGTTTAGATTGTATCTTTCTGACCAGATCTTCATATTTCATATTCCTCATCCTTACATTGTTGTTGTTGGTCCATGTTTCAATTTTTTTTTTTTTATATTAGGACAGTTTTTTGCAATTTACTAAATTCGTTTACTGAAGGTTCGCTACTAATATTAGGTTTAACGTAATATTTTCTTTATCACACATATTACGACAATACATTTAGTATTTACAATGTATCTCTGTAGGTGAATATAGCAGCAGATCCCTTCATCAAGTTGCCAACATGTTGACGTGAGTAATCGTATAAGGGTGTGTTTAAAAGGAAATCTATACTGCCGAAGGTACTATTTATTATATCTGTATGGGCACCGATCATGTGTTTATTTAGTCAATAGTAGTATTATTGTGTAATCATTCATAACGATGTATAATGCAAAGAATTCATTGCAATAGAATATTTGTAGCATTTGTTAGGCTTTACAATTAGTAGTTCCTCATGATGTAACATTCAGAAAATTATGAATCCGGGTGTCGATTTCTCATTGAAAACATTCTGTATCAGAATGACTGATCATTTTTCACCCCGAACAGCAACCCAGTGTACTCAATGTGTGATGCCTTTGTAGGTTAGCAAAATGGGTCCTAAGGGCGTGATTTTTGCGTTTGGCTACCCGATTTCAATTATCTGCTTAATATCTAGTAATTATTAGAATGAGTAAATAGGACCCAAGCACAGGTAGAAGATGCAATCAAATGTCACCTGTAACAAATTGAGAACCTTGGATTAAAATAAACACACTAGAATATATTGAATGTTTTACTTCAATTCAAGGTGCTGTACAAACCTAACGAAAACCTGGATGATTTGGATGAGTCTGACGAAGAAGTTTGTGAGGATGATTCACCAAAGAAAAAGGTGAATAAGAAGTACAACCTCCCTAAACTAACTCAGTGGCATAGAGGTGCATGAGGGACTGATTATAATGATCACAAAGAACGGTAAACCATGAGTTTTCATCTATTAATGCTGATATTTTGTTTGTGTCTTTTGGAAGAGACGACATAAACCTTTGGTCCCTTCTACCTGGTGTCTTTGCCAGGGGAAGTAAAATGTCCCACAGTATTCATTATCAAGTGGGACCATATCCTCTCGGCAGAACATCTGTGTGTTGTTGTTCTGACAAGATATTGACAAATTCCCCATGCAAACCGTGCGTTGTCTGTCATTAAAATATTTCCTCCCACACTGTTTTCATTACAAAAAATAGCAGCAACAATTTACAATTCACTAAAGTAGCTAAGCTGAAGGTTAGCTAAACTAACTAATTTACAGAAGTATTTCACTATCTCACACATTACTGCAGTGCATTTAGTATTTATAATATATCTCTGTAGGTGACTACTGTGCATAAGCAGAGGATGCCTGCTACAAGTTGCCGAAAAATTGACGTGAGTAAACGTTTAAAGTTGTTTAATTGGAAATATAATAGTATATAATAATAAACAATTCCACCTACTTGAAGAACATATACTCTAAAAAAGGAAACGAGGAGCCAGTAGAAGCCAAAGGTAATATTCTATATATGTGCATCGATCATGTGTTTAGTTAGTCAATAGTATTATTATTCTGTGATAATTAATAATAATGTATAATACAAACATTTATTGCAATAAAATATTTGTAGCATTTCATGGTTCGTCGTGATGTAATATTCAGAGAATTGAACATGTGTGTCAATTTGTCAATGGACACATTCGCAGTCAAAATAACTGTTCACAAAGCTGTTCACCAATCCAGGGTTCTCAATGTGTGAAGCTGTTGGGGGTGAACAAAATGGAGCCTAAGGATATGACTTTCGCGTTCATCTACCAAAGTTCAATGATCTGCTAAAATCTGTAATTATAATATTGGGTAAACAGACGCGATCCAAGCATAGGTTTAAGGTGCAATCAAATAGCACCTGCAGCAAATTGAGAACGTTGCATTAAAATAAGCGCTCTAGAATATATTGAATTGTTCACCTCAATTCAAGGTGCTGTACAAACCTAACGAAAACCTGGATGATCCGGATGAGTCTGATGAAGAAGTTTGTGAGGACGATTCGCCGCCAAAGAAAAAGGTGAGTAAAATGTTATCAACTCAATAGTAAATTTGTCACTGTTATACATGGGTTGTGGATAAGTCGCGTCAATGACATGGGTCCATATTACTTAAATTACAAAATATGTTTGCTACTGTTGGTATACTTGTTCGCTGACTTTTATTACCCGTACCCTTATCCTCACCTATATTGTACATGAGCTTCAAATTATTGACATAGAACCTTTACTTGTAGGAACTTGTTGATTAATATCGGTTATTATAATGAACTGTTTCAGAGGAGATCTTACTGGAGATGGAGTGATGCAGATACGAAAGCCATCATCACCCACTTCATGCCATATCTGGATGGGTCAAAAGGCAAAATACCCAAGTAAGTACTTCTCTGATGCAAATGTGCCTGGCATTAGTGTGCTTACAATTACTGTGTTCATCCTTGTTCATCCTCTCTCTGCATATCTCGTACGCACGCATGCACACACGCACGAACGCATGCAAACACAGACACACACACGCACGCACACACACACACATATATATATATATATACATACTGTACCACATCGATTTCATACAATCACAAAGCATGCACATACTTTTATATTCTTATGTAATATAATGATTATTTCAAATAAAAAATAAAAATAAAGCACAATTTTCGGCCAGGGAAACTACTGCTAAGGCCAACATTGATCTCGCTAACATAGAAGCCACCCTGTTTCTAGTATCAAATCATTCAATTCATTGTTGCAATTTGTATGACACCTGAATTAACATTTGTAAACAGTACATTAAAGTTCCCTTAGCATTCCTGTTTACACCATGTTTACTTTAGGAACGAAGTACATTTACCGACTTAAATGTATTTATCTTTCTACAGGACCAGGCGGTCTACGTTGTTGTTTAGTTGACACAATTATATTTATAAAGTAGTTTGTTTGATAATGTGCACTCTTCTTGGTACTGCATTAAATAGTGTGTTTTGACCTCACGAACAACCTCAGGGATGTTGTTTAATAAAAACATTGACTGTATCTGACATAATAAAATTTGCAAATTAATTACTCATTCAACACTGTGGGTTACATTTGCTTTGCCGCGAGTATGTTAGTTGCGTATGCTCTCAGTTGGATGTAATGGTAATTGCAAATATACAGGTAGTTTATTTTGCATAAGGTTAAGATGATAACATTTCAGGTCTTTAGTGCATAGGCTGTCTTTTACTTTAAGTATATTTAGCTATTTGAAAATATGTACTTTGGCACTTTAGAACTTGATCAATACATTTGCTATGTATGCTTAATTTTGTATTGGTAGATACACTCTCTGGTCCCAAACGATACATGTTGCAGGGCATACCTTTTATGGCTCATACAAAACAACTTATATTGAATATTTTTTTCAGGAAAATCCGAATTGGAAGACTTTCGGAAGAATATGAAAACGAGTGTGACATGCAAAACGTTGTATGCCAAAATATTTAATGAAAAACAGAAACTACAGAGGAAAATGAAAATGTTGACATCTCCTTGTTAAAGGGGAGACTCTGCACATGGAGAGGAATTGTTAATTGCATAGTTGCATAGTGCAATTGTTTTGTCCATATTGTAGAGTGTGTCTTACTTAGTGCACATGTACTGCCATGGCTACAAACAAAATGGTTGCTATAGGTAAAGGTAAAGGATATTTTGTCATAGCACACCAATCCAAAACTGATGGGCATTATCATTTTTACTTCCAGAGTGTTGCAATTTCTTGATATTTCTTGTAAACAGTCATGAATTATTTCATAATCGGATTAATTACTTGATAGAGACAGTTTCTCTATGAATAAAGATGATTTACATACAAGTAATTAATTGTCATAAAAGTGAACGTTATTGATATTAAACTTGGAAATATGTATGAATATGTCGGAAACATATTTTGAGTAATTGCTTTCAATACACGTCATTTAAGTGTGGTGTCTCTCTCTCATTAGGTATAGGTTCTGATATATTGTTTATGATGGTATCATGCATTTCCATGTCATGGAATCAGTATTTTATTTGTTCAGCTGAAACAACTCAAAACAGTAAGATGTAAGCAAGGATGCTGGCAAGTATCAAAAGCTAGTCTTAACTAAATATATGTTGAGTTCTTGTTTCACCATACTGCATGGTTACGATTAGTATAAAAGGAAATGCACAGTGATTCCCACTGGTTAACTAGACTGTTTGCGAGCATCGCTACAATGATTTTATTAGTATTAATAATACTACCCGGTTGCTTAGAAATAACATCTATACATTGAGATCTGCATGTCTTAATTTTTTTTTTAAATTACACGATTTGGCATTGACATTATAATAGATGCCACTTTTAGATCAGGGGTCAAAACATAAATCTTCACATTTGTAGGAGAAAATTACATTTTCAATGGAAAATTCAAGTTTTATTATATTTCTCACGGTAATTATTCTACAGCAAAACAATACCATATATGTGTGTTTTCAGATTGAACAGTTTAAGTGAATTTGGGGATTTTAATAATACAGTTGTTCCATATAAGTGACCCAGTGGAAATCAGTGTGCATTTTGTTTAATTGTATCCCAGAAATTAATGTATGGAATTACTCTGTACAAACAACAAAAGAGTATAATTGATGTTTCAGTTTGGCTGAAAACTAATCTTCCTTATGTCTTTTTGAATTTTGCATGTGCAAAGAAGAAGCATTGGATGATATGTAGGTAAAATATATTAATATTCGATTCCTATGATATTTCCTGAATTATGATGGTAGAATAATGGACATTTAGTGTAAGACCTGACTTTTAGGAATATGGGCATCTCGGGTAAGACATTGCATAGATGTATGAGGTGCATCTAGTTAGTGAAAGACATTGCATACAATTTAGTCTAAGACCTGACAAACAGCTATAAGGGGCATGTAATGTAAGACCCAATATACATATAATAGTGATATATATTGTAAGGCATAACAGAAAACGAAAGAGCATCTAGTGCAAGTCTTGACTGACAACTACAGGGAAAATCTAATGTAAAAATTGACAGACAGCTACAGGGAGTATCTAGTGTAAGACATGACTGACAGCTACAGGGGGCATAATAATAATATACCTGACACTAAATTGCATAAGGCATTAAGCGACAGATGGTCTCAGGAGCATCTAGTGTATTACTTGATAGACAGATTTAACAAGATTTAACAAGATTGCCATCCAGAGAATTAACTCTAGATGGCAGGTGGACAAGGAAGCCCTTTGGCTTATCGAGAGTCCAACCCTTTTATCTACATATATCCAGCCCTTCTGAGGTATGTGTCGATTTTATTTTTAAACATATTCACACTACTAGCACCCACACAATCATCAGATAATCTGTTCCATTCATTTACAGTCCTTTGTGAAAATGAGAACTTTCTCACGTCTAATCTACACTGCTCCTTTACTAATGTAACTTTATGTCCTCTAGTCTTTCTATCTTTCTTAACTGAAAAAAACATATTTCTATCAATATTTTCATAACCATTCAATATTTTAAACACTTCTATCTGATCTCCTCTCAATCTCCTGGTCTCTAGTGTTGTTAAACCACATTCTTTTAGGCGTTTTTCATAACTAAGATCCCTCAGTTTTGGTATCATTTTAGTCGCTCTCCTCTGTACTCTTTCTAGCATATCTATGTCCTTCTTGCGGTATGGCCTCCACGCTTGTATACAATATTCTAAATGAGGCCTAACTATTGTTTTGTACAGCGGTATTATTAGTTCTTTTTCTTTATATGCTATATTTCGCCTAATCAATCCAAGGATTTGATTTCCCTTTGAAGCTGCAATTCCACACTGCTCTGAAACCTTCATGTCAGCACTAATTGTCAGCCCTAAGTCTTTTTCTTTTACAGTAGTACTTAGTACAGTTCCCCCCATTGTATATTCTACATATTCGTTCCCATGTCCTGTGTGAAGGCATTTACATTTCCCAAAATTGAACAACATTTGCCACTTTTCAGACCATTTGATCAACCTGTCAAGATCATCTTGTAAATGCTGTCTATCACCATCACTTTTAATCCTTCTAAACACTTTTGTATCATCTGCAAATTTCAACACCTTGCTAGCTATATCATCGTCCAAATCGTTTATATATATTAAGAATAATATAGGTCCCAGTACTGATCCCTGTGGAACCCCACTCAAAACTGATTTCCAGTTTGAAGCCTCCCCATCAACAACTACCCGTTGTCTTCTGTCAATCAGCCATTTTTCTATCCAGTTAATTATACCATTTCCTATGCCATGGGCTTTTAGTTTAAGCAGTAATCTCTGATGTGGCACTTTGTCGAAAGCTTTTTGAAAATCTAAGTAGATGATATCTACTGGTGATCCATCATCTACCCACTTAGTGATATCTTCCAAAAAACATAACATATTTGTTAAGCATGACCTCGCTTTTAGAAACCCATGTTGAGATGGGTTTATCAAGTTATGTTTAACAAGAAAATCCACCATGTGATCTTTAATTAGTCTTTCTAATAATTTACAAATCACTGATGTTAAACTCACTGGTCTATAGTTCTCTGACTTGTTTCTCGAACCTTTTTTAAATAACGGTATAATGTTTGCTTCTTTCCATTCTAAAGGAACCACTCCCTCTTCTAATGACAAGTTGAAAACTGTTGCAAGCGGTATGCTAATTTGTTCTACAATTTCCACTAGTAGTTTGGGTGGAATACCATCCACTCCAGGTGATTTATTTTCCTTCATAGCCCTAATTTTCTTAGCTACCATTTCTGGGGTTACAATTAACTGTCTTAAATATTCTGATTCTGCCCCCTTGAACTTAGCCTCTGGTACTGGCAGTGAACTAGTGTCTTCTCTGGTAAACACTGAACTAAAATACTCATTTAGGTCTTCAGCCATTAAGAATCCTTCTGATATTATATTTCCAGCACTATCTTCTAGAGGGCCGACCTTATCCTGAACTTTCTGTTTGCTTCGAACATACGCATAAAAACTCTTGCTGTCATGTTTTATATTACAAGCTAATTTATGTTCATAGCTTCTCTTTAAATTTCTAATTTCAGCTGTAGCTTGGTTTAGTGCTTCTTTATAAAGGTTGTAGTCTTCGTCATTGCCAGTACGTCTATAAGACTTCCACATCATTTGTTTATACTTAATTTTTCTCATGGCTTCTTTCGATAAGTATTTCTTTCTGGTCCGTTTCCCTTGTTTTTTGAAGGGAACAAATTTATCTACGATGCACTCTATTTCATTCTTTAAGATATTCCAGCATTCTGTTGCTGTCTTATTCTTCAGTGTATTATTCCAGTCTATCTTTGCTAAATATTTCCTCATTTCCTTATATCTTCGTAGGGTTATTAAAACAGTCATACATTATTTATAAGATACATAGTGTAATTATTTATGTGCATGTACGGGACAAGATCTGATAGACAGCCATGGGGACAATTTGTGTTATACTTGATAAACATGCATAGGTATATCGGGTGTAAGATGTGCTAAACAGCTATAGGGAGCATGTAGTGTATGACCAGACAAAACAACTGTTGGAGGAATCTAGTGATGTACATATGTAGGGGTTATATAATGTAAGACATGACAGACTATTGCAGAAGGCATTTACTGTAAGACTTAACAGACAGCTACCAGGGGGATACAAGCATAAGACATGACAGACAGCTATGGTCATCATCTAGTGTAATATTTGACTGACAGCAGTAGTAGCATCTAGTGTAAAACCTGACATACATCAATAAGGGGTATATTGTTACAAACAGCTACAGAGGCATCAAGTGTAAGACATGACAGATAACAGCAAGGGCATAAAGTGTAAGACAGAAAGCTACAGGAGCATCATGTGAATGACATGATAGACATATGTAAGACATATTATAAGACCTGACAGACAACTATAGAAGCATCTTCTTTAGTATTTAACAGGCAGCTACAGGGGCATCTAGTGTAACACCAGACAGACAGCTACAGGGGGGATTTAGTGTAATATATAATATACATGTATAGGGTTTATTTAGATAACTCTTGAAATGCAGCTATATAAGTTGTAGTGTCAGTGTCTGAAAGACATATACAGTGGCATCTACTGTGGGACCTAAAGGACAATTGCATGGGCATCTAGTGTGATAAAGACCGGCAGCGGAATCTAGTGTTAGATGTGACATACAGCAACATGGGGCATCTAGTATAATACTTCATATACATATGTAGAGACATTTAGTGTAAGACATGACAGACAGCTGTAGAGGACTTCTAATGTAATAGTTGGTAGATGGACAATGGTTGTATCTATTGTAAATCAGAAAGACAACTATGGAGGGCATCTAGTATAAGACCCGATATACATCTACAGGGGGCATTTAGTGGAAGACCTAACAATAAAGGCTATCCCATGCAACACTTGACTGACGGTTATATATAGTGCATATGGTAGGCAGCTACAGGGTCGTCTATTGTAAAGTCTGTCAGACAGCTACAAGGGCATCTAATGTAAGACCTGACTGGCAGCTGCAGGGTCATCCTGTGTAAGACCTGACATACAGATAGAACGGCGGTGAAAGGAATACGGCTATGAAGTAAACTATTCTTACAATGCTACTGACCATAAAGTATGAGACCGTACTGGTCAGTTGTATTGGCCTTTCAAGAAGGTGTTGTTGTTCAGGTTAGCAGAGTGGGGCAGTGGCAATTTCTGACGGCCTTTGTGAGTTAGTTTGGTCATACTTGCAACTGATTGATCAATATGTGAATAAGTTCTCGCGGGGCTAAAACGTTTAAAGAAATGCGGGTGGTCGTCTTCTGTTAAGGTTTTACCTTGCCAATAATACAAGACATACAAACAAAACAACATGTTATACACCATTTGAACCAGCGTTAACAATTTGGCTGACCTGATGCATAAATAAGGATTTGTGTGCACATCATACTCCGATTCATCCCATAAAATTGGCACAAAAGATAAAGGGGTAAATTTCACTAAAATGCTAGTGGTTTGATTAATTATATCTATAACATTTTTGAAAGGACTGGCTTTGTATATACGAAAGCTAGTTGCTTGCAACATTAACAAATCCGGTTAAATAGAGCTAAAATATACTTAACTGCTTATTTAAACAAGTTACATTAACTAACATAAACATTATAGGAAGTGCTCAATTTACAAATCCGTTAGTTATATATTTGCCACCATATGGTTAAGCTCTGTTTTGGAAAGAATCTCTTTGCGTGTTGCCCTATCTTAATGCGATCTCAGTCCGCATGCCACAATGAATGTATTACTAAAATAACTTACCTGCATAAAAGGATATTATTGTTCAATAGACGAGGCTGACACATAGGCAATTAATGAAAGCCCGTGTCCTTTGTGAGCGTCCTTGGGATAGGGCAGAACTGGTTGACCTTAGCTGTACCCCACAATAACCTCTGCAATGCAGTCAACATGCGATACCGACTGATATACAGACGGACATTTCCATATTCATTAAGTTGACTACAGTTCACGTACGAACATTACAAGGTAGCTAAGGGTGTCTTGTTGTGCAAAAAAGACCGAGGGACAAATAAATGTGTTTTACAACAAACGCGTGAGACATTTCAAACAGAATAATTAAAATGTATATATTAAATTATGCGCTATTCAAACGTTTTATTATGTTCAGACGGCAACCACAATTTAAATGTGTTTGCTATAATGAATGTGAGAAAACAAGCACATATCGACTGGTATAAGAAAATTGTTATCAAATCCATCAGGAATCGGATTTTTCAAAGCACAGGCGCGAAATCACTCATCAACCTATTGCAATGTCACATATAGAGGTTTGCTATTGCAATCTTTCTAGGTGTGTGTGTGTGTGTGTGTGTGTGTGTGTGTGTGTGTGTGTGTGTGTGTGTGTGTGTGTGTGTGTGTGTGTGTGTGTGTGTGTGTGTGTGTGTGTGTGTGTGTGTGTGTGTGTGTGTGTGTGTGTGTGTGTGTGTGTGTGTGTGTGTGTGTGTGTGTGTGTGTGTGTGTGTGTGTGTGTGTGTGTGTGTGTGTGTGTGTGTGCATTGAACACGTTCTTTGTAATGGAAACACGTTATAACCTTTTTACACAGTCGCGACTGCCTACTTACATGTTGATGATTTCTGGTGCGTGCGACAAAGATGAACGATACGTTCGATTCTCGGCGAGACATACACTAAACATTTAGTGTGATCCACCCCCTTTACACTATAAGTGAGCCATGATAGAACGGCGGTGAATGGAATACGGCTATGAAATAAACTATTCTTACAATGCTACTGACCATAAAGTATGAGACCGTACCGGTCAGTTGTATTAGCCTTTCAAGAAGGTGTTGTTGTTCAGGTTAGCAGAGAGGGGCAGTGGCAATTTCTGACGGCCTTCGTGAGTTATTTTGGTCATACTTGTAACTGATTGATCAATATGTGAATATGTTCTCGCGGGGCTAAAACGTTTAAAGAAATGCGGGTGGTCGTCTTCTGTTAAGGTCTTACCTTGCCAATAATACAAGACATACAAACAAAACAAAATGTTATACACCATTTGAACCAGCGTTAACAATTTGGCTGACCTGATGCATACATATGGATCTGTGTGCACATCATACTCCGATTCATCCCATAAAAGTGGCACAAAAGATAGAGGGGGTACATTGCACAAAAATGCTAATGGTTTGATTAATTATGTCTACAACAGTTTTGAAAGGACTGGCTTTGTATACACGAAAGCTAGTTGCTTACAACATTGACAGATCCGGCTGGTTAAATATAGCTAAAGTATACGTAACTGCTTATTTAAACAAGTTACATTAAATAACATAAACATTACAGAAAAGCTCAATTTACAAATCCGTTAGTTATATATTTGCCACCATATGGTTAAGCTCTGTTTTGGAAAGAATCTCTTTGCGTGTTGCCCTATCTTATTGCGATCTCAGTCCACATGCCACAATGAATGTATTACTCAAATAACTTACCTGCATAAAAGGATATTATTGTTCAATAGACGAGGCTGACACATAGGCAATTTGTGAAAGCCCGTGTCCTTTGTAAGCGTCCTTGAGATAGGGCAGAACTGGTTGAACTAAGCTGTGCCCCACTATAACCTTTGCAATGCAGTCAACATGCGATACCGACTGATATACAGACGGACATTTCCATATTTATTAAGTTGACTACAGTTCACGTACGAACATTATAGGGTAGCTAAGGGTGTCTTGTTGTGCAAAAAAGACCGAGGGACAAATAAATGTGTTTTACAACAAACGCGTGAGACATTACAAACAGAATAATTAAAATGTATATATTAAATTATGCGCTACTCAAACGTTTTATTATGTTCAGACGGCAACCACAATTTAAATGTGTTTGCTATAATGAATGTGAGAAAACAAGCACATATCGACTGGTATAGAAGAACATTGTTACTAAATCCATCAGGAATCGGATTGTTCAAAGCACATGCGCGAATCACTCATCAGCCTATTGCAATGTCACATATAGAGGTTTGCTATTGCACTCTTTCTAGGTGTATTTGCTGATGTAACATAGAGTACTGTTGTGAAAACAACATAAACAAATGGTTGTTGTTGTCATTGTGGATTTATTTTTGTCTCGTCCTGAATTCTACCGTAGGTGGTACTTTCTCAGGAATCGATTGCGTTGTCCAAACCTCACAACGGTGTGTGAAAGCAATGTATTTATTTCAACAGTTGGTGATAGTTTGCTACGGTTGGTATATTGTCAGATAAAATGTAAACATGTGGTTACCGTAAATTTCATCTTAAGATTCACGTCATCTCCACGGTGAACTGCATATAAAATAATGCAACTAAACAAGAACCAGTTGAATAATTCTACCGACAATTAACGCAACCAACTAATTAAATGTAATTTCACTACCGAGAAAGAAAATCAAACAGAACACTTCATCAATTTATATTTTGCAGAGAATAGTTTCCGCATATCATTACGGTATTTGTTTTTATGAATCGACCGGTCGATCAACCACTCGGTCCTACGGTGAAATAAACCTACTCACTGTAAGCATGGCATGTTAAATAAAAACAACAATATAACCATGTATTGGTAAGACATTGTATTTCAAGAAAACATAGCATAACGAACTGCTAGAATTAAAAAAGCCGAATACTTATCGGAAAATTAAACCAGAATAAGGATCGTATTGTTATGATGTATTAGCATACGGCATGCATGTAATGTTCGTTACGAAGTATAGTTATTGTTAGGTTGTATAAGCTCATTCTTGCTTGATAGGACTGCGTTCACAATTAACAGTCACTAGCATCTACGGCCGAATACTACGCGGCCATTGCAGCATGTAGAAAATCTACTATTGTAGGCCATCGCGCCACAGCATGCGTTGTTACTGCCCTTGTTTTGAGGCCTTCCAGCGCAGCAGATGACAAAACGACTATTGTAGGCCGTCGCGCCACAGCATGCGTTGTTACTGCCCTTGTTTTGACGCCTTCCAGCGCAGCAGATGACAAAACGACTATTGTAGGCCGTCGCGCCACAGCATGCGTTGTTACTGCCCTTGTTTTGACGCCTTCCAGCGCAGCAGATAACAAAACGACTATTGTAGGCCGTCGTTCCACAGCATGCGTTGTTACTGCCCTTGTTTTGACGCCTTCCAGCGCAGCAGATGACAAAACGACTATTGTAGGCCGTCGTTCCACAGCATGCGTTGTTACTGCCCTTGTTTTGACGCCTTCCAGCGCAGCAGATGTCAAAACGACTGTTGTAGGCCGTCGTGCCACAGCAGGCGTTGTTACTGCCCTTAGTTTGAAGCCTCCCGGCGCAGCACATGTTGAAACTTGGATTGTAGTTGCCACAACCTAAAACATGTGACCGCATAACGTATCCTTAAATACAGTGTAATGACGCTATATGGATGTATATTGTTTTTATACGCCATTATTCTATAACGTTACTAATGAGATGGAACCCGTGTTCGAATAATATGCTGCTGTGTCGAACTTTGGGCAAGTTCGTTCCCTGAACGTTACTCCGGTTCACTCAGACAGTGGATACTATTTGTGTACGAATATTTTCGCGCATTAACTGCAGTGTGGACGAATGCTTCCATATTAGTGGAGATGGTGTTCAATATAAAATGTCTACCATGGAGAAAAATAGTAAAGCGGTTTAAGTATGCGTTCTATAAGATCTTACATTTTAATGACAGGACAGTGACGTCAATGGAAGTGTTAGTTACACCAACATGCCTAATTTGGAAGTAGAAATTTCATATAATGCCGTGCTGCTTTGTTGCTGAAGAATTAAATGTAACAAGCAACTAGGCAAGCAATATGCACACTGTTATTTGTGGATTTACTGTGATTTAATCAGCCATTATTTTAACGGACGACATGATATACGTTTAAGTGGGCTATTAGTTAGTACATAAAAATGGTAATGTAAGAATCTGAATTTGCATATCATTTTAAGGTTTAATTAAGATGCTTACCATTTGATCCACCGCCGGAACTGCCGCCAGAACTACCGCCGGTACGACGACTGGAGCTTCGACGGCGGCGGCGTCTCCACCATCCAGCCTCGCTTTCGTCGACAAAAAGCGAGGCGAGAACGAAACTGATGAGCAGCAGATACACCAGTTGGCGCCGCCTAGTAAAACATTTAATGATATAAATGGCATGCAATATTAATATTCGCAGAACAAACGAATTGTTGCCCTGTGGATTCCATTAATGATCACATGAAGCGAACACCTTATCTACATCGACAATCAAATTTTGAATGCCGGCTAAGAAGGTGTTTTGCATTATATAACCCGAACTATGGATTACGTTGTTGGCCGATAATATCATTCAACACAACAATTCATAACGAATATCCCACATGAGCAAGGTAAACATAAATAATAAATTATATCTACTAATTATAGTTTAAATTTCATTTTTCATCTGAAATGTGTTGCATTGAATGGACCCGATGTAGATTGTTTTGTAAAATGACAAATGCCAGTAGCATATCATCCCTATAGCGTGTATAATTACTTGCTTGTCACGGGTGAAAACCTGAACTAAAAAGTGTCGTTATCTGTCCCTGTTAGTTTCTATAAACCTTTCCGATTGGGTTGAGCCTATAGTTATGTGCTACAAACATGGAAAGAAGGAAGATATATGTGTGTCACGAACACACCCAGGCAATCGCTTGCGATCTATTTTAATGCCACTGACTTGTTCTATGTCATTTAGATAAAGACAGAAAACAGTACGTTAATGAATACCAAAATGTGTTGCAAATCGTTGCATTCTGGCATTACTACTAATGATGATGATGATGATAACGACGACGTCGTCGCCGAATACGACTGCGATTACGGTAATACAAACAGCAATTGTACTCTGGGATTAAGCCTGCCTCCTCGAATACTGAATATGGATTGTTGTATTAGTTTCGGCGCTTTTCCTGCTCTCGCTCACAATTTGCCCAACCTTACAAATTCACCTAATCTCTATTAACACAGTACCCATGTCTAAACAGTTATACAGCTGTATACACATGTTCTTCGTAACATAGCAATTAAGACAATAATGGCATATATAAACTGCAAGAGCAATAAAACCCGCTTTTACTCTACTTACATCGTTGTAGTTGATCTTTTCTTCTGGAACTATGACGGACGATGCGGTTCGTAGACTGCAAGTCGACCACTGCCGTTTCGTCGGACTCCTGGCAGTTTTTATAGCGGAAGGCATGTCACGCAAGGAGTGGCAATGATTGATGGCCGTGTAATTTAAATATCAATAGGAACAGTATGCGAAGAATCGCACGGTTTTAATTCACTTCCAAAAGTATGTTTCATGACTACTATTTAAGGCAGCCAACGAGTGTCACATTTCCTAATTATAATACCGTTCCTCTACTGTATGCTGCTTTAGCAATAGGCGACAATATGTGATATTCCCATTCCCAATATGACGCCGATTCCACAACGCATAAACATATAAATACGTATTCTTGTCCACGAGTCTTACATTGACTCACTTTTATGATAAGATTGTGTAAGTTTATGTTAATATTTGGCTACTTTTAACAACATAACATTAATAGAATGGACCTATCGCTTTCCAACATGTCAGAGTAATTACTCCATAAATAGCTTGACTACACAAAAGACGTCATCGAACAATTGACCACGCGGGTTCCTTGACGATCTCTCACGCGTACATCATTCATGTGTTCATTCATGTGTGAAATAGGTTGGGGCCTAATGAACCATGTCATCGTTACCTACTACAAAGAAAAGAGGAGAAAAACACATACTCATTTGACACACCGCTTCGATTCGACCCATCTCTCAGTAGGTTAACCACACAAGTGCCTTTTGTCGAACATTAGTCGTATCAGGCGATACCTCACAACAGATGCGACTAAATCACTTGTGCACGCTTTTGTCATATCTTGATTGGATACTGGAACGCGTTACTGGCTGGACTACAGTTCGAGTTATTGTGATAACCAATTTTTTGGCTCTGGTTGATCAACATATGTTCGCTTGTATAACGTCGACATGTTTCAGCCAACATTTCCAGGGCTGATTGTAAGATATCTATAGCATTTTCCACTGCATGATGTGTTATTGCACAACTACTAGCGAATTGTTGTTTTTATAGTTTTTACGGGATGATTATTGCATGATGTTAGTTAAGCCGACATGTTTACTGACAATGGCTTTTTGTTATTGTATTAATTTGGAGCTGGGTATTTTATGTAATGTTTTACACGGTTATGTCCTTTATCACCCGTTTTGTTTTGTTTAAGTCGACACGACGTGTCATCTTCTTTGGAAGGGGACGAATGTAAGGTACCATAACCGTGATAAATTCAATTGGTTAGTTTATATGAACTAGAAACAAAACAGGCAACTAGAGAGAGAGAGAGAGAGAGAGAGAGAGAGAGAGAGAGAGGGGGGGAGAGAGAGGGAGAGCTAGAGAAAGGGTGGCCCGGTAGATCTACTATTGACGTCAAGGGATGACGGTGCACTAATGTCTAAGTTTATGTTGATATATTGCTACTTATAACAACATAGTATAAATAGGATTGACTTTTCTGTAGTCATGCTTAGTGAGTAAGTACTATGACATGTCGGAAAGCGAAGAAATAACATGTCTTTGAACAAATGATCACGCGGGCTCCTTGACGGCCTCTTAAGTCTACTCCAATCATGAGTTCGTGAGAAACAGTTTGGGGCGGAATGAACCAGGTCATCGTGACCTGATTAACCACGCAAGTGCCATTTGCCGAACAGCGTATACCTCCACAACATTAGACGTAACAACAGAAGCGAATAAATCACTTGTCCACGCTTTCGTTATATCTGCTATGGACTACAGGAACGCGCTACTGGCTGGCTACAGTTTGATTTATTGTGATAGCCAATTACTTGGCTCTGGTTGATTATTATATGTTCTCGTGTATGACGCCGAAATGTTTCAGCCAATATTTCAAGGGGTGATTTTAAGACATTCATCGCATTTTCCACTGCATTTTTGTTTTGCATTGTGTTGCATTTATTCAGATTCCAACAGGTCCAGTAGACCCAGTAACAGGACTGATAACTGAAACAATGCATATGAACAATAAAACAATAATAAAATAATAAAAACTAAAAGAACACCGAGGACATAAAAACACACACACTATCAACTTCACCTATAACAGGCAAGCATCCGTTATACATAGAAATCTTTTTGAATTGAGGATCTAAAAGTTTCAGCTCATGAAAATATATCACAAGTTGGATCACTTAAAACCAATGTGTTGAAAGTAGTCATACATCTATTCAAAACATAATGTTTTCTAATGTCGATTCTGCAATTGGAAAGGGATGTAGGTTCGTAGAGATCGTGAAAGACAGTGAAATTGGATAGCCCCTACCAGATACTACGAGTCTAGTTGGGAGTGCACACACTTGTGTACAAACATAAGATCTGCAACTTGCCAATGATGTTGAAGGCGGCAAGGTAGTCTAAAATGATGGCAAAGCTCAGGATAACTGTCAGAGGAGTACTGTATTTTGGATTTGTAACATAGATATTTAATGATTTTTTTTAACTCGTTCGATTTGATCAATAAACGTACGTTGCTAGGTATTCAAGATAACACTGCAATACTCCAACTGGCTTCTGACTAGAGATATACACAAGGCTCGCAAAGCATATACATCGGTAAATGTTGTGGAAACGCGCTTAATAAAACAACTCATCTTAAAAGCTTTACAAACACAACGATTAATATGATTTTTTAAATGTCAAACTGTTGGTCGATGTGATACCGAGATCTTTGACAGTGGTGACCTTGGGCAGAGACTGGCTTAGCATCGTGAATGACATTATGCAGTATTTCTGAACGTTAAGTTTAATGTGCCATGTCTCACACCAAAGACATACACTGTCCAGATCCTGCACCAACTGAAAATCGGTCATCGACGTAATTTCTTTAAACAATTTGGAATCATCAGCATACACTGACATTTCACCCGAATCAAAATGATTAGTGTGATCGTTAATATACAAGATAAACAGAAGTGGTCCAATTTGTGAACCTTGTGGTACATCATACAACACCGGCTACCAATCAGATGTTTTGCCTTCGAGGACAACGCGTTGTTTTCGGTTGACAAGGTAAGACTGCAACCACTCTATGCCTTGCCCGGAATAGCCACATGATCTAAGCTTGTGAATTAACAATGGGTGGCATACTGAATCAAAGGCGTTAATGAAGTCCAAATTAACACAATCAACCTGTTTCTTGCTGTCAATAGAGTTAGAAATGCCGTTCAAATAACAAGCTAGATTATATACTGTACTTCTACACCTCACAAATCCGTGTTGGTTGTCCGAAATTGTGTTACGCACATGCTTATATGTATACGACTTTCTCAAAAACTGTGTTAAATAGTGGTAGGAGAGAGATAAGGTATGAAGTTGCACACATTTCGTTAATCTCCCTTCTTGTACACAGGAACAACATTTGCTCTATTAAAACAAGTTGGAAAAGTTCCACATTTTAAGGGCATATTAAAAAGCATAGTTAGTGGACCTGCTAATTCGGCAGCACATTCCCTAAGGATTACACCTGATATATATTGTCAGGACCGCATGCTTTCTTTACATCAGTGGTTTTTAGTCCCCCGATGACATCATCACAAGACCCATTGATATCAGTCAATGAGTCGGAATGAAAGGAGAAAATACTTGGATAAACAAGGTTATCTATTAATGTAAAGACATATTCGAAGAGGTCAGAAAATAGTTCTGCTATGTCAGCTGGACTGTCTGCCTCAATGCCTCTATATGCCATTGAGTTAGGAAATTTTATATTAGTTTGTTTGCTTTTGGCAAAACTGAATAGACGTTTGGTGTTTTGGTTGACGGACTTTCCAATTTCCGATATGTAGTCAAAATACCTTTCTCTCTTAAGTTTCTTAAAAGTGATTCGTAGTTCAAAAAATACTTTGTAATCAGATAACGAATGCGAGCGTTTCCATGCTATGTGTGCGATGTCTTTCTCGTTCAAGGTTGCGACCATATCGTTATCATACCATATTGGGTATTTACGTCCACGACTGCAGATACGAGGAACGCATTCGTTTATGGCAGCATACAAAAATGTCATAAGATATATCAAAACTCTCGTCAATGTCAGTACTGTCCATGAGAAATGATCACGGGATACAAGACAAAAAGTGTCTTAGGTAACTAAAGTCCGCTTTGTGATTGTTATAAACAACATGTTTAGAGGGTTCCTGCTTTGGTCGGTTGGCACATAAGAGTTTACAAGATTTAACAAGATTGCCATCCAGAGAATTAACTCTAGATGGCAGGTGGACAAGGAAGCCCTTTGGCTTATCGAGAGTCCAACCCTTTTATCTACATATATCCAGCCCTTCTGAGGTATGTGTCGATTTTATATTTAAACATATTCACACTACTAGCACCCACACAATCATCACATAATCTGTTCCATTCATTCACAGTCCTTTGTGAAAATGAGAACTTTCTCACGTCTAATCTACACTGCTCCTTTACTAATGTAACTTCATGTCCTCTAGTCTTTCTATCTTTCTTAACTGAAAAAAACATATTTCTATCAATATTTTCATAACCATTCAATATTTTAAACACTTTTATCTGATCTCCTCTCAACCTCCTGGTCTCTAGTGTTGTTAAACCACATTCTTTCAGGCGTTTTTCATAACTAAGATCCCTCAGTTTTGGCATCATTTTAGTCGCTCTCCTCTGTACTCTTTCTAGCATATCTATGTCCTTCTTGCGGTATGGCCTCCACGCTTGTATACAATATTCTAAATGAGGCCTAACAATTGTTTTGTACAGCGGTATTATTAGTTCTTTTTCTTTATATGCTATATTTCGCCTAATCAATCCAAGGATTTGATTTCCCTTTGAAGCTGCAATTCTACACTGCTCTGAAACCTTCATGTCAGCATTATTTTACAGTAGTACTTAGTACAGTTCCCCCCATTGTATATTCTACATATTCGTTCCCATGTCCTGTGTGAAGGCATTTACATTTCCCAAAATTGAACAACATTTGCCACTTTTCAGACCATTTGATCAACCTGTCAAGATCATCTTGTAAATGCTGTCTATCCCCATCACTTTTAATCCTTCTAAACACTTTTGTATCATCTGCAAATTTCAACACCTTGCTAGTTATATCATCGTCCAAATCGTTTATATATATTAAGAATAATATAGGTCCCAGTACTGATCCCTGTGGAACCCCACTCAAAACTGATTTCCAGTTTGAAACCTCCCCATCAACAACTACCCGCTGTCTTCTGTCAATCAGCCATTTTTCTATCCCATTGAATTGTACCGACATGCCCATGGAGGCGAGTATAAGCAGTAATCTTTGATGTAGCACTTTGTCGAAAGCTTTTTGAAAATCTAAGTAGATGATATCTACTGGTGATCCATCACCTACCCACTTAGTGATATCTTCCAAAAAACATAACATATTTGTTAAGCATGACCTCGCTTTTAAAAACCCATGTTGAGATGGGTTTATCAAGTTATGTTTAACAAGAAAATCCACCATGTGATCTTTAATTAGTCTTTCTAATAATTTACAAATCACCGATGTTAAACTAACTGGTCTATAATTATTTGACTTGTTTCTTAAACCTTTTTTAAATAACGGTATAATGTTTGCTTCTTTCCATTCTAAAGGAACCACTCCCTCTTCTAATGACAAGTTGAAAGCTGTTGCAAGCGGTATGCTAATTTGTTCTACGATTTCCAATAGTAGTTTGTGTGGAATACCATCCACTCCAGGTGATTTATTATCCTTCATAGCCCTAATTTTCGTAGCTACCATTTCTGGGGTTACAATTAACTGTCTTAAATAG
>CM034531.1:66950903-66977711 GCA_020002185.1 Paraescarpia echinospica | reverse complement strand
GCTGTCTATCCCCATCACTTTTAATCTTTCTAAACACTTTTGTATCATCTGCAAATTTCAACACCTTGCTAGTTATATCATCGTCCAAATCGTTTATATATATTAAGAATAATATAGGTCCCAGTACTGATCCCTGTGGAACCCCACTCAAAACTGATTTCCAGTTTGAAACCTCCCCATCAACAACTACCCGTTGTCTTCTGTCAATCAGCCATTTTTCTATCCAGTTAATTATACCATTTCCTATGCCATGGGCTTTTAGTATAAGCAGTAATCTCTGATGTGGCACTTTGTCGAAAGCTTTTTGAAAATCTAAGTAGCTGATATCTACTGGTGATCCATCATCTACCCACTTAGTGATATCTTCCAAAAAACATAACATATTTGTTAAGCATGACCTCGCTTTTAGAAACCCATATTGTGATGGGTTTATCAAGTTATGTTTAACAAGAAAATCCATCATGTGATCTTTAATTAGTCTTTCTAATAATTTACAAATCACCGATGTTAAACTAACTGGTCTATAATTATTTGACTTGTTTCTCGAACCTTTTTAAATAACGGTATAATGTTTGCTTCTTTCCATTCTAAAGGAACCACTCCCTCTTCTAATGACAAGTTGAAAACTGCTGCAAGCGGTATGCTAATTTGTTCTACAATTTCCAATAGTAGTTTGGGTGGAATACCATCCACTCCAGGTGATTTATTATCCTTCATAGCCCTTATTTTCTTACCTATCATTTCCGGGGTTACAATTAATTGTCCTAAATAGTCTGAATCTGCCCCCTTGAACTTAGCCTCTGGTACAGGCAGTGAACTAATATCTTCTCTGGTAAACACTGAACTAAAGTACTCATTCAGGTCTTCTGCCATTAAGAATCCCTCTGATATTATATTTCCAGCACTATCTTCTAGAGGACCGACCTTATCTTGAACTTTCTGTTTGCTTCGAACATATGCATAAAAACTCTTGCTGTCATATTTTATATTACTAGCTAATTGTTGTTCATAGCTTCTCTTTGAATTTCTAATTTCAGCTGTAGCTTGGTTAAGTGCTTCTTTATAACTGTTGTAGTCTTCATCACTTCCAGTACATCTATATGACTTCCACATCATTTATTTATACTTAATTTTTCTAATGGCTTCTTTCGATAAGTGTTTCTTTTTGGACCGTTTCCCTTGTTTTTTGAAGGGTACAAATTTGTCGACTATACACTTAATTTCACTCTTTAATATTCCAGCATTCTGTTGCTGTCTTATTTTGCAGTGTGTTATTCCAGTCTATCTTTGCTAAATATTTACTTATGTCCTTATACCGTCCTTTGTGGAAATTTCTCCTATACTGCTTTTTACTATTCCTTTCTGATTTTACTTTGATGGTAAAATGTATCTGGTTGTGATCGCTACTCCCCAGTGGCTCACGTATCTTGACATTGTCAACTAATTCATTCTGTGAGGACAAAACTATGTCTAACACATTCTCTCCCCTGGTTGGTTCTAGGACATGTTGAGAAAGGAAACTATCTTGTACTAAAATTAAAAACTTGTGGTCCTCACTCCCCATACTCTGAAGAGATTTCCATTGTATATGCCCGTGGTTAAAATCCCCCATAATAATACAATCCCGTTTGCTTACTTCCCTTATAGCGTTTTGTATTTTTTCATTCTCTTCTATGCTTATGTTTGGACTTCAATAAACTAACCCAACTGTTAACGTTGAGTTTCCTGTAACTATGTTACACCAAACAGCTTCTTCGCAGTCTGCTTCTCTTTCTAATTTTATTTCATAAGCCTGGATAGATTCTTTAATATATAAAATAACTCCACCTCCCTTTCTTCCTATTCTATCTTTTCTAAACATTACATATCCTGTCAGTCCCAATTCGGCATCTGATATATCGGTGGTGGTCCATGATTCAGTTATACCTATTATATGAGGGTCAATATATATTTGACGGTGTCCAATGAATGTCTGGACGATTGAAATCGCCCAAGAGTAACACACAATCGCAGTCTGTGTTCAAAGCTCTAGTGACTAGTTCCAGCGATTTGTCGAGCTCTGACCAGGTGTGCACATCCGACCAGGTCGGGACGTAAACATACCCTAGATAGAGGCTATGTTCCGCCAAGCGCGTTTGAGTCCATGCTATTTCCAAATCCAGCCTACGTTTGGAGTTGTATGTATTACTTACTGAAACCAAGACACAATCGCCGCGACACGTCTTGTTGCTTGCTACAACTGTGCTGTCTCTGTCTCCTTATGTATATGTTGTATATATTTGGCAGAACCTCGTTGTCGAAAATATCCCCCCCGCAGCCATGTTTCGGTTATCGCTATGAAGTTGTAGTCATGATCGTTAAAGAAAATGCTAAAGTCTTGTAACTTGCCGACGATGCTAGTAGTGTTCTGGTAAAAGAGTTTATAGGTTGGGCTAGGTCCGGGGTTGGAATTTACATCCCCACTCAACATAAGCAGAATCGGCAGAAGAGCAATCAAGAAGAAACCTGCCGTCACGCATGTGTGAATCCGTCGACGCATGTCACCGCCGTGATGGAAACCCGACGATTTATGCATTCTTCGGGGACACAACACGAACCGACCCGTGCTGATTCTATGTTGTATGTTGACCGGCACCGGCACCCAAGGACGACTCGTCAGGGCACAAGAGTGCAACCACGCGTGACCTCGACACAGCAGTTCAGCTGGTGCAGGACAATAGCGAATCCTCGGTGGCAGCTTTTACAATAAAATCAATATATCAGTCTTTAAAACCACATAAAATAGGTATAAGACGTAATGTTGTAGACACACTCACGTACCATTCACGTATTGTGTAGCGCGGCAGTTCAACGCTCGCTTCAGTAAATAGGATATAGTGCGAAACGAAAAATGTTAACACTTCAACGTCGCCATTACACGCTATATACATGATGTGATATTGTACAACTATTGGTGAATTGTTGTTTTATAATTTTCACTGTATGTATATTGCGTGATACTAGTCAAGCCGACATGCTTACTTGTGTGGTCTTTCTGAGAATGGCTTTTTTGTTATTGTAGTATTTTGGTGCTGGATATTTTATGTCATATTTTACAGGGTTATGTCCTTTATCTCCTGTTTTGTTTATGACGACACGACGTGTCATCTTTGTTGGAAGGGGACGAATGCAAAATAGCGTAACCGTGATAAATATTAATAAGTCAATGTATTAGTTTATTAGAGAGAGAGAGAGAGAGAGAGAGAGAGAGAGAGAGAGAGAGAGAGAGTGGGTGGCCCGATCGGTCTACTATTGACGTCAAAGGAGAGGGTGTGCATGTATACAAACTATGCTACTGCATATTATAGTTGTATTGATGTAGCATTGCTGTTGCTGGTATTTAATAAACTCATCAACCCACGCTGTGGGGCTTGGAATATTCTGTTGTGTAAATGGTTGGTTGTGGTTACATTAGGTTGGCGACCAGACATTGTATTAGGTTGAAAGTCCTAGTGTAATTCACACAACCTACAATGTTACACTGGCGAGCCCATCCACGTCTGATGAGAAAGACAGTGTACACCACCGTGATATGATGTTCACCGCTATATACGAAGGCAGTCACAATGTATGTGGATTCGACGGACCCAGTATGTCCCATCTTTGTCACTGGGAGGCCTACTGGCCTCGACGACGAATCGGACACGCTTGTCATCACGACAGACGCTCAACCGACGTCAGTGTGTCCCCCTTGATGCGTCTTATCTGACGAAGAGGCAGAGGACCTATTTTTCGAAGCCTTCGTCGATTGGCTGGACAGCCGGTTGATGCACAAACCCCGTCGAAGGAGGAAGACACGTCTGACCGAGCAGCCGGCCCCAGAGACGAGGCAGATGGGTGTCTGGGCAGCGACACCTGTCCTAACGTGCCACTCGATCAATGGGGCCGCCATGTTTTCGGTTGTTACTTCACTTACCACCGATGTAGCAGCATTAACTACGAGAGTTGAATGTTTCGAGACGCAACGACCAGCGCCCCTACAGACCCGTGCCGTCAACTCGGCTTGGTTCGGTCCGAACTAATGTTGTGAAGAACTGGGCCACTTCTATGATTAACAACCTTCGCGGAAGAGCCGTGGCGACAGACCCAGCCATAGTTTGTTTAATACTAAATTGGACGATGTTTATGCACCTTTGATTTTGCTTAGGGAGCACCAGCAGGGTAGGTTAATTTATCCTGTTTTCTCATTTCCATGTGATTGTATTTATTTGTCATTTACGCTACAAGTACACACCATTACAACCATGGCGACTTTCTTGAATGTATCAGTGTTCTTGTTGCGGGTTGAGGTGATTGAACAGGGGCCAACCTGTCAAGACCACAGCTTAGGATTGATTGGTTTTTCTATTCTCCGTAGTGAATGATATGCGGCATTTAGAACTGACACCATTGGTTTTGTTGATATAGTTATTGTTGAGTGTGTAAATTCATGGGTGATTCACATTGTATTATTGCCTTGTGCAGTCTTGTTATTGGCTATATTCTTTTGGACACATTCACGAAAATATCTCCTTACGAATTACGTTTTGCTCAAATTGTATTACACTTTATAAAAAACGGAATATCACGTATTAAAATTACACATTATTACCTGGGAGGCTTTTATAATTAATGTTATCGTACTCGTGATGATATTTAGTGTAGCGGACTGTATGACTCGTTCAGCGCGTATAAAGTCGGTGATCAATCGGATTCTCAACTTTCTAAAGTTTGTGGTTCCAAAACAAAAGTTGGTGGTCCAAATATTAACAAAATTACACGCGTAATATAAATGTGCAGCAGTAATGTATGGCAATTATTGATATACTAGTTCAGGTCAAGTTCGTCCTGCATATTAATTTACGATATTCAGATTAAGAACCAACGAATTAAAAAGACAACTTAGGCAACAGTTTATTGTTGACAGAAAAACATCAATGTTGCAAATTACAACAAACACCACTACCCGAATGTCAGCAGGGGACTACCCAGAACTGTTGCCATCATCTGCAGGAGCAGCAGGACTGTCCGTGAAACACTCGCTTGAGACAGTGAATCCAGCTGAATTTGACCTGGACTCGGACAGTGACTCACTGTCCGAGTCTAACTCACATTTGAAGTTGGGCATCCTCGCACCGGATGTATTCCACAGCTGGATAGCTGTTGTGGCTTTGAAGTCAGACATGCTGCGTGATGATGATCACAGCTGACACGGTGGATGACTTGATTTCGAAACTCAGTCTTGAACTCTTCATTTGTTACGCTGTGCTGTGATGCCTCTTTCACATTGAGCTGGAAGGGCCATCACTACGAAACTAAACTCAATCTAAACTCAAATTGGCGGGAACATTGGCGAATCTGGATCGTGGTGAATTGTTGATGCAAAAAAAAAAAAAAACAAGTGGAAATATTGGTCGCTATGTATTATTCTTACCTTAATACTATTCATAAAGTAGCACTAGCCATATACTGAGTAACAGTTGTGCTTAAAGTAGTTAGTTAGTTAAAGTATTTAAAAACAACACTTTCGTCTAGTGAGTGATACTAGGGTAACTTAGCCTTCGACAATTTTGTAAACAAGATTTAACAAACTTGAGTATGTGGTAGAATACCTAGGAGATAAAGTAACTCACATAAAACTACTTACATAAGACACTATCTGTGTAAGCCAGCACCTGCTAGATACTTTGATTAGGTAGCATTGTTGTTAAAATTAAGCAAGGGCAATACATAGTTGGGCGAACTCCAGTTTGTTTATGTAGCTAGTATCCCACATATTCGCTAGGACAAGGTATAACCTTAATAAATAAGGCAGTCTAGCGTAACAGAATTGATTGTATTTAAATTAGGTCACTACAGGTAACATTAGCGTTCGTGATAGGATATATAGTCAGCTGTGTAATTATTTTATCTTTATAAAGACTAAGTCAATTATTTTATTAAATACATTCTGATATGGCGTGTCTACAGAAGGAGAAAGTTAGGTTGACATATATTGTGAAAAGGATGGAAATTAGAATTAGCAAGGAGACAGGTGGAATGGAGAGAGACGACAGGGAGAGAGTTGGGAATACTGTGAGGAGCAGAGTAATGGCAAGAAGATTAAGGAAAGGAGACTGAGAGGAGGAAAGGTGATTGGAGAGGAAGAGATTGGAGAATCGGTGACAGAAAACGTGACAGGGGATAAGGTGTCTGTAGAGAACAATGGAGGGGAATTGGGACGGGAGAGTAGAGAAGAAAAGTGATGGGAGGAAAGATGAAGGGACGAAAGGAAATGAGACTAAATGTGATAGAAGAAAAGTCGATAAAAGGGACGATGACAGAGGGAAAGATGACATGAGAAAAAACGAGAGTAAAGAATGGAACGGAAGAGAATGTGACAGGAGAGAAGACGGCACGGGGAAAAGACAACAACCAGACATATGCAAACAGGAGAAGGAGCTAGTCTGAAGCAGTGATGGAGGTGGCAATGAGAAAAGATAGGGTTTTCATGGGCATTTCTATTCTGAGAAACACAGATCAGACAATAAGCGAAGGGGATTGATTGTGTACCGTGGGCTAGGATAGAACATATGACTGAAAGGGTAGAGAAGGTAATGGGGCATGGCATAGGAGGGTTTATACTAGTATACTTATGGAGAAATAATGCAGACAGGGAGGAAACAACTGGGATAGATTAGAAGTACAGTTAATGAGGAAGATAAAGAAGACAAGAGTTGAACAAATTATTTTCTAAGGAATTTAGCCAGTAACGGGAGGAAGGGAGGCAACATATAGAAACTACAAGAGGATGGCGACCAACGCATTCGTTTAGCAGATGTGTGAAGAAGAGGGGATGGGATTCACAGATTTATGGGGATACTTTGTTAGAAGGGAAGATAAGTACATGACAGATGGCCTCCATCTAAGTGGAAGGGGGACAGCAGTTTTATTAGAGAACCTGCTGCGATCTGTTGACAGTGGGACAGGTTGCATCTATCTAAACTAGATTCGTAGAGGGGAGTCACAGAGAAGCCTGAAACTGGAGGCATAGTAAATACAGCATCAATAAATAAGTAAAGAACATTCTAGAAAACTGTTCTGAAACTGGAAATATATGTGTTTGTTTAAATGCAAGGAGCATAGTAAACAAAAGAAATGAACTAAACATTATGGTAGAAGATATTGACCTTCTCATAATAGGTATAACCGAATCATGGACCACCACCGATATATTAGATGCCGAATTGGGACTGACAGGCTATGCATTGTTTAGGAAAGAATGAATAAGAAGAATGAGAGGAAGTTATTTTAAATATTAAAAATCTATCCAGGCTGATGAAATAAAATTAGTAAGAGAGACAGATTGTGAAGAAGCTGTTTGGTGTCATATAGTTACAGGAAAGTCAACGTTAACGATGGGATTAGTTTATCGAAGTCTAAACGTAAGCATAGAAGAACATAAAAAGAACAAAACGCTGTAAAGGAAGTGAGCAAACGGGACTGTATTATCATGGGGGATTTTAACCATGGGCATATGCAATGGAAATATCTACAGAGTATGGGGAATGAGGACCACAAGTTTTTAATTTTAGTACAACATAGTCTCCTTTCTGAACATGTGCTAGAACCAACCAGGGGTGAGAATGTGTTAACATGGTTTTCTCCTCAGTGAATGAATTAGGCGACAATGTCAAGATATGTGAGCCACTGGGGAGTAGCGATCACAACCAGATACATTTTACCATAACAGTAATATCAGAACTGAATAGTAAAAAGCAGTACAGGATAACTATTTCCACATAGGAAGTTTGATATAAGGACACGAGGAAATATTTAGCAAAGATACTCTGGAATAACACACTGAGAAAAAGACAGCAACATAATGCTGGAACATCTTAAAGAGTGAAATTTAGTGCATCGTCGATAATTTTTTTCTATTGAAAAAACAAGGGAAACGGTCCAAAAAAACACTTATCGAAAGAAGCCAATAGACAAATTAAGTACAAACAAATGATGTGGGAGTCATATAGACGTACTGGAAATGATGAAGACTATAATATTTATACAGAAAAACTTAACCAAACTACAGTTGAAATTATAAATTCAAAGAGAAGCTATGAACAAAAATTAGCTCGTAATATAAAACCTGACAGCAAGAGTTGTTATGAGTATGTTTGACGCAATCAGAGCATACCGCTGGTAACAGTTATCAATTTGTTATTAGAAGAGGGAGTGGTTCCTTTAGAATAGAAAGAAGCAAACATTATACCGTTATTTAACAAAAGTTTAGAGAAAAAAGTCAGATAACTATAGACCAGTGAGTTTAACATCGGTGATTTGCAAATTATTAGAAAGACGAATTAAATATCACATGGTGGATTTTCTTGTTAAATATAACTTGAGAAATCCACCTCAACATGGATTTATAAAAATAAGGTCATGCTTAACAAATGTGTTACGTGTTTTGGAAGATATCACTAACTGGGCAGACGAAGGATCACCAGTATAAATCATCTACTTATATTTTCATAAAGCTTTCAACTAAGAACAGCATCAAAGATTACTGCTTAAAGTAAAGGCTCACGGCACAGGAAATGATATAATTAACTGGATAGAAAAATGGCTGATTGACAAAAGAGAACTTGCAGTAGTTGATGTGGAGGCTTCAAACTGGAAATCAGTTTTGAGTGGGGTACCGCAGGGATCAGTACTGGGACCTATATTATTCTTAATATATATCAACGATTTGGACGATGACATAACAAGCAAGATGTTGAAAGTTGCGCGGATGATACATGAGTGTTTAGCAGTACTAAAAGTGATGGAGATAGACATTATTTACATGATCATTTTGACAGGTTGATCAAATGATCTTAAAAGTGTCACAGTTTGTTGAATTCTGGGAAAGGTAAATGCCTCACACAGGACATCGGAACGAATATGTACAATATACAATAGGGTGTACTGTATTAAGTACTACTGCAAAAGAAAGCGACTTAGGGTTAACCATTAATTAGTGCTGATATAAAGGTTTCGGAACAGTTCAGAATTGCAGCTTCAAACGGAAATCAAATCATTGGATTAATTAGGCAAAATATAGCGTATAAGAAAAAATAACTAATAATACCGCTGTACAAGACAATAGCTAGGCCTCAGTTAGAATAATGTATACAATCGTGGAGGCCATATCGCAAGAAGGACAGATATGCTAGAAAGAGTACAGTGGAGAGCAACTAAAATGAGGCATCTTAGTTATGAAATAAGCAAAAAAAAAGTGGTTTAACAATACTTGGGACAGGAGATTGAGAGGAGATCAGATAGAAGTGTTTAAAATATTGAATGATTATGAAAATATTGATAGAAATATTTTTTCTCAGTTAAGAAAGATCGAAGGACTAGTGGACATAAAGTTACATTAGTAAAGGAGCAGTGTAGATTAGATTACATACATATTTTCGCAATATTTTCGTAATATAAATATGCCTGGAATGACGGTGAATGATAGAATTAAATGACTTAGGTATCAAATTTAAGCAAACCTGTAGTTATAATGACGAAATCGAGGTTGGCCCGGTACTAGACAAGTATTCCATTATCTTCTTTTTAAAATGTAATCTTTTTAATCTGCCGGGCTTGTCGGCCGGCACTTTTTCAAGTTACCGGGACAACGAAATATTTGACAGTCTCGGCCCTCCGGGTCAGCAGTAATTTCGAACACTGCTAATAACCGCTCGCACGTAAATGTCTCAAAACTTGTTGTTTTCATCAATGGGTTTGTTGATCAGGGTTTGATCAAACTTAAGATTTACCACCAGGAAGATGATGTTTAAAACCGTGCATCTGGTGATTACAATTAGTTGCAGGAGATTTTATGAATGCAAGAGGTAGTCTGGCAATTTAAAATTAGGGGACGCCAATGACACGGTCATACCGATAATATGTCACAATCGGCCGTTGACGCACGATGCTTGACAGCACAGCCAGTCATCCGCGCTGCCAGGCCAGTGGTGCCGCCCATTACGCTACGCAGGTGTGACAGCCAATGGCAACACAATGACATTATTCGCTGTGACGCTACGTGGTACACTCGTAAAAGGACAATTGCTCAGCCTACGGCAATTGAACAGAAAAGCGCATTTGCAGCATAAATTCGATTTAAAACCGCCTGTGTAGCGATTCCCGCGAAGCGGAAAATTGAAATTTAATTAGCAAAGTGATCACGTGGTATGGTGACGTCACAAACGAAATGTACTCCCACCAGGCCGCCCCTTTGCATGTATTCAGAGCATGTTTACAAGGATAGCTTATGCGTCGAAACGAGCGTCAGAATGAGTTATTGTGTGATATTCCAATGTAATACAAACACTAGTCATCATAGAGGAATAAGCAGTTATCTTACGGTTCCACATGAATTCAATTTTATTAAAAAAAACAATGAATGCCAATGGGCCTACAAGCCGACGAGGTTTCGCTGAGCTTCGGCTCGTTTTCAGAATAATTATATCGGTTGCAACCCGCCGAAGATAATCTACACCAATAATCATACATAGCAAACATATATTGTATCCAGCTACAGCAAGTAACGTGTATAATATCATATCACAAGAATATTGATATATGAAGGAGGAGTTGTACAATTTATCATAACAACTTAAATCAGTCAGTGAATTTCCGTTAGTCCCGGTAGCTCAATCGGTAGACGCGTTGCTTTTGTGTAATTTATTTAACAATCCGGTGACGCCTGTTCAAGCGTGACACCGAACCCTTGATTTTGGTGACACTTTTTCGTTTATGTTTTCACGAAGTAATATAAGCCAAATCATTTTTATACTATGATGCACTGTTTGTAAATATTGTTAATTTTTTTGTAGTAATTATATATTCGACACACACTCCAGAAAAATATAAGGTGGTGGATATATAATTTATTAATTACAGATTAATCGTGGAAGTGGAAGGTATGCCACAAGAGAAGAGTGGTATTACCAGTTCGTTCGCATTCGCCCGATGTGGCAGGACAAGCACCGTCTTGTCTTCATCGCTGAACTCCCGCAAACGGATCATGTCATTTAACTCCGGTACAATATCTGGACCTGGCTAATCGCTCCTGACGTGACGGAATATAGCCTACAGATACAGATACAGACTGATTTGGGTTACGATACCTTGTGAGGGACTATTTTTCTACCGCAGAAATGTTTAGGTACCGATCCCACCTCATGTAACACGAGTCTCGTTTATGGTATGGGGGGTCTCACCTGTATAAGGGGAATCGTTACGAATCATAGAAACCTTCGCAAAACGTGTCAGATAACTAACACATTTATTATATTGTTACAGGGAGAATCGTATGTATTCTGTCCTGGACTGCAGAGAAGGACTGGTTATTTGCCTAGTGCTGCACCTGTTATGCATGTACGTCCTTGATGTCGTGTTGCCGGTCAAAAATGGAACTTACATGGTATTTTGATGCACAAGGTTAACCTCGAATTGGAAATGCTTATTATTCCCATTACTCCGTTAAATTGGTCTGAAATGGTGTCTAACAGCCTGATTACAAACCAGTTACGTTCCCCAAAATGGCATACTCTTTAAAAAATGGAAATCATTCACATTTCTAAATTGCAACCATCTTCAGATCTTTCTGACCAGATTGACTGGTACCTATCTAACAGCGTCATATGGTGGCCATTTTTGTTTCAGTTCCTAATTCCCATTTTTAGTACTGCTGTGTTATGTTATCTGCAACCAAACTGTTGCCGTGCATTGTTTGCATCTAAGTTGCCTATATATGAAACCCGACGACCAAACACCACCTTACTGGAGGATATAGAAATGACGCCCCCAGAATGTGTATCTATGATTCGTGTCCATGCCAGGAACCTTGCCGTTCCGAGAACAAGAACAAGAAGTTTATTTTGACCCCAAAACATAACACAATAATAACACAATAAACATGTCAAGTATATGCATTACCACAAATAAAATAAATATGCATATATATTATGAACCATTTCTTAAAGGCAGAAATAATAAGTGACTAAAGCAGAAAAATATACCTTGTGTTTTAAGACACACAAGGGGGGTCAGTGGTTCCCACTAAGACTTGCTGTCGCTATCATGGGAGCCACGGTAGTTATAACCAATTATTAAACCAAAAAAATCCTTTTTTATCATACGTTGTCCTTTATATCTTAGATATCGGCTGATGTATACAAATATGTGCATATACTTAAATAGTAGTTTTCGTCCATTTTGTAACAATTTCATTATTAATTTTGGATACATGAATAACAATTTGTAAGTGTGCATCTATATTTGTATTTTTTTAGGAAAATATTGTTTGCGTAAATTGCAAAGCCTCGCAGGCTATGAGTATATATATTTTTTTCTCACAAATTCAGGAGTATTGTTTATAGTGTGGGGCAAGTTATATTTAAGACATTGTTTTGCAAATTCATGTTTAGTTCTGACGGTAAGTATATTTTTATATTTCCGAGTATTATGATGGTGTATATTAGCAATGGAAGTAACCTGCCAGTTTCATAAATAAACAGGTAGGTTTTTGTGAATGTATTTAAAGTAAAATTTAAATTTTTTAATTTTAATTGGCATTCAATTTTTTTAACAAATTAAGTTGCTTAAACAGTGGCTCGGTGAGTGAGTTATATCCACTTAACATTATTATACGAACAGCTTTTTTATTTTCATTACTCTGTTTACTTTGTATCCCCATAAGAGAATAGTTACGTAACCAATCGCGGATGCCTTATGCAGGACTCCTCTACCTAGTTTCTTACTTGTAGGTATACTAATATGCTAGTGTATTCCATCAAACTTGCTTGACTCACCACAATGTTAACTGTGCGAGTCGTCAATAGTTTGAATCAACAACAGTGAGTTATTGTGATAGCCAATTTATTGGCTCTGGTTGATCATTATATGTTCGTTTGTATAACGCCGACACGTTTCATCCAACATTCCAGGGGCTGATTGTAAGACATCCATAGCATTTTCCACTGCCTGAAGTGTTATTGTACAACTACTAGTGTATTGCTGTTTTAGAGTTTTCACGGGATGTATAATGCGTCATGTTAGTCAAGCCGACATGCTTACACGTGTGGTCTTTCTGATAATGGTTTCTTTGTTACTGTATTATTTTGGTGCAGGGTATTTTATGACATGTTCTACACGGTTATGTCCTTTAACTCCTCTTTTGTTTAAGACGACACGACGTTTCATCTTTGTTGGAAGGGGACGAATGTAAAGTACCATGACCGTGATCAATATTAATAAGTCAATTGATTAGTTTATATGAACTAGAAAAAACCAGGCAACCAGATAGATAGATAGAGAGAGAGAGAGAGATAGAGAGAGAGAGAGAGAGAGAGAGAGAGAGAGAGAGAGAGAGAGAGAGAGAGAGAGAGAGAGAGAGAGAGGGGGTTGCCCTGTAGGTCAACTATTGATGTCAAGGGAGACGGTGCACTAATGTCTATGTTTATGTTAATGTTTTGCTACTCATAACAACATAATATTTATACGACGGTCCTATGCTACTCTTCTTTTTCCAACGTGTCAGACTAATTACTCAATAAATAACTTGATTATATAAAAGACGTCATCGAACAAATGACCAAGCGAGCTCCTTGACGGTCTCTTACGACTACATTATTCATGTGTTCGTGAGAAACAGGTTGGGGTGGAATGAACCAGGTCATCGTGACCTACTACAAAGACAGGTCGAGAAAAACATACCCATATTGCATACATTGCTTTGATTCGACCCATCCGTCAACATGATTAACCACACAAGTGTCACTTGCCAAAGAGCGTATATACACCTCCACAACATTAGACATATCAGACGATACCTCACAACAGTTGCGAATAAATCACTTGTGCGCGCTTTCGTCATATCTATATTGGACAACGGGAACGCGCTACTGGCTGGATTACCGTTCGAGTTATTGTGATAGCCAAATTCTTGGCTCTGGTTGATCATTATATGTTCGTTTCTATTACGCCGACACGTTTAATCCAACATTCCAGGGGTTCATTGTAAGACATCTATAGCACTTTCCACTGCATGAAGTGTTATTGTAAAACTAATAATGTATTGCTGTTTTATAGTTTTCACGGGATGTATATTGCGTCATGTTAGTCAAGCAGACTAGCTTACACGTGTGGTCTTTCTGACAATGGCTTATTTGTTATTGTAGTATTTTGGTGCTGGGTATTATATGTCATGTTTTACACGGTTATGTCCTTTATATCCTGTTTTGTTTCACACGACACGACGTGTAATATTTGTTGGAAAGGGACAATATTGTAAAGTATCATAACCATGATCAATATTAGTAAGTTAATTGATTAGTTTTTATGAATTAGAGAAAACCAGGCTACCAGAGAGAGAGAGAGAGAGAGAGAGAGAGAGAGAGAGAGAGAGAGAGAGAGAGAGAGAGAGAGAGAGAGAGAGAGAGAGAGAGAGAGAGAGAGAGAGAGAGTTGCCCTGTAGGTCAACTATTTATGTCAAGGGAGACGGTGCACTAATGTCTATGTTTATGTTAATGTTTTGCTACTCATAACAACATAATATTTATACGACGGTCCTATGCTATTCTTCTTTTTCCAACGTGTCAGACTAATTACTCAATAAATAACTTGATTATATAAAAGACGTCATCGAACAAATGACCAAGCGAGCTCCTTGACGGTCTCTTACGACTACATTATTCATGTGTTCGTGAGAAACAGGTTGGGGTGGAATGAACCAGGTGATCGTGACCTACTACAAAGACAGGTCGAGAAAAACATACCCATATTGCATACATTGCTTTGATTCGACCCATCCGTCAACATGATTAACCACACAAGTGTCACTTGCCAAAGAGCGTATATACACCTCCACAACATTAGATATATCAGACGATACCTCACAACAGTTGCGAATAAATCACTTGTGCGCGCTTTCGTCATATCTATATTGGACAACGGGAACGCGCTACTGGCTGGATTACAGTTCGAGTTATTGTGATAGCCAAATTCTTGGCTCTGGTTGATCATTATATGTTCGTTTCTATAACGCCGACACGTTTAATCCAACATTCCAGGGGTTCATTGTAAGACATCTATAGCACTTTCCACTGCATGAAGTGTTATTGTACAACTAATAATGTATTGCTGTTTTATAGTTTTCACGGGATGTATATTGCGTCATGTTAGTCAAGCAGACTAGCTTACACGTGTGGTCTTTCTGACAATGGCTTATTTGTTATTGTAGTATTTTGGTGCTGGGTATTTTATGTCATGTTTTACACGGTTATGTCCTTTATATCCTGTTTTGTTTCACACGACACGACGTGTAATATTTGTTGGAAAGGGACAATATTGTAAAGTATCATAACCATGATCAATATTAGTAAGTTAATTGATTAGTTTATATGAATTAGAGAAAACCAAGCAACCAGAGAGAGAGAGAGAGAGAGAGAGAGAGAGAGAGAGAGAGAGAGAGAGAGAGGGTTGCCCTGTTGGTCAACTATTGATGTCAAGGGAGACGGTGCACTAATGTCTATGTTTATGTTAATGTTTTGCTACTCATAAAAACATAACATTTATACGACGGTCCTATGCTATTCTTCTTTTTCCAACATGTCAGACTAATTACTCAATAAATAACTTGATTATATAAAAGACGTCATCGAACAAATGACCAAGCGAGCTCCTTGGCGGTCTCTTACGACTACATTATTCATGTGTTCGTGAGAAACAGGTTGGGGTGGAATGAACCAGGTCATCGTGACCTACTACAAAGACAGGTCGAGAAAAACATACACATATTGCATGCATTGCTTTGATTGGACCCATCCGTCAACATGATTAACCACACAAGTGTCTCTTGCCAAAGAGCGTATATACACCTCCACAACATTAGACCTATCAGACGATACCTCACAACAGATGCGAATATATCACTTGTGCGCGCTTTCGTCATATCTATATTGGACTACGGGAACGCGCTACTGGCTGGACTACAGTTCGAGTTATTGTGATAGCCAAATTCTTGGCTCTGGTTGATCATTATATGTTCGTTTCTATAACGCCGACACGTTTAAACCAACATTCCAGGGGTTCATTGTAAGACATCCATAGCACTTTCCACTGCATGAAGTGTTATTGTACAACTAATAATGTATTGTTGTTTTATAGTTTTCACGGGATGTATATTGCGTCATGTTACTCAAGCAGACTAGCTTACACGTGTGGTCTTTCTGACAATGGCTTATTTGTTAGAGAGAGAGAGAGAGAGAGAGAGAGAGAGAGAGAGAGAGAGAGAGAGAGAGAGAGAGAGAGAGAGAGAGAGAGAGAGAGGGTTGCCCTGTAGGTCAACTATTGATGTCAAGGGAGACGGTGCACTAATGTCTATGTTTATGTTAATGTTTGGCAACTTATAACAACATAATATTTATACGATGGGCCTATGCTATTCTTCTTTTTCCGACACGGTAAACTAATTACTCAATAAATAACTTGACTATACAAAACACGTCATCGAACAAATGACCAAACGAGCTCCTTGACAGTCTCTTACGACTACATTATACATGTGTACGTGAGAAACAATTTGGGGTGGAATGAAGCGGGTCATCGTGACATACTACAAAGACAGTACGAGAAAAACATACACATATTTCATACATTGCTTCGATTAGACCCATACGATTAACCACACAAGTGCTATTTGCCAAACAGCGTATATGCACCTCCACAACATTAGATCTATCAGACGATACCTCACAACAGATGCGAATAAATCACTTGTGCGCGCTTTCGTCATATCTAAATTGGACTACGGGAACGCGCTACTGGCTGGACTACAGTTCGAGTTATTGTGATAGCCAATTTCTTGGCTCTGGTTGATCATTATATGTTCGTTTCTATAACGCCGACACGTTTCACTCAATATTCCAGGGGCTGATTGTAAGACATACATAACACTTTCCACTGCATGAAGTGTTATTGTACAACTACTAGTGTATTGCTGTTTTATAGTTTTCACGGGATGTATATTGCGTCATGTTAGTCAAGCCGACATGCTTACACGTGTGGTCTTTCTGACAATGGCTTATTTGTTATTGTAGTATTTTGGTGCTGGGTATTTTATGTCATGTTTTACACGGTTATGTCCTTTATATCCTGTTTTGTTTCAGACGACACGACGTGTCATCTTTGTTGGAAAGGGACTAAGGTAAAGTATCATAACCGTGATAAATATTAATAAGTTAATTGATTAGTTTTTATTATGAGAGAGAGAGAGGGAGAGGGAGAGAGAGAGAGAGAGAGAGAGAGAGAGAGAGAGAGAGAGAGAGAGAGAGAGAGAGAGAGAGAGAGAGAGAGAGAGAGAGAGAGAGAGAGAGAGAGTTGCCCTGTAGGTCAACTATTGATGTCAAGGGATACGGTGCACTAATGTCTATGTTTATGTTAATGTTTTGCTACTTATAACAACATAATATTTATACGATGGGCCTATGCTATTCTTCTTTTTCCGACACGGTAAACTAATTACTCAATAAATAACTTGACTATACAAAACACGTCATCGAACAAATGACCAAGCGAGCTCCTTGACAGTCTCTTACGACTACATTATTCATGTGTACGTGAGAAACAATTTGGGGTGGAATGAAGCGGGTCATCGTGACATACTACAAAGACAGTACGAGAAAAACATACACATATTTCATACATTGCTTCGATTAGACCCATACGATTAACCAATCAAGTGCTATTTGCCAAACAGCGTATATGCACCTCCACAACATTATATCTAACAGACGATACCTCACAACAGATGCGAATAAATCACTTGTGCGCGCTTTCGTCATATCTAAATTGGACTACGGGAACGCGCTACTGGCTGGACTACAGTTCGAGTTATTGTGATAGCCAATTTCTTGGCTCTGGTTGATCATTATATGTTCGTTTCTATAACGCCGACACGTTACACTCAACATTCCAGGGGCTGATTGTAAGACATCCATTGCACTTTCCACTGCATGAAGTGTTATTGTACAACTACTAGTGTATTGCTGTTTTATAGTTTTCACGGGATGTATGTTGCGTCATGTTAGTCAAGCAGACAAGCTTACACGTGTTGTCTTTCTGACAATCGCTTATTTGTTATTGTAGTATTTTGGTGCTGGGTATTTTATGTCATGTTTTACACGGTTATGTCCTTTATCTCCTCATTTGTTTAAGACGACACGACGTGCCATCTTTGTTGGAAGGGGACATATGTAAAGTACCATAACTGTAATAAATATTAATAAGTTAATTGAATAGTTTATATTAACTAGAGAAAAAAGGTAACCGGGGAGAGAGTGGGTGGCCCGATCGGTCTACTATTGATGTTAAAGGAGAGGGTGCGCTAGATTATTTAAGTAAGACTGGTATAGTTCGAGACTGGACCGGTCAACATATTACTCACAATCTTAATTGAGGTGTCAGGAACATAGTTAGTAGGACTGACTGCTTCAAAGGCCCAGACAGAGCTTCAAAAATCTAGTAACTAGAAATTAGTAATATTTAGAGTACCAAAGACACCTCAATGGGACTTCAACGAAATGTGGTGTATCCGACGGTCACCACGTACACATATTTCTCACCTATATATAAGGCAAGCCCGATGCTGGGTATGGCATTTTTGCTTAAGCTTATTGCTTATGCTTGACTCGTATGCATACAAATATGCTGACTATGCAACTGCATATTATAGTTGTCTTGTAACATTTCTGTTGCTTGTATTTAATAACGTCATCAACCCACGCTCTAGGGCCTAGAATCTTCTGTTGTGAAATGATTGGTTGTGGTTACATCAGGATGGCGACCAGACAATGTAGTAGGTTCAAAGTCATAGTGTAATTCACACAACCTACAATGCTACAGCAGGTTGCCGACCGCTGCTCTATGCGGTAATGGCTTGAACGGTTCGCCAGGCACAAACTCATATATTGACTAAAGCGTCGTATCAGTAACAAAATATTGTGAACAATCATCTGGCAGAAAACCTAGCTTCAGCATCACTCCGGTTTGTCGGATCATGGCATCGGACAGATCGGGGGGGGGGGGTGGTTGCTGTTGTTTTTTTGTCTCGGCGACAAACACCATTTTTGAAGCACAACAGAAACGTCCGCACCTTTAAAATGTATGACGGTAACCAGGCTAACTATTACGTTATGTCGACAACGAAACCGAAGTGGCTTTTTCGACATGTTGGTCAATGTTTTGTTTCAAGACCTCCTCAAAATGAAACATATCAATAGGATATTTCTTTTTCTTATGCACTCTCATCATTTCGGATATCCCAAAACATAATTTAGCCTTGAAGGTCAGTTTCTAAGAATGTTTCTAAGAACATTGAAAAATATCAAAATATGACAACGCGGCCACTTAGAGACCCCATAGGCCCGAATGTAAGTCCTATTTTCAGAAATAGGTCAAATGATTTGAAGTTTTAAAAACATTATAGCAACCAAAATAACACGAATTTTATTCCAGATATATATAAATGTCACAAACAAATGGTTGATTAAATAAATTTGGCCGGTCACTCTCAAATAATATTATAATAGTTTACACAATATAATAATATTTGTCGGTACGGAACGAATAGTCAACCTCCCTTTAAAGGGAATAAAAACATCTATTGCTTGAATTCATATTAAATTAGATCCTGCTATATATTTCCATGTCCACCAAGCCAAAAAAATCCCCATAAATCGAAGAATTAAAAATTCCACATTTTATGCTGTACATCCGGACATTTTCGAATATGCATATTTTTGGCGCGCTTTTCGGGATGCCGAGATGTGACGTCAGAGTTGACTCTGCCGATACAGCGACCGCTTGTTTACATTCATTCTCAGCAATATGACAGCAGAGGTGGCTGTGTAATGCGAATATCATCATGGTTCATTGTGCGGCATTCGGTTGTAATGCAAACTCTTCTAAACATACAGCAACACACCATTTTTTTCGGTTCCCTACGGATCCAGTTTTATTGAAGAAACACAGCCGGCTTTGCTCCGCTCATTTTGAGAAAAGCTGTTTTGATCGCGATCCGGAGATGTTGGCAACCCTTGGATATCCTGGTGCTCGAATATCGTTGAAAAGCGATGCAGTCCCAACAATATTCCCGGCAGTAGAAGCTGCATTGATGCCGTCAATCCGAAGAAGACAGGCGTCGGCACGGGCAGGATCGACGGCCGCTTTACCCGAGTCGAAGGCAAGCGGGTCTCGCAAGCGTTGTTCCAGTGCCGCAGTCGCCGCTGCAGGCTCCGCTGCCGCTGTCACTACAGCCGGCTCAGCAACTACACCCATGGCTTCTTTAGGGTACCAGGTTCCTTCGACGAGTGGTGAATTTACGAGGTCTGCTTACCGAAAGCGGCAACGAATCAAGGTAATTCTTACATGTTATATCTACTATTATTATTCTGTAGGTCTAGTATAATGCCTGGACTGGACGGTCTCGTGTGTGTCAAGTGTCAAAATAAGTTATTCAACTTATTGTCATTGTATCCCATTGGTTTCAATCATATCACGGAACTCTTCCTAAGTATCTTATATTCTAAATGTTGTAGTTATGCACGATACTACTATAATAAATCTACATATACTCAGTTTTGTGGAAAATTTGATAGTGTAATCAAATCGATTCAGGTGACTGTTTTTATCATTATCATGGTTACAGGAATGTAAGGCAATAAAACAAAAACGTCAGCAAATTAATTGATGCTAATTTGTTAGTTATGCATTTAATTAATCTATTTACTTTTACATGCAAATAAGAAATAATTATTTTAATTATACTCGTTGCCGAGTCAGGTTAGTCTGTTATAATAAGTTTTTTAAACCGTAAGAAGCAATACTTGGATGTAGAACATTGCAATGTGAATTTGCAGATGGAAGAATAATTATATTTTCAAATGTATTTAACGTTGAATTTGCATAAATTAATTATTATTTTTCATACATAACATTTGTTGTTTTTTAAATGACAATACTTGGACTTTATGAAAGTGCCATGCATTTTGATCAACATCAAATGTATGTACACATAAAGTACCATGCATAAGTTAGATATTTAAAACAAAAATTATAAAATTAGGAAGTGGTCTGTCTCACTCTCATAGTTGGAACCAGTTGCTGGCAATCTCCTCCTCTGACACATGACTCACTAAAGTCTTATGTCATCAATGACTTGCTGAAGAATTATCCCCCATCAGTATTCTCTGTAGAAACAGTTTATTACAGTGTTTGGCACCTGTCTGCTAATCCAGCTAATTGGACTCCTTTGTTGTGACTCCTCCACTTGACTGAGGAACTAAGTGTAGTGTTTGCCCTAGTCAACTGATCAAAGATCAAATCTAATTAATTACCAGTTGACATTGCACTTTGTAGGTCTTTCCTGCTATGAATAACAAATACACCAGCCACCTCCAGCTGGCCCACTGCATTCTCCCTCCAGTTAAAATAGTTATCTGAACCTGATCTACTGGTAATTAAAGCATGCTAGGTGGAAATGGCAGGAACTGGGTAACATGGATGTGACATGTCGGATACTTATTATTACTATAATTAACCCATGCAATTAACCCATGCCTAACATCACCCTGATCACCATTGCAATTGGTAAACCTTGCAGGTAGATGTGATTAATTATTATTAATATTGAATGGTTACCACATTGAACACCCTGTAGATTACAGTATGTATTCATCGAGTTAATAATATATTATGTTTAAGTTTTCAAAAGTAATGTTTTCAATAAATATAATTCTTACAGTAGATGCAGCTTTCATAACACACACTATTGTAACACACAAGTACTGTTACATTTGTTACTATAGAATTCTTACAGTAGATGCAGCTTTCATAACACACACTATTGTAACACACAAGTACTGTTACATAACACACACTATTGTAACACACAAGTACTGTTACATTTGTTACTATAGAATTCTTACAGTAGAGAGCAGCTTTCATAACACACACTATTGTAACACACAAGTACTGTTACATTTGTTACTATAGAATTTTTAATATTTCAATAGTAATTTATTGATTTGTATTTTCATAACTCCAGTGCACAGGCCTATGGTGAATTACATTACAGTGTCATATATTGCTATTGCCTAGTTTCCATTTTATTACAGTTGAATATCGAAGACAATGTACATCATGCAATATATACTATTACATTTGAAGGTATTATCATTACATTTTGAATTGGAACTACAGTATGTACCGAGATAAATATTTAGAACAAAAATATAACTATTGTATCTTGTATTATCTACTAACAACGTTTACGGATAGAACATATTTTTCATTTTATGTCTGTATAACATGAATGAATGGAAGACAAAAGAAATGTCACTGCAATTTAATAGATTGCAATCAGTGTAATTACACCTTACTGCTTGGTGCATTGCTAATTACTGGCACAAGTCATGATGTTTTTTTAAACAGAAGCTCAGAAATGTACCAAGGACCATTATTCGGCTCCCACATTATTCATGGGATGGATGTTGGCAATCATAAAACCTGGATAAACTAGTTCAATAGGATACAGAAAGCATAATTAAATTTATATTTTGATGCGACATATATTAATAAACATGTATATATATTATATGCCAGTTACTATTACATTGTTTCTGTTATTATATTGTGCTTTGTTCAACTTATTGTTACTAATAGGTATTATTATTATTACACCACTCCTGGAGCAGGCTTCCTATAGTGACTATAAAATTGAGTATTGCAGGATTGTTCATGTCTGCAGTCACATATTGTTATGATAGTAACTATATCAATGGATAAGGATTCTACTAATGATGTTACAAAATGTCATTAATGAATTTATTTGATTTTTAACTTAATGTTATTAAAAAAATCAAGTAAATTTATCAAATAATAAATATGTTCACATTTGGATGTGGGTTGTTGCCCAGCTACCAAGTGTGAAAATGGTCATTTGTTGTGAAACAATAACAATAAATGCAATGCAAGTTGCAAACCTATCTATTGTATATTTAATAGATGATTAGTTATAACCAAAAATAAAATGTTCACAAGTAATATATTGTCACATTTTCCAGGTAATTGTTTGCATAAAAGTGTAACATAACAAAAGTAACTATGTCTCTGTGTAGATTCTGTAAGCGTGATATCAATTATTTATGATGTTTTTATCATAGAATAAACAATACATACCTTGCAACTTGAAATTAATTTATTAATTTGTATTTTTCACAGCTAGGCAGTCTGTTCACACTTGGAAGCTGGGCAAATGACTAGACAAATGGATGTACTCCTTTCTGACAAGATGGTAAAAGACAGGATTTTGTTTGCTTTTGTCAGAAACCTACAACAATTTATTTTTTTGCAAATTCTATAAGGGTCATTTGTTATTTCAGTTATTTGCTGACATTCTGGCAGCAGCTCGAGATAGTCCACCGTCGACCAAGAATGGGTCATCTGAAGATACAGCAACTGAATATGACAGCTCTCGTACGGATTCCTGTGATACAGAGGATTCCACACCTGAGTCAGTCACAGCTTCCACTCCAAAAAGGAGCAGCAAATGCTTTCAGGTTGACATCAGGCCATCAACTCGCACGAGAAGAGTGCAAGCAGTCTGTGCATCAGAGCAGGTTGCTGTGCAGGTGACATCAGCAGTGAGGTCAACGAGTGTGCAGTGCAGTTTGTTGACTGGTCCGATTAGTGACTCGAGTGACTAAAACGGGGAGGAAGTGACATCTGCTGCAGATCCAGAGTATGTTTGCTCTGACAATGAGTCGACTAGTCGTGACAGCAGCAACAGTGACAGCGATGACCATGTCGACCAGTACACTGACACAGAGGAGGGTGTTACAAACAAGACTCCCTTGAGGAAAGATTGCTGCCCTTCCAGGGAGAGGTACTTCTTGGTTGCAGAGTCTTCACTTCGTCATCTTTTCGCACGTTGCCGAAACTGCACTGGCCAAACCAATGTCGTAGTGCAGCAGTTTCTCGGCTCAATGGGAAGTTGCCCTGTAAAGATAATAATTGGTCTGTAGATGTGAAGCTATGCTATTTATTAGCATGTCATAGGTAAAGTGATCAACAAAATGGACTAGATAACTTGTTTATCAATGGGTATTTGCTGAAGCCATATTCTCATCTGCCTGCAGGGGAAGTATTCCCATGGGTGTTGTTTGGCTTATAACCATTGTCTGTGCACCGTGTGGTGATTCACATTGTGTTACCAGGTATACACAGTTACCAACATTTGGAATGATTCATCCCAGTAACACTGTGTTATGAAACTTGCTTGATGAATTTGTAATGATTCAACCCAGTAAAACTGTGTTCTGAAACTTGCTTGATGGATTTGTAATAAATATGTCACACAAAAAATGTGATTAAAAATGCTATGTCCTTATGATTTTTATGGACATAGTCGTAGGGCACATATATACCCACTGGTAGCATCTCACATATAAGACCCCTAAGGTTACACTAAACCCCTAGGTCTAGGACATAACCCTTCAGGCTATAACCCATTACCATAATTATTCAATTGTTCTGCATGTTGTTTTAATGTTTATTTTAGTTTATTTTGATTATATAGTAGCTATATTGTTATGTGTCAGACTCAGAGTAATAAAATTATTGTTCCACATAAATGACATAATGATAATCTAGAGCTGTCATTATATATGTCATGATATTATGGTCATCTCGCGAACAACTGTCCAACTAAAAAAGTGTGGGTTTTGTCCAGAGGGGTGATATCGTAAGTAGCTATAACGTCCTAAACTCGATCCGCATAAACCAGACAACCATGCTTACGACGTTCGACGGTTCGTAACTTTGTGAAGTTTGTCTTTGACAAGTCTGTTTACAATTACTTCGTCCGATGACCTACTTAGCTACAACCTCTAGCTAACTCTCTGTACAGCTTTGACACCGCATTTTATAATATAACGTCGTACTAAAACGATATAATTGTTGTTGTCGACAGTTTTCACACCATATGTGTCATTATAATGAAGTTGAAGCTTACCAGTCGGTGTTGCATGAGCGAACATTGTGACTGTCCGACTCCGCATCATCTTCTTCGCTACCGTCGCTGAAACGCTCGGAAAGAGCGGAATTAGACGAATCATCCGCTGTAACCGTTCCCGCTAGTGGCTCAAAATCGTATGATTTCACTTGAAACTCTGCGAAACTCCCACTAGCCATGATGTTACAAGAGAATGGAGAGAACAACAATGGCGATGCATAGATGTCAACAAAGCCGCGAGTCGGCATTGACGTCACGATACCACGTGATCGCCTAGCTCATTAAATTTCAACTTTCTGCGGGAATCTCTACACAGACGGGTTTAAAATAGAATTTTGTCTACAAACGTATTTTTCTGTATTTTTTTAATGTTGTCAAATGTTACATACAATGTTAATCTTTGTGTACACATGGAAAACGGATTTTAGCTAATGCCTTGTTGTTATTTCGTTTAAGTAAAGTCCAGTACTGTTTTATTTCGGCACGTAGGCAACCTAACCAACATGATACATTGCACTAATTGCACGTTGTCACTGTATATACACGACAGGTTCTTTTTAGTTCCATACATATATTTCCTGTCATATTTTCCTGTCATCGACCTCAGATGGAAGGCACTAACTATTGTTGGTGAGTATTTTCACAGGTGTCAACGAAATTGGTCAGGATCGACAGCATAAAACACGATGTTCCACTATATGCCTAGCTGTTGTAGGACAGTAAAATAATGGTTTAGAATGTAACGATTAATCGGGAAGTACGAAAACAGTGGATGTGAACTGATCAGGGATTGTGTTTTACGATGATTTGTTAACCTATTGTCTCCGGTAACAGCAGGGTGCGTTTTTAAAGAAAGCGTAACATGTGTGGAAATTTGTGTCAAATATCAATGTATCAGTCAGAGCTCCTGTACACGTGACTATCGGAAGACAGAGAGGGGGTGGGATGTTGTTGTGGGGATATATAACGTTGGCGTTGACGATATTTGGATGCTGTAGGGCCAGTTTTCGGAACAAGGTGTTGTTTGTTAACTTCGTTGGTACGAATTTAAATCTACTTTTGCTGTCGGATATGTATGCACAGTAGTATGTCCTTGTATGTATTGTATATTGTACAGTGAGTGTTAAACTGTTTGAATACACCGCTCGTTCGTAGTTCATTCACCCGTTTTTCCGTCCGGCCGTACGTATGTACGTACGTTGGCTTGTTCTTTTTTCGTTCGTTCATTCGTTCGTTCATTCATTGAACTGTAGGAAGCATTGTCATAATTACTCCTTGCTAAATGGAATCACAAATACAAAATATGTGCAAACAGTTTATTGCCGACCATAGAGTGATAGTAAGGAACAACTACATCAGTAAAACAAATGTTAGTTCCTTTTGTTTGAAAATATGATAAACTAAGTAGATTTTAACGTCATTGAATTAATGCATCCAAACCAACGCAAATTGCTGCTGTGATTATTTGAAGAGTCTGTCTGACAAATATGTAATAGCCGCTTCTTGTAGATCATTAATACCATTATGTTGAATCTTTAGAAGGGGTATACGCCAACTGATCGAACAATGACTATCTGAACGTTCATAGTGCGGCACCGTTCCATCGAAGTGCTTACCATTTGATCCACTGCCGGAACTGCCGCCAGAATTACCGCTTTAACGACGTCTGGAGCTTCGACGGCGACGGCGTCCCCACC
>CM034531.1:66877225-66949903 GCA_020002185.1 Paraescarpia echinospica | reverse complement strand
GGCTGAGCAAGCCGAACCAGTGTACACGATACCAAACTATGGTTAAACACGCACGCACGCGCGTGCGTATATAAGGCAGACAGCAGCACCAGTGTAGTAAGAAATTGGGAGTATTTATGAGCACATTTATAGCTGCATGATGGGAATGCGGATATATCGCAGATTTCCATAATTTCAATTTGCCTGTCAGTAAAACGCCGTGCTGCCGCAGTAATTACAGCTCCCACGCGAAATGAATGGCATTTGTAGAGGTCGAGGTCATAGCCAGCGTGTGAAAGAGATACTGACAATTGAGATATGAAGTACGTTCGTGTCATTGAGGTGTTGTCAGGGAAGATAAAGAGCGGTCCCGCTGATGAGCCACGAGTGTGTAAATAACGACATATTTTGGCTACTGGACGGTTTGAGGACTGGAAAGCTATTTCGAGCATAATGGGTCTGTTAACCTGTTGACGTTTTGCACGCCTGATTGTTGGACGTAGTGATCGTTTATGCGAGTCATTGAGTTCTGACGATTTCTAAATCACGCCTTTGTATTACATGTCCAAACAGCACCCCGCCCGTACAGTTATATATGCGATTCATAAGAAACCATGAAATGTTAGCACGTACATTGCTGCCTCACATAGTTGAGTAAATTTGTCAGGGATTATAACTTCAGTCGCACTGACAAGTTGCCTAAGCATTAGTGGATCAATTGGGTGCCTCAGATCAATTGTGTTTGATATATTTTTATCCTTACCAGAAGTTTCTTATGTAGAAGTTATCTGCTGGATCCAGCAACCCAACTATTTTGTGGCTGTAAGATACTGCTGGCACAATTGATATATTAGTCGAAGACGCATAGTTTGCTGCGAACATGTGTTATAAATCCTGCAAGATGCTAGCGTGAGACAGGGAATATTTTAGTGCCAGGACAGGCAGATGTGATATACCTACGCAACATGTTGACACTCCGCCTATAGGCCGCACGGGTCGTGGGTGCTAATGATGCTCTAATTAGTTGAAGTTCTAGACTAACATCATTTCTGGTTTCATTGCTGGCGATATTATTACTGGAGTGGGGTCTAGCCAAGTTGCAATTTCTCCGACAGCCGACTGTTCATGCCAATCAGTCGGGACTTAGTCGAATTTTTAGACTTTTCCTACGATAACGAGTCGAGACTTAGTCGAATGTCTGGTGATATTCTGCGAAAACGAGTCGGACTTAGCCGAATTTCTTACTTTTCCTGCGATAACGAGTCGAAACTTAGTCGAATTTCTGATGATATTCTCGTATTCTTCTACCTCCGTTCAGCCATGGGTTCATAGAGGCTTACCAAAAACGACAAAGTTCTGTACGTTTGTTCGTTGAACGTGTGGACGTTGCTGTTTTGTGAAATACTCGTTCTCCCGTGGCCGCTCCCACGCGGTCTTTCTTATGTCGACATCCGGGTACTTGTTTACTTCCAGTACGCCGCCACCGGCATAACAGACTATCTTCCCTCGATCCACAGCATACTCGTTCTCCCATGGCCGCTCCCGCATTCGCCGACCCCGACCGGACCACCACAGACATCGGATGTCACCGGCCACGTCACGAATCCTCACTTTGGGAAGCAGGACAGTATCGCCCCCTGGCCCTGTACAGGCGTCCTGGGCGAGGTAGGATGAATATCACTGCCCAAATATCTCTACTTAGGATTTATGATATGACCGGGATATTGTTCCCGTTCTCTATGATTATAACTAAAACTATTTACTTGCTGTTACTGTCAACTATGTCGTGTCTATCATAAAACGTAGATCGTTGCTCAAGCTCCTTGATGCTAACCAGGCCGTTACTGTCGTATATAGTATTATATATACACACGAACACACGCACGCACACATGCACGTACGATATTGTTCCGCTTGTGCAAGTGATTGACCTAAACAACATGCCCATACATCACTGAACGTCAAACAGTTATGTTGATTAGAGGTGGATGTGGACCTCACAACGTCTATTCCACGTCTCTCATCGCCGTCTGAGAGTCACCTCACCTATGAACGGGCTGGTCCATGGTATATAGTGTTGTACAAAAGTTACTAGTAGCAATAATAATAATAATAATACAATTACACCCCAGGTAGCAGCACCGCCGAAGATGTGACGGTCAATCTTAACATCGACGCTAACAAGAGGGACCACCATACTGATCAGTATCACGTGTCCGACTTGATTATACGACGTGGTCAAGACTTCCAATTGAACATTCGGCTGGAACAACCGTTCGATGCGACGAAGGACAAACTCCGACTGCAGTTTGTAACAGGTACAGAGTTGGTCACAATATAATTCGTGTAATTATATTACAGAATATTTTTCAGGATAGTTAATGTTATTGAATATATTATTATCATGTCTAATGAATAATGTTCCTGTGGTGTAGGTTATCGTTAAAGCTTCATCAGTAGATTGACGTCTGGAGAGTCGGATGACGTCATCGTATACACGCACCATCAAACACATGTAATCATCTTGATAAAACGCGAACGTTTATAGGCATACTACAAGTACAGTTTTAAAGTATATGTTTAGCAGTTTACAACAAATAGGCCTACATGGGCGTTTAATACAATACCGACCGACCGACCGACCGACCGACCGACCGACCGACCGACCGACCGACCGACCGACCGACCGACCAAACATTATGAAACAGTACGGTCGATATAAGACTAAGTTTAATGACTGGCTCGTTTCATACATGGCGTGATGACAGGCAAAGAGCCGAAACAGACGAAGAACACGCTCGTGAAGGTTCCCGTCGTCGACCGACTAGACCCGACCGAGTGGGGCGCTGTTATCGAGTCGGCCCGCGCGTCCCCTGGCGGCGATGCCGAGCTAAGGTTCCGTGTGATGTCCGCCAGTGACGCGGTCGTTGGCCTCTACTCGCTCTACGTCGAGGTCCAACTGAATGAGGACGGGAATGACAACTCGGACAACACGTTTCAGCGATACAAACATCCAGGCGACATCTATATCATCTTCAACGCCTGGTGCAAGGGTGAGTGATTTGGTACTCACCATCATTCACTGGTACAGTAGTTCAATGGGAATAATTATTGTGCCAGTTATTGTTGCCTATTCTTATTTAACATTAGAAAGATTTGTCTCCACACTGCAAAATAAATTTCAATCTAGGATATTTAACAGTGGGATAACGCGCCCTTGGAATGGCGATGGACGTGTCATCAATGCGGTATCACCTCTTCCGCCAACGCCGCCGCTCTCGCAGCACTTCTTCCTCACCTGGGCTTACAGCTGCACCGAACACTTCCACGCGACTGGATCTGTCCTCCTCCGGATTCGCCGAGTCTCTCTCTCCACCCTGGTGACGCGTTGCACTAATGTGGGCCTTGCGCATCGGCCAACACTCAGCTTCACATAAAAGCACATAGGCGTAGCTTAGTGGGGCCACTGATGTGTACACCGCAACGACCATCACGGTCTGTCGTCGTTCCTACGTTGTGTCGGTCTGTATTGGTCTGTTCTATATTGCTGATACAGTCAGTCGCTAGATTTACAAGCGTACCACCCGCATCGTCCTACGATAATAGGGTATCATATACGGGGATGTTACTGAGACATTACTGTTGCCAACTGGTGCTCAGCCATTAGTGTAATCAGAAGGGCATCGTCTCGGGGAGTCAATGATATACAACGTTGTGTGCATGTACAGAAGACGCCGTGTTCCTCGACTCGGAGCCGCAGCGTCAGGAGAACAAAAGTTGCTCAACGCCAGTAACACCATAGAATAAAGGAACGAAATTGATTACAAACGCACAGCCACTAAACATGACAGACATGTTGTTTTTATTCTTGTCATAGTCGATACATTTAGTTTCGTTACCAGATGTGTATCAACTTAGACGTTTAAGTGATGTTGCACCATGACGTGTGTCAACGTAGATGACTAAGTGATGTTGCACTATGACTATGTGTTGTAGTACTATGATGCGCTGGTTGTAGTTTGAGAAAGTCTGTTTCGAAGCTGCCATGTACCTGCTAGAGAAATGTTCCCTGCGCACAGAGGCTCTCGGCAACCCTACCCTAGTCACCCGGGCCCTCACAGCTATGGTAAGTTTACAACCCTAGTCTCGTCACCCGGGCCTTCACAGCTATGGTAAGTTCACAACCCTACTCTCGTCACCCGGGCCTTCACAGACATGGTAAGTTAGAACCTTAGTCTCGTCACCCGGGCCCTTCCAGCTAAAAAAAAACCAAAAACATAATGTATTCACTCTAAGACCAGATCTTTAAATAATACAAATGCGCGTGACGAAAATAACTAATGATTAACATAACATAACAAGTGCAACTTAAATTTCTAGTCTGAGGATTCTGGTTAACGCCTTTTCGTAGGCGTGAGACGTAATTGGGAATAACTCCAACAGAGGGCCGGCTTAGCGGCTTCACCAGTTTACAAATTCCTTACGTGTTTTCACCTTATCGCCAGCTGGTGGTACAGTAATGGAGTTTCGGAATACCTTCCACCCCCATTCTACAATGGATACTGATTTGAGTTTGAGCGCCGCTTTGGTTAGCCCCAGATGGGGACACACGGAGGCGGATCGGACGACATAGCAGTGAACTTGCAATTACAATTATACTCCATCCGGTATATGTGGGGAACCTCCCGGCACTGGAATAACCGGAGCGCGCACGATTGACCAACCGCGCATCTCCATAGAGTGGAGAAACTTCTCCATGAAGACATTGTGACGTTTAATTCGGGACCCCCATGTTCTGTGGCATACCTGGAGCACAAGTCCTAATGTCTCGGTACGCCCACACGCGTCGCACTTGTCATTTGCCAGGGGCCATCCTCTAGCGGCTCTCTTTTTTTCGTAGCCACCGTAGCACCCCTTATTTGCACAGCGTGAATGAATGCTGCCCCGGACATCAAGGCTGTCCCGTCAGCTAACCATGAGTGTAGATACGGAACTGCTGCGCACGCTTTGAGGCCATGCCTATCTGCCGATGCGTGAAGGGCACCTGCAAGAGCCTCTCTAGCCGAATTCCGGCATGTTACAACCGTTTCTCCAACCTTTATAGGATGGTTTGAGCATCTGCCAATTTATTTCGCAAATGTTTTGGAACTGGTTACCAGCGCAGCAATGATGGGGTCCCGCATTGCGGCTAGCCGACGGAGTCTGTCCCGTTTCATAAACGGTATGGTTAGCCTGAGGACCGGGACACCCAAACTGTCATCCTTAACGTCGGCGTTTATGTTCAGACAATCAAGTGGCAAATTGTTTTTGATTCGAACTGTTTCACCTCTTCTAAGAGCTGCCACCTCCAACCGGATCTCCTCCCGCACCTCGAACGCTATTTCGTCCCTGCCCCACCCGGGTTTCACAAACACCGGCAATCTTTTTTTATGGAACCATTCTGGGTGCATATTGCGTTGGTGTAGTGACATACTTCTGCCAGTGGCAAAATGCATACCACACACCTCACATCTATCCACCTGTCTAGCATTCTGACTGGGATTGACACCGGCTAATAAGCCTCCCTCATCTGCTACTCCCCTTTCTGCGCTTGAGGAAGCAGCGGCTCCCTCTACCTCGACATCCGGATTACTATCCGACATAGCGTAATGATGTTCACGCGCAATACAACACCGCTAGGAAACCCCTCCCAACGGTGAGGGGCAGAACTCTTAGCTACCGGTCAAAGACCAGTACCCAGGTTGGACCACGTGGATGTGATTCTGCCATCCCAACCCCAACTAAGCTACAACCTTATTCTCGTCACCCGGGCCCTTACATTTATGGTAAGTTACAACCTTATTTTCGCCACCCGGATCCATACAGCTATGGTAAGTTGCAACCACTTATCAGGACGAATTTGTTTTAGATTCTACGATCCTCGATGGATTTGTTCAGTAAACACATTTTCTAATGATTTCATTACATATTTTATGGCAAACATGATATAGACTCTACGTGGGACATCATACCCGGTAGGCTATCTACCCGTATATGTTAACTCAACAACTTTAGAGCATTTCAACAGTATCTACTCCTAAGGGTCTCTTTCTGTGTTTGCTCGCTTCCTTGAACCACTGCTCTCTCATCTACCAATTGACGATGTATTAAAAAAAAAACCATAACGACACTTATTTATAATTATTTACTTGTGTGTTTGATATATATACTATGCTTTTCTATGGGGCATTTCTTCACACACGCACTCACGCACGCACGCGCGCACACACATACACACACGCACGCACGCACACACACACACACACACACACACACACACACACATACACACACACACACACACACACACACACACACACACACACACACACATCATATTGTAAGAATGCCAGAAGCCTGTTACTTGGTGGTTCATCATAATATGATCTTCTCGCGGCCAGGTAAACAGTAACGACAACGACGGGGGTGTGCTGACGGGCAACTGGAAGGGCCCATACAACGGCGGGCGGGCTCCGTGCTCGTGGAACGGCAGTGTCGCCATCTTGGAACAGTACATGATCAGTCGCCAGGAGGTCAAGTTCGGCCAATGCTGGGTCTTCTCAGGACTTCTTACCACGTGTCAGTGACGTAGCATACTTCAAAACATAGTATTAAAATTAGACATTATACTTAATAATAAACAATACCAAAGCAATCTTCTATGACGTTTAAATCCTCAAAACTTGAGGTCATAGGCGCAACAAGTCAGACTGTTAAGAACATCATGATAATGGATACGTTGGAATCGTCATAGGATTTAAGGTGGAAATGCAGTTTGGAGTAAGTAATTATTATGTATTATTTTAGTTTCTTGCGAAAAGCAAAATGTCATTGAGACAGTTCCTTAAAGTTGATAGAGAATTTTGAACATCTGATTGTATGGGTAATATATAAACCTGCATTTCATCAGCATACCTTCTGAAATAACAAACCGTGGGTAAGTAAAACACTGAAAAACATAATCAATGAGAAGAAGACGGCTTTCGTGTCTAACAACCGCACTGAAGCAAAAAGGGTCCAGTGTACTCTAAAAAAGCAGATCAGGGACACTAAACTGGAATACAAAGACAATATTGAACGCCTGTTCCAATATATCAGTATGCGCAGGGCATGGCAGGGACTGAAAACTCTGTCTGGTGTTAAGTACCGCAAACGTGTCATACAAACCTCAGAATCAGCAGAAGTGGGTCTTAAGTTCGCAGAGGACTTGAATTCCTTCTTTGGGCGCTTTGACCGGCATGACTTCTCACGTGAGCATCAGGAAGTAGTAGGCGACATTGAGTCTCAGCTCACTGAGGGTGATACTCCGGAACGTGCTCAGCTGAGTGCTGTGTTCAGCATCCTTTCCAACTGGTCTCTGAAGTCTCATCGCATCCCCTGACCTGGAAATCGTCAGTCACCTGTTCTGTCCCCAAGAAACCTGTGCCATCTGTTCTCAACGACTACTGCGCAGTGGCGCTTGCCTCAGTCGTCACGAAGTTTTTGAGCGACTCGTACTTCGTCCTCTCCTGCAGTTTTGTTTTGGACCAACTGGATCCCTTCCAATTTGCGTATAAACGCTGTCTAGGTATGGAGGATGCAGTCCTCACTCTATGTCATAGCGTGTATACTCACAAGGAAAATCCCAAGTCGTTTGCCAGGATAGTCTTTATGACTTTCTTCGGCTCTCAACACCAATCAGCCACACATCATGATGAGTAAACTTGTTAATATGCATGTAAACCCACATATCTTCTTGTGGGTAAATCAGTTTCATAGTGAGCATAAGAATGTAGTGGGCTGTAATGGTGCTCGGTTGAGCTCACTCTTCACTTTCACCGGTGCCCCCCAGGACTCGGTGATCTCCCCTGTTTTGTTCAAAGACTACACAGACGAATGCGGTAGCAGCCAGTAGACCGTCAATTTAATCAAATACAGCGATGACACAGCGATCGTCGACCTATCCGACTCTGACCAAGTGTGTGCGTGTGCTGTAGCTGATTGCACAGTGTGGTGTGGCAATCATCATCCTAGACCTGAAAGTTCGTAAAACTGAAGAACTCATAGAAATAGATTTTATGAAGAATCCTGTTCCTTCCAAGGGACTACTCATCAACGGAGAGTGTGTGAGGAGAGTAGAGGAAAACAAATATCTCGGCATCATCATTGATGCCAAGTTAACATTTGGTTAAAACACAGCTGCAATTAATAGAAAGTGCCAGCAAAAGCTGTATTTAGTATGCAAGCACATGTCACGCAGTGTCAGCACACATGTTCTTCAATTCTTCTGTAGATGCTACATCGAAAGGTCTATTACATTTGGGGTCCTTGTGTGGTACGGTGGTCTGAATATTGTGCATCTCAACACACTGACTCGAATCGTAGGGTTAGTGGCAAGGTGGTGGGAGAAAAGCAAACCAGTCTTGATGATCTGAACAGGCAACGGGCAGAAGGAATGGGAAGGAAGGTCTCCTCAGACCCCGAACAACCCTTGTTTCCATGCTATAAACTTCTTCCTTCTGGCCGCCGCTTTCAACTATTTCACTGTAAATTGAATCGAAGTCGAAAACTCATTTGCTCCCGCGTCAATTAGACTTAATGAATGAGTAACTGTCCTTCGTTCCCTCCATCTCTGCCTATCTCCCCTGCCATTCTGACACTGAGAGAGCCTGAGATGATTTGTGATTTGTGAGATGATTTAACCTTTGTAACTTATTTAACTTATTTAACATAATAAACTTATTTTAATTTATTTAACCGATATCACTTATATTACTATTTTTTACATTTTTATATTGAATAAACATGTGTTTTATTTGTTGTAATATGCTGCTTCATTCCGAATGAATTTCCTCCCAAGGGACAATAATTTATTGTGGTTGTGATTGATGCAAGTGATGACTGACGTTATGATTAGTAATGTATCGACTAAGAGATGCAAACAGGGACACAGACTTACCCTTGTGGAATTCCTACTAAAAAAAGGTGTTATGGGCAAGACAATAATAATAAAAAAAATTGTTTAATACATTAGTGTATTTTTAGAAATATAAACCACCATCATCAATTCATTATCGTCGTTATCTTCATCATTAACATAATTTTTCAACACCATGGTAATCGTCATATTAATCTGCATAACAAACACTAATTATTATCATCGACGTCATTGTAGTTTTTCTTTCACACTGTCATCTTTGTCATAATAAACATCATCGTCGACGACCCCGTCACTGTAAAGTGTATCGTTGGTTGCAGTATGTCGAACGCTCGGCCTCGCAGCTCGAAGCGTCACCAATTTCCAACCGGCGCACGACTGTGACGGCAGCATGACGATCGACAACCACGTGAACTGGGACGGCAAACCGCTATCCCACATGGACGACTCCATCTGGTCAGTTCTATTTGTGACTGGGCAATAAACAGTCTATTACCTCGTCCATGTTACGAGACATTGCCACATTGAATATTTTAGTACGATGATTCACTGCAGTTAAAGTAGTCAGTGAGTAGATCGAAGAAAGACTGCATTGTTGCAAAAAATACTCCAGCACCCTAGCCAGGTGACCATAACGTGATATGATGTTAAAACAGCGGTACCAAGGATACATAATCTGAGTGAGTACACAATAAATGACAGACTACGCAGAAAATTTCCACTTAACACATTAATGTCGTGTGTTTCTAGGAATTTCCACGTGTGGAACGAGGCGTGGTTCAAACGAACTGACCTGCCCTCCGGCAATGACGGGTGGCAGGCGTTCGACGCAACGCCCCAAGAGAGTAGTGAAGGTGCGTCACTCGACACACACACACACACACACACACACACGCACGCACACGCACACGCACACGCACACGCACACGCACACGCACACGCACACGCACACGCACACGCATACGCGATGCGCGCGTGCGCGCACGCACGGAAACGCACGCACGAACGCACACGCATACACACACTTAGAAGTACATGCACTATATGTATGTGTCAGGTCGCATGAGGTGCGGTCCTGCGTCCGTGAACTCAATTCGAGACGGGAACATCTTCCTTCCGCACGATACCAAGTTTATCTTCGCCGAGGTGAACGCTGACCGCATCATGTGGATAATGAAGCCGGACGGAGACTTGGTGGCCGTCGACGACAACCCTAAGTGTGTCGGCTACTTCATCAGCACCAAGGCGGTCGGCTCGAGCGAACGGGCCGACATCACGGCCAACTACAAACACTTGGAAGGTGGGGCACGCTGGACAGTGGGTGAATGGTGGGTGAGGCAGGTTGTGCGGTAGGGTGCATGATGTGTGAGATAGGTTGTTCGGTAGGGTGAACGGTGGATGGAGCAGGTGGTGGGGTATGGTGAATGGTGGGTGAGGCAGTTAGTGGGTCAGAGTGAATGGTGGGTAAGACAAAGTGAATTGTGGGTGAGGCAGAGTGAATGGCAGGTGAGGCAGAGTGGATGGTGGTTGAGGCAGAGTGAATGGTGGGTGATGCCGTTCGTGTGGCAGAGTGAATGGTGGGTGAGGCAGTTATTGAGGCAGAGAGAATGGTGGGTGAGGCAGTTATTGAGGCAGAGTGAATGGTGGGTGAGGCAGTTATTGAGGCAGAGAGAATGGTGGGTGAGGCAGTTATTGAGGCAGAGAGAATGGTGGGTGAGGCATGTTGTGCGGCTTTGTCAAAATGATGGAGCTTCTGTACGAATGATGGAAAGTTTGACATGTATGCTGTTCTCTGCGATATTGCTTTGCATTTTAAAATAAATCTACCAATAAGACTAATACTGCATGACTGAATGGACGACCTCAGTTTGGCTGCGCATTGCATTTATATTACATAATGGTGGGGAGAAGCTATTGATACATTATCCAGTAGGCATCCTGAGCAATGACTCCTCGGTGGAGAAAAACTCGAAAAAGAATATATACAACTTAAAACTAAACATACAAAAAAGTAGGCCTCCCTAACGTGTTTCGAAAATCAAGGGACGTTATGCAAATCATTCCGCCATGCGGACCACGGGAGGGTTTTTGCCGATACACAGAAATACAAGGAATAAAGCATGAATTATAGTCATGCTTAGTTCGTTAGGCGGGCAATACGCAGGTGTACTGGACATTAGAGAGTAATGAGCGGGTTTGTCTGGCAGGGAGCGCCCAGGAACGCGAGGTAGTCAAGAATGTCAGTCAGCACAGTACCCGACGCAAGGCCCTCGAGACGTTGTACAATATCAAGGTAAGACCCGTCTATCGCATCCTCGCGCGCCGGGGGACGCTGCTGATTACACAAGTCTCAGTATCTGGCTTGCGAGGATGGTCGTCGACACACCCCTATCTTCTATAACATGCCTGGAGGGCGTATTATTGTAAACAAAATAAATTAAATGTACGTTTAAGAAGTGCTTTCAGAGATGGAATTGATAATATATATATATATATATATATAATATATATATATATAAGTAAATGCAAAATAAATTACGTATATACTAAACCGTGATTAATAATATTATAATTATAACAGATACATGTTTGATCCCTTAAAAATTGTGATTTTATTAGGTTTTACAATGAGAGCTATATTGAATCCTTCATGATTTGACTGCTTCAGTAACCGTACGTTCAGTTTAGGGCAGGCTCGGTGGGCTCTACATTGTTTAGGGAATCAACAATTGGCTTATGTTTGACCTAGCTTATATTTTACCTGGCTTAATATTTAATTACAATCTTAGTAAGACAGCAGTGCCCGACAAACTTAACACAGTGCGGATCACGAACGTTGTCAGTGACTCCACATTTCCGCAGTCAGGACGTTTAGCTTTTACCTTTTGTAGCTTTTTTGTAGGTTTGTACCTGTTGGAATACAATAGGTGACTGGTCTTTGCTTTGTAGAAGTCCCACGATGTTGACATCAGTTGTGAAAGCGAGACTGCCTCGAATGGTGACGTGACAGTGGTGTTGAGTGCCAAGAACAACAGTTCGGAGCAGCGTCACGTGAGTGTCGTCATGTGTGCCACGGCGAGGTACTACACGAGCGTTCCGGCCGAAGAACTCGGCGAGAAAACCATGGAAGTCGACCTAGAGCCGGGCGAACGTGCGTATGCGACGATAATGTAAACGATCTAATTAATATTGCTGTCTTAATACGGATGAACCTCTTTGCCCAAACACGTCAATGGACAATACATATTTTATGGAATGGAACGTATTGTTGTTAACTAAGATAGGCTACTAGTCTATTCAGCGATTTTATTACGCAACGTTGACCGGAATATTTGTCGATGAAAGATCGGAACAAGCTTTATAATTACATATTGATCGCGAAATCTACGAAGAGGAAACGCTTGATAGGTAGATGTTAAGGAGTAATATATGCACACATGTCTCTTTTACAGAAAAGGATGCCACGTGGTTCTACGAGGCCGTGTCTTTCATCTCTCAGTTGGACGAGGATGCCACCATTGGCATATACGTGACGGCCTTCGTAAAGGAGACGTCGCAAGTGTTCACCACACAGAAGGTGATCATCTTCAACAAACCAGACCTGGAGCTGGAGGTGAGTGGTTTTCATTCATCAGCCTATATCAATTGAACATGTGTTGATATAAATATGAGTACGTGGTGTAGACAAGACAGGGAATCATGAGTTAATAGGCGGTTGAGATATACATACTAAACACCGACTAGATGTCAGGATCACTACTACGAGAACGGAAACTAAAGCAGATACAGTGCACCCTACATTGTCATTACCATGAGCGCTTCCGGATCGGAATAGAAACAGTGGAAACTCGAACGTTTATCTTCATCAGCATACGACAATAAGACGCCAGTTTGCAAATTGTTATAGTTATTTTTTGTGTGTGCAGGTGTCGCCTAACCGAGTAAAGGTGGGCGAAGAGTTCGACGTCGTCATCCAGTTTACGAACCCTCTTGATATCACGCTCACCAAGTGCATGCTCAACGTCGAAGGACCGGGCATTCAGAACGACCTCAACATCCAGCTCGAGTGAGTTGCTTACCAGTCTTGTATTGCCATTAACTGTAGGTCATTGTAGGTAGGACGCATCGAGTTATTGGGCAGTTTGGTACTGCCATTAAATGTAGGATCTAAAAGTCCACCCACAGTTCCACACAATAAACTAAAAGCTGTCTACTTGTACAACCTCAAACAACATTTAATTGCGAACGAATGCACTAGTTGCAAAAGGTTGTTAGAAATATCGCCCTTGAATTAAAATCGTAATCGTACAATTTACTGTGTGTCATCATGCTTGTGAAATATTAGTTTTCTCAGCAAAAGAGGAAACCTACTTACAAACACAATAATAGTCACCCGCTTGTCAAGATGTGTACTCTTGTTCGTTAACATGTCACCATATATTTCCACACGTTGACACAACACGTTTCTATTTTGTAGTTTTCATAACATTTTGATCATTCCCGGATCATAAATACAAAATGCATCATCAATTTACCTGTTTTGTATTACATTTGGTTTAATCGAGGTTTATGGATCCAGGCAAAACCCATATCAAATGTGCTGTTGTTTTTCAATGTATATATTAATTAACGTGTGTGCTTGTTTACAGCCGTTCCATAAAGCCGGGAGAAATGATGTCACATGAAGTTAGACTGAAACCGAAATTTTCTGGCAAACGCGAGCTCATTGCCAACTTCCACTCAGAGCGTCTCGTCGGCATCACCGGCTCTGTTGTGGTGGAGGTGGTCTAGTGGCCAGAACGTTCTTTAGTTTCGACGGCGTCACCGGCTAAGTTGTCGTGGATATCGTCTAGCGGCCAAAACCTTCTTCCGTTTCGTCGGCGTCACCGGCTCAGTCGTCGTGGATGTCGTTGAGCGGCCAGAACCTTCTTCCGTCTCGTCGGCATCACCGGTTCAGTCGTCGTGGATGTCATTGAGCGGCCAAAACCTTCTTCCGTTTCGACGGCGTCGCCGGCTCAATCGTCGTGGATGTCGTTGAGCGGCCAGAACCTTCTTCCGTCTCGATGGCATCACCGGCTCAGTCGTCGTAGATGTCGCTGAGCAGTTTTGTTTTGTTATTTCAACTAACATTATCGATTAAAAACGCAAATATATCTACACATGTAAAGGGCGGTGCTCTATATTTAATATTGTTCGGTAAAGAGCGCTGGGAGTACGCATGTATAATTGTTTTGTATAATTTTGAAACCGGCATTGCAGAATTACTGGTTGGTACAAACCATGAAGTGAATGAACACAGTAAGTGTCGCGTTTTCTGAGACGTCTTGTGTGTACATCATTGAAAGTCCGCGTGTTCCTGTCTTGAGACCGTGGAATGCTACTGCAGCATCCCACATGTTGTACGACTGGATTTGTATATTAGCAGTTGGTACGCAACCGAAAACAAGTTAACAGAACATGAATCAGTGTGTTTCTGCCCTTCAGTGCTGAGACGGCAGCAACAACGTCATAACATATGGCAATCCTACGTCGGCTGCAAAATTGTTCTACTTGCTTTTAATGTTGAATTAGGTAGTCAACGTATTCCGTATGTTTGATAATATAACAGAAATAATGCTATGCTTCAAGCATTGTGTAAATGTCGAAATGTCTATGTTACAGTGCGTGTACGTGCGTGCGTGCGTTAGTGCGTGAGTGCGTGCGTGCGAGTGAGGTGTGCGGAGTTGTTGAGAATATGTTTACGTGTGACGTCTCTGTCATTGGTCGTGTGCGCATCGAGCTAGGAGAAAACTGCAGATTATATCATATGTAAAGCCTTGTTAAAGTTTTGTGCTACGCAAAATACTGGTGGTAATACATAGGTATTGAGGGCTGATACACATTGCTGGGTAATAATCTACGTTTTGGGGAATCGGCGGGCGTTCACTTCAAATGTTCATGCCCGTCTTGGTGACTCTGAACAATGTAACACCTAATAAATATGTGGATAGTGATTTATGTCACGACTAGTCCGAGTTCATTGTTTAATTACTACGATTTACCAATGTGAGATCCTAACATCTACCATTATCCACTGCTGCACGCTTCAAAAACACTCGTTGTTCTCATGTACAAAGTCCAAGTTTCTTGACGTTACCTTACCATCCAAGTACCTTGGCATTACCTTGCCATCCAAATACCTTGGCGTTACCTTACCATCCAAGTACCTTGGCGTTACCTTGCCATCCAAGAACCTTAGCGTTACCTTGCCATCCAAGTATCTTGCCATCCATGTACATTGGCGTTACCTTGTCATCCAAAATACCTTCGCGGTACCAGTATTATATAAGTAATGAAGACAAAGGAATACGTGCGCTCCTGCCAGCCATCTGCCAGCCATATGCCAGCCATGACGTCACGACGTGTCTAGGACGTTTTAAGCAAGACCTAAAGAGCCTGGTGTATGCCTTTGAGGGCCTGGATGATTAGTAGTAGGCATCCTGCAGTCTCGTAAGACTATGGATCTGTGCCACGGTGTCGAAGATCAGTTGTTGGCTGGGCAGCGTTTGTTGTGGCTGCATAGGCCAATTCTTGTGTGGCAGTCTTTATTGCATTTGCTGCACTTGAAGGTGCTCTCGGCTCTGTTCTCAGCCTGGGTATTTTTTCTGCGGTTGTATTTTTCTTCTGCTAGCCTGCGGAGAGTATCCTCTCCTCTTTTGAGACCCCTTTGTAGTTCCTGCCTCCATGTGGATAGGTATCCAGCAAGATCCTCCCAATTGTTAACATCTATGTCTAGTGCCTTGAAGTCTCGCTTGCATACGCCCTTGAAGGGCAGATGGGGACGTCCTGCAGCTCTCTTTCCAGTGGCCAGCTCTTCGTAGAGGATGTCTTTTGGAAGTCTCCCATCTTCCATCCGATGCACGTGGCCGAGCCAGCGGAGGCGACTTTGCCTGAGAAGGGTCACCAGCTTCACAGACTTGGAACGTGAGAAGACCTCTGTATTGGGGACTCGGTCCTTCTGGGAGATCCCGAGGATGCGCCGCAGGCAGCGCATGTGAAATGAGTTCATTCGATTCTCCTGAGTGGAGTACAGCGTCCAGGACTCACTGCCGTACAGAGGTGCACACAGCACGCAGACGTTGTACACTGTCATCTTTGTGTGCTTCGTTGTTGTTCCACACTGTCTTTATAAGGCGGGCAAATGTTGAAGCCGCTATCCCAACCCTTCTGCTGATTTCTGCTTCTAAGGAGAGGTTGTCGGCAAAGGTAGGTGAAGAGGTGGATGACATCTAGGTCATGATTGTTTATGGTGATGGCTGGGGAGTTATCACATCCTGCCCCATGATGTTAGTTTTTCTCAAGTTGATTGTCAGTCCGAAATCCATGCATGCCTTTGCAAAGCGATTCGTGAGGTTTTGTAGGTCGTCCTCAATATACGTGATGACTGCTGCATCACCCGCAAACAGAACGTCTCTGACGAGGGCCAGGCGCAACTTGTTCTTCGCTTTTAGGCGAGAGAAGTTGACTAGTTTTCCGTCAGATCTCGTGTGCATGTACACTCCCTCTGTCGATGATAATAATAATAATACTAAATCACTTCTAACGCGCCAATATCCTCATACAATCCGAGCTCATTGGCGCAACAAAACCAACGGATTAAGCATTCTCGTACTCGTGTGCTAGACGAAAAATGGATGGATGTGCTAGGAAGCTAGGGAGGATAGGCGATATTGAAAAGATAGGTTTTCAGGTGACGGCGAAATGTAACAATATTTTCTGCTGATTTAACACTGACGGGAAGCGAATTCCATATAGTTGGCGCGGCAACTGAAAAAGCTCCGAGTTCCAACCTTTGTCTAAACTTAACATATCGCAACTTCGAACAAGACGACCGAGGTTGGTTGGCATGTCTAGCTGGTGTGAGCATTGAGTGTAAATAGGTGATTCTACAAATCTTAAACATAATGCGATATCGCACGGGGAGCCAATGCAGTGATACTGAGCGGGAGAATCGAGGAGATTGTGTGACTACCCTTGCTACGCAATTTTGGACACGTTGTAGTTTTGCAATATTATGAAGGACGGAATTGCAATAATCTAATCCGCTGCTAACAAGAGCTGGATGCATGTTGGAAAAAAGTCTTTAAGTTTACCTCGCAGCATTGGAGTACCAATGATGAGAAATTCAGTTTTGTCTGCATTTAACTTTAATTTGCTGTCGGTCATCCATAAGAACATCTTGGAGACAATCGTTGAGTCGGTTTAGGGAGTAACTTGTATCGAGCGTGACCAAGGAAATGTAGATATGTGCGTCATCTGTATAAAGGTGATGATCCAAGTTATGACTTTGGATTACAGAGCTGAGTGGCGTAGTGTAGAGAATGAAAAGCAAAGGTCCAGGAACGGAACCCTGGGGAATGCCACATGAAGTGGGGAGTGCGGTTGAAAAGTAATTTTCTATCTTTAAAGATTGATGTCTATTGGTTAGATATGAAGAAAACCAGGTCAGAGCTGTGCCAGATATGCCATACCACATTGATAAAATTTGACAAGTGTGTTGTGATCAATGGTATCAAGGCGGCAGACAGATCAAGCAAGGTAAGTGCGGTTATTTTGCCTTTATCAATGTTTAATATAACATCATTGTGTACTTTTAGGAGAGCAGTTTCTGTAGAATGAAATTGTTTGTATGCTGATTGGAGCACACTGGATAAACAAGTTGAGCTGATATGACACCTTAGACGGCTTGCTACGATTTTCTCAAGTATCTTAGAAATAAAGCTAAGATTAAAATTTTTGAAATCACCTTTTGGCAAAGAAGTCTTCTTGAGAACAGGATTTATTTAAAATCATCTGAAAATTTTCTCGAACTCAGTGGTAAATTTATGATATTTGTTATTGTACGAAGTAAAGAGTCAAGACATTCTTTTAGTAGTATGGTTGATAATGGATCGAGATCGCATGACTTATTTGGACAGGACATTATTTTCCTCACATCATCGACTGTGGCTGGCTCAAACAAAACAAGTGGAGAATTTACTTGTGGGGAGTCCACATTTACAGTACTTAAAGTGTGACATGGAAAAGCAGAACGTACAAGACTGATTTTATCTTTGAAATGACTAGAAAACGAGTCACACACTGATTTGATAGACACATGACTAGATAGAGATGGAGGCGGCCGTCTGTGTAGAATATGATTTATGCAGTTCCATAACTAACGTGGGTTATTAGAGTTACTCGAGACCATGTTTGTGTAATAATTTGATTTAGCTTTGGCCATTTGTGTGTTGCAGTAGTGACACTGTTTATAATGTCGTGACCTGTCCAAAGGCGAGCGTCATTTGCGCCATACACGTTCAAGATAGCATGTGGCTTTTGGGACACAGATTTATATATCAGGGGTACATGTTCATTAAGTAAATCTTTGAGTACTTTAGAGATCCAAAGGCGTGCTTAAAAGAATATCCCAAAGAGGGTTGGGGCGAGGACGCATCCCTGTTTGACGCCACTAGTAATGTTAAAAGTCTGGGAGGTAGAACCGTCGTACAGGATTGTACCTCTCATATCATCGTGAAATGACCTGATTATGCTGCAGAGCTTTAAGGGCATCCCATCTTCGGTAGGATCTTGAACAGCTCACAAGGTCGAAGGCTTTGGTAAAATCGAAGAAGGCAAATCATAGCGTCTTCTTCTGTTCCCCGCATTTCTCCTGTAACTGTCAAAGCGAAAAGATCATGTCACAAGTTGATCTATTTGCCTTGAAGCCACACTGGGATTCGGGGTAAAATTTGTCAGCGAGTATGTGTAGTCTGTTCAAGTTGACACAAGCAAACAACTTGCCAACTACGCCCAGGAGTGAGATGCCTCTGTAATTGTTACAATCACTCCTGTCTCCTTTGTTCTTTTATAGCGTGACGATGTTGGCATCCCTCATGTCTTGCGGCAAGGTCCTTTCACTCCAACACTGACAAAGAAATACGTATAGGGATTCGATTAGAGTGCTCTTGCCGCATTTGATGATTTCGGGTGGAATGCCATCGCTTCCAGGTGTTTTTCCATTGGAGAGGTTGTCAATAGCCTTGCTGAATTCGTCGATGGTTGGTTCCTCATCCAGCTCTGTTAGAATAGAATGAGCAGACATTCTAGTATGCCATTCATGGCTGAGCTGGTGACAGCATTCTCTCTGGAATATAGTTCATTCGCTTTTTCCTGTCATGGATGGGCTCGCCTGTGGAGGACCTCAAGGGGGTTGTCTTGCTCTGAGTAGGGCCTGTGGCTTTCTTGGTGTCGTCATACATGGCCCCAGTGTTGCCTGTATCAGCTGACCTCTGGATGTCCTTGCATATCTGGCGCCATTCGTTCGCACAGCGCCTATCAATCTGTTGGACTTTGCTTCTGGCTGTTCGGAGCACCTGGAGGGTTGCTTGACTGTGCGAGCGCTTGTGTTCTTCAAGGGCTGCACGCTTGGCCTCGATAACCGGAGACACCACACTGCAGTTAGCCTCGAACCAAGCATTTGTCTTCCTTGACTTCTTCTTTCCAAAGACTGTGATGGCAGCATTTTGTACTGTGTCGCATACATGGTCCCATGTCTGAGTGGCAGTGTCAAGAGGTAGACTGTTCTTCAGTGCATCCTTCAGTACCTCTCTAAACTGTGCTGCCTTTTCGGGATGTGTTGTCTTGGTCACATCAATGCGTTTAGAGCAATGTATCTTCTTTGGCTGCCACATAATCCTGCAGCACACCAAGGAGTGGTCTGTATCGCAGTCAGCGCTATGGTAGGATCGGGTGATCAGAACATTCTGGAGGCAAGAGCGTCTGGTCATGGTCAAGTCCAGCTGATGCCAGTGCTTTGATCGGGGGTGTCTCCATGATGTCTTATGTTGGGGCTTCGTCTGAAAGAAGGAGTTGGTGATGCAGAAGTCGAAGTAGGAGCACAACTCAAGAAGTCGCTGTCCATTCTCATTTATCTTGCCGACTCCGTGATGTCCCAGGCAGACTGATCGGCTCCCACCCTTGCGTTAAAGTCACCCAACAGCAGCAGAAGTTCCTGTGGCAGTATCTGGCTGATGATGGATTCCAGGTTTCCATAAAACTCATCTTTGGCATCTGATGTTGAGTACAGGATTGGCGCATACACACTGATGAGGTTGACAGAGCTGTCGGATAGAGAAGAAGATCCGTTTCCGTCAGGCTCTATCATCCCTAGCAGTTTGTTCTTGACTGCAAAGCCTAAACCTTACTCTCTTGTAACGTCGAGTCCCTTGTCTTGCCAATAGAATGTGTAGTCCTTTTCCCTCAAAAACCCTGATTCGGCCAGGCGTGTTTCTTCGAGTGTGGTGATGTCAACATCAAGCCTTTTGAGCTCGTTGTTAATGACTGCAGTCTTTCGGGCGTCACTGATGTCTTGGAGGTCCTGTGAGATGCCGGTCGTCATGGTACGAATGTTCCAGCATCCCAACTTTATAGTCGATTTCCTTTTCCGGTTCCGGTCCGTTTTCCTTTTCATTGTCTGTTTTGTGCTCTGTCAAGTGTTGCTTGGTGCAGGAATTTCAGTCCACTCTTCAGGTTGCAAAGCCCTAATCGAGCAGGAGGCATATAACCGGTAAACTGCTCCTTCCCGTGTTTTATTTACACTGTGATGTGAACTGGAGTGTACTCTCCAGGGCACAAGAATGGGCAAGTTGATATGGAGGGTCAGTTGCCCTTGCAGCAAGTCCCCCCTCTTCACGTCACTGGTGGATCCAAAGGAACAGCCAGAGCTGATAGAGTTTGGCACCAGTGCCGTCGCAGGAGCTGCCAGAAGGACAGTGAACACAACATCGGACTGCCTTCGGGACTCTAACTCCGGATTTGCTGTCAGGGTTTTCTCCCTTAGCCTTTCCCTTCTGTCAGAGGCTTTACGAGACGCTCACCTTCGGGGCACTTAATAGGTAGAGAGAGCTTATCCTCACACTCACCCCGGCTTAACAGTCTTAACAGGCCTGGTGATTGGCATGGTTATGAAGGACACAAATCCATGACATCACGACTTTTTAAAGAATTTTAATAAGACGTTTTATGCAAGATCTAAAGAGCCTGTTGTATGGCTATGATGGCCTGGGTGATTAGTTATTATTATATGACCGTGTAATGTTTTGTAATCTTTCATCATCGCTTGTAACTAATTTATATATATATATATATTATATATATATTATTAACGACGTGATTCCCTACTCGATGTTTCATTACAGTTTTAAGTACTTTCCAGGTGCCAGCAATGCATTTTTTGAGCAAATATATTGCTAGAATATTGTTTCTTGGTGGATCTGAGAATACCTGTTAATTTATTTTTATATGACTTATACCTTTCATGATCGTTTATTATGTTTACATCGTATATCAATAATTGCCATGCAAATGTATATTACGCGTATAATTTTGTTAATAGTTGGACCACCAACTTTTGTTTTGGAACCACCAACTTTAGAAAGTTGAAGATCCGACTGATCACCGACTTTTCAGCTAAGGTGTAGAACTCTGGTTATAAGCCAATATCACCAATGCAAAATCAGCATTTTCAGTAACAATTTCCCCTAGAGGCAAAACCAAACACGTTCTTGCCATTTAGTACTGCGATAGACGTTATGTGTAACTGTAGATACAAAGTCAAAGCTAAGCCTATATCTTCCCGGTCAGCTCATACGCGCAAGACGAGTCATACAGTCCGCTACACTAAATATCATCACGAATACCATACAATGAATTATAGGTAACAATGTGTAATTTTAACACGTGATATTCTTTTTTTATAAAGTGTAATACAAATTTAGCAAAAACGTAATTCGTAAGGTAATATTTTCGTCAATGTGTACAAAAGAATACTTCAAATAACAAGACTGCCCAAGGCAATAATACAACGTGAATCACACATGAATTTACACACTCAACAACAACTATATCAACAAAACCAATGGTGTCAGTTCTAAATGCCACACCTCATTCACTACGGAGAATGGAAACCAATAAATCCTAAGCTGTGGTCTTGACAGGTCGGTCCCTGTTCAATCAACACAACCCGCAACAGGAACACTGATGCATTCAAGAAAGTCGCCATGGCTGTAATGGTGTGTACTTGTAGCGTAAGTGACAAGTAAATACAATCACATGAAAATGAGAAAACAGGATAAATTAACCTACCCTGTTAGTGCTGCTCCCAAAACCTACTGCGGTGGTCAGTGAAGTAACGGCCGAAAACATGGCGGCATCATTGATCGAGTGGCTCTTTAGGACAGGTGGTGTCGCTGCCACGACCACCATCTGCCTCGTCTCTGTGGCCGGCTGACGTGTCTTCCTCCTACGATGGGGTTTGTGCATCAACCGGCGTTCCAGTCAATCGACGAAGGCTTCGATAAAAGGGTCCTCTTCTGAGCACTCTGCCTATTCGTCAGATAAGACGCATCAAGGGGACATACTGACGTCGTCGAGGCCAGTAGGCATCCCAGTGACAAGGATACGACATATTTGGTCCGTGGAATCCACAGACATTGTGACTGCCTTTGTATATAGCGGTGAACATCATCTCACGGTGGTGTACACTGTCTTTTTATCAGACTTGTACGCGCTCGCCAGTGTAACATTGTAGGTTGTGTAAATTACACTAGGACTTTCAACTTTCTACATTGTCTGGTCGCCATCCTAATGAAACTACAACCAATAATTTTCACAACAGAAGATTCAAGGCCCCACAGCGTGGGTTGATGAGGTTATTAAATACCTGCAACAATATGCTACATCAAGACAAATATAATATGCAGTAGCATAGTCAGCACACATACATACATACATACGAGTCAAGCAGTAAGCATTAAGCATAAGCATCCAACTCAGCAACGCGCCTGCCTAATATACAGGTGAGAAATGTGTGTACGTGGTGAGCGTTGGGCACACACATTTCGTCAAAGTCCCTTTTATGTGTCTCAAAGTGATTCATTGATGCATACATCGTATTTCGACTATTGGAACTCTTGTTATATTTAACTATGTTTTTCTATGGTCCTTTAAATATTACCAATTTCCAGATACTTTTCTGACGTTCGAAGGTGTGAAGCTTTAAAGTACTTAACCCTACTAACTATGTTCCTCACATCTCAATTAATAGTGTAACTAATAGGTTGATCGATCGAATCTCGAATCAGTCTTATATAAATCACCTCGCCTCACCACCACACTCCTTGACGTCGATCCTGTTTAACCTACTACTTTCTCTTTCTCTCTCTCTCTCTCTCTCTCTCTCTCTCTCTCTCTCTCTCTCTCTCTCTCTCTCTCTCTCTCTCTCTCTCTCTCTCTCTCTCTCTCTCTCTCTCTCTAACAAATAAGCCATTGTCAGAAAGACCACACGTGTAAGCATGTCTGCTTGACTAACATGACGCAATATACATCCCGTGAAAACTCTAAAACAACAATTCACTAATAGTTGTACAATAACACATCTTGCAGTGGAAAATGCTACGGACGTCTTACAATCAGCCCCTGGAATGTTGGCTGAAACATGTCGGCGTTATACAAGCGAACATATAATAATCAACCAGAGTCAAGAAAATGGCTATCTCAATAACTCGAACTGCAGTCCAGCCAGTAGCGCGTTCCCGTAGTCAAATAATAATAATAATAATAATAGTATATTTAATTTGTTATAGCGCCAGATCCACAATTGTTCGTGGCGCTTTACAATACATCATGCGTCATGATCATTAAACTAAAATATTAGTATTAACACAGTTATTTAAACTAACAATTGTGCCATAGTAATAAATATATTAATAAATAAATAAAGTAAAAGGCAACAAAATATTTGGAATATGGTAGCAAGATGTTAACTTAAAATAAACATAGTGCAAAGTAATATCATTAATAAATTACATTGCATCAGTTAATCAATAAAATATAGCAGTATAAAATCAAATAAATAAATAGTTCTAAAATATTTCTAATATAAATAAATCCACTGGATCGCTGAGGGCAGTCATAGACAAGCTATTAGCGTTCGATATTGAATGATATTCTAATGATATTCTAAATAAATGTGTTTTAGTTGACATTTAAAACAACCAAGAGTGTCCGAAGATTTACTGAAATTAGGTAGTGTTCCAGAGCGTTGCTGCGGCCACCGCGAACGAACTATCACCCGCTTTGACACGAATACGCGTTACGGACAACATGTTGTTGTCAGCAGACCGCATTGATCTAGCGGGTCTGTAAGGACACACGAGATGACGCAAGTAGATGGGCGCATTTTCATGCATTGCTTTGTAGGTAAACACCAATATGTTGAACTCGATTCTGCGAACAACGGGTAGCCAATGCAGATCATGCTACAGCGGAGCAACACTATCTGTTGTGTAGTCAAGATGTTTACGGAGTAATTACTCTGACATTTCGGAAAGCGATAGGTCCATTCTACTAATGTTATGTTGTTATCCTTGTCCTTGCGTGACACGCCTTCCGCTATAAAGACTGCCAGGAGTCCGACGAAACGGCAGTGGTCGACTTGCAGTCTACAAACCGCATCGTCCGTCATAGTTCCAGAAGAAAAGACCAACTACAACGATGTAAGTAGAGTAAAAGCGGGTTTTATTGCTATTGCAGTTTATGTAAGCCACTATTGTCTTAATTGCTATATTACGAAGAACATTGTGTATATAACTGTTTAGACATGGGAGCTGTGTGAATAGAAATTAGGTTAATTTGTAAAGTTGGGCAAATTGTGAGCGAGAGCCGGAAAAAGTGACGAAACGAATGTAAAAATCATATTCAGTAATTGAGAAGCTTAATCCCATATGTCAAGGGAAAGAGTAGAGTAGAATTGATGTTGTATGATTGTAATCGTCCTGATCGTAGTCGTACGCGGCGTCGTCGTCGTCGTTAACATCATCATCATCAATTGTAGTAATGCCAGAATGCAACGATTTGCAACACATTGTGTTATTAATTAACGTACTCTTTTCTGTCTTTATCAAAATGACAAAGAACAAGTCAGTGGCATTTAAAATAGATTATATGCAATTGCCTAGGGCGTGTTCGTGATACACAGCTATCCTCCTTCTTTCCATGCTTGTAGTACAGAAATATAGGCTCAATCCAATCTGAAAGATTTATAGAAACTAACAGGGGCAGAATAACGACACATTTTAGTTCACGTTTTCACCCATGACAAGCAAGTAATTATACTAATTACAGTGATGGTATGCTACTGGTATTTGTCATATACCAAAACAATCTACATCGATTCCATTCAATGCAACAAATTTCAGATGAGAATTTCAACTATAAATAATATATATAATTTATTTTTTATGTTTAGCTTGCTCATGTGGGATATTCGATATGAATTGTGCTGAATGTTAATATCGGCCGATAACGTAATGCATACTTCGGGTTGTTATAATACAAAACACCTTCTTTGCCAGCATTCATAATTTGATTGTCGATGTAGATAACGTGTTCGCTTCGTTTGATCATTAGTGGAATCCACAGGACACTTAGAGCAAGTGCAACAATTTGTTTGTCCTTCGAATATGAACTGTGCATGGCCGTTGAAAATTCGTTGTAATGTTTGTTGAGAAATCCTACACAATTTTATGCCATTTATCTCATTAAAATGTTTTACCAGGCGGCGCCATCTGGTGTATCTTCTGCTCATCAGCCTCGTTCTCGCCTCGCTCTTTGTCGACCAAAGCGAGGGTGGGTGGTTTAGACGCCGCCGCCGTCGAAGCTCCAGACGTCCTACCGGCGGTAGTTCTGGCGGCAATTCCGGCGGTGGATCAAATGGTAAGCATCTTCATTAAACCATCAAGTGATATGCAATTTCAGATTCTTATACTTCCATTTTTTACGTACTAAATAACCGCCCACTTAAACGTATATTATGTCGTCCGTTAAAAATAATAGTTGATTATATCATAGTAAATCAATAAATACCAATGTGCATATTGCTTGCCTAGATGTTTGTCATATTTATTTCCTTCAACTACAAAGCAGCATGGCATTATATGGAAAATGTCTACTTCAGAATTAGGTACGGCGGTATAACTTACACTCCCAATGTCGTCAATCTGGAGTCATTAAAATGTAAGTTTTTATGTAGCGCAGTATGTAATCCTTTGGACTACTCAAACCGCTTTCATATTTTTCTCCCTGATACACATTTTAAATTGAACACCATCTCTACTAATATCGAAGCATTCGTCCACGCTGCAGGTATGCACTGTGCTGCATGAACCAGAGTAACGTAGATGGAAAGAACTTCCCCAAAGTTCGACACATCAGCACATGATTCGAACACGGGTTCCATCTCATTAGTAATGTTGTATAATAATGGCGTATAAAAACAATATACATCCAGTTTGCATGATGTAGTCTCATTACACTATATTTAAAGGTATACGTTATGCTGTCATTTCTACATGTTTAGGTTGTGGCAACTATAATCCACTTTTCGGCATCTGCTGTGCCGGAAGGCTTCACAATAAGGGCAATAACAACGCCTGTTGTGGCACGACGATCTACAATACTCGTTTTGACATCTGCTGCGCTGGACGGCGGGTACACAAGGGCAATAACAACGCATGCTGTGGCGCAACGGCCTACAATACTCGTTTTGACATCTGCTGCGCTGGAAGGAGTCTAAACAAGGGCTATAGCAACGCATGCTGTGGCACGACGGTCTACAATACTCGTGTTGACATCTGCTGCGCTGGAAGGCGTCAAAACAAGGGCAATAATAACGCGTGCTGTGGCGCGACGGCCTACAATACTCGTTTTGACATCTGCTGCGCTCGAAGGCGTCAAAACAAGGGTAATAACAACGCATGCTGTGGCGCGACGGCCTACAATACTCGTTTTGACATCTGCTGCGCTGGAAGGCGTCAAAACAAGGGCAAAAACAACGCATGCTGTGGCGCGACGCCCTACAATACTCGTTTTCACATCTGCTGCGCAGGAAGGCGTCAAAACAAGGGCTATAGCAACGCATGCTGTGGCACGACGGTCTACAGTACTCGTTTAGACATCTGCTGCGCTGGAAGGCGTCAAAACAAGGGCAATAACATGGCATGCTGTGGCGCGAAGGCCTACAATAGTATGTTTTCTGTTTGTTGCAATAGCCGCGTAGTTTTCGGACGTAGATGCTAGTGTCTGTTAATTGTGAACGCAGTCCCATAAGGCAAGTATGAGCTTATTCATTCTAACAATAACTATACTTCGTAACGAACATTGCATGCATGCCGTATTATAATACATCATAATAATACGATCGTTATTCTGATTTAAGTTGTCCGGCGTTTTTAATTCGAGCAGTTCGTTGTTTTGCGTTTTCTTGAAATACAATGTCTTACTAATACATGGTTATATTGGTGTTCTTATTTCACATGACATGCTGACAGAGACAAGGTTTATTTCACCGTTGGACCGAGTGGCTGATCGACCGGTCGACTCATAAAAACAAATACCGTAATGATTTACGGAAACTGTTGCTATGATAAAGCGTTTTGTTTGCTTGTTTCTCTCCGCAATGAAATTACATTTGATTAGTTACACGGTTAATTGTCGACAGAATTCTTCAACTGGTTGTTGTTTAGTTGCATTATTTGATATGCAGTACTCCGTGTAGCTTACATCTCAGTATAAACTTAAGATGAACTTTACGGTAACCACATGTTTACATTTTATCTGACAATATATCAACTGTATACCACCAAATAAAATGTTGAAATAAGTACGTTGCCTTTACACACAGTCGTGAGGTTTGGACAACGCAATCGATTCCTGAGAACGTATCACATATGGTAGACTTCAGGATAAGACCAATATAATTCCACAGTGGCACCAACAACCATGTTTTTCAGTTGCTTTCACAAAAGTAATGTATGTTACATCAGCAAATACACCTAGAAAAAGTGCAATAACAAACTTCTATATGTGACATTGAAACATACTGATGAGTGATTTGCGCATGTGCTGTGAAAAATCCGATTCCTTATGGATTTGAAAACAATGTTCTCACACGAATCGATATGCGCTTGTTTACACACTTTATATAGCAAACACATTTAAATTATTGTTGCCGTTTTAACATAATGAAACGTTTCAATAGCGCATCATTTAGTATATACACTTTATTTGTTTGTTTGTAATGTTTCACCCGTTTGTTGTAACACACATTTATTTGTTTTGGACTACTAAAAATAATCGTGTACTGATGGACGACGTTGGTCTCTATGAGCTGCCTTCCTCTCTGTGTCGTACCGGACAGCACGTACCACGAATACTAATATATTGATATAATTGTTCTAAAAAGTAATAAATCAGGTTGTTTTTGTAGTGAAAATAGTGTTATTATTATTGTTAATATCATTAGTAATAGTAGTAGTGGTAGTCGTTGTTATTGTCGTTGTTGTTGACGTTGTCGTTGTTGTTGTTTTGTTGTTGTGGACTTCATCGTCGTTGTTGTCGTTGATGATGATGTTGTTGTTGTTGTCGTCGTCGTCGTTTTTGTTGATGATGTTGCTATTTGTGTAGTTGTCATTGTTGTTTTGTTGTTGTTGTTGTTGTGATCGTCGTCGTCGGTGTTGTCGTTGATGATGTTGTTGTTGTAGATGCCGTAGTCGTCGTTGTTGTGATTTTCTCAAGCGCACTTTGTATTTCACACAAACAACACATTTTAAAATGTTTAGTAAATTAATTACATTGTGGTTAAATAAAACAAAATGAAAAGTCGAATCATTGTATCTGCCTTAATGCACAGAAGGTGTGTTTGAGATATAACATTAGACGGGCTGAAATGTTGATATTGCAGCAGCTCCGTGAAGGAACGCACAGTCCCGCGGACTTCTTTTGCACAAGAACACACCGATAGTTACCCTGTAGTGTTCGCACTTGAACTGTAATCAACTTAATAAATAAGGAAATGTCCGTTTGTTTATCAGTCTGTATCGCGCGTCGACTGCATTGCAAAAGTTATTGTGGGGCACAGCTTAGGTCAACAAGTTCTGCCCTGTATCAAGGGCGCTCACAATGGACACGGGCTTTGATTAATTGCCTTTGATTAAGAGTATTCTATTATGTAGGTAAGTTATTTTAGTAATACATTCATTGTGGACTATATGGAATGAGATCGCATTAAGAAAGGGTAACAAGCAAAGAGATTGTATTTAAAACAGAGTTTAACCATATCAATGTATCAACATATACATTTCAATACGTATTGCGAATTACAAATAAAGCAATTATGAATACGACAACTGGATTCATAATTTAAAATAAAACGTATGTTGAAAAACCATATAGACTGTGAGTGCAAATTTTATTAAAGATAATACCTGTTGTTTTGTTAACTGTCTCTATTATGTTGTATGTAATGCATTTTTTTGGCAAATTCATGTTTGAATCTGGACGAATACAGATTATATCTTTAAAGTGTACAGTGCTGATGCATATCATAGATGTGTGTATTTGGAAAAACATTGAAGTAGTAGGGTAAAAGATTGTTGTTTCATTGATAGTAAACTTTTAATTGTTGGATTTTGTAAATGTCATCCAACTATAGCAATTGGAGTCGTTTAAAATTAGGACTTACATTTACTTAAGGATATTATTCGTATTGTTTTTTCATATAATTTGAAAATTCGATATGCATGATGACACCATAAAAGAAAGCATAATTAGTATGAGGGAGAGTAAGAGCATTGTACATATTATATAATGTATTAAGTGGTAAAACGTGTTTAAGTTTATTTAACTAGCCTATTGTTTTAGATATTTTATTTGCTATTGTGTTTGTCTGACAGTTTAAATGGATATTTATTGTGATGCCGAATTTTTATATATATTTTTTATACATTCAATGTATACCCCATATGTTTGTAACACAGGGTATTCGACTTTCTTTTGAGGCTTATGAAAAGCTCAGTCGGACGTTTCTTTCTAAACCCATAATACTTATTCAAAAAACCACTGGCAGGAAAGAAATAGGACGATAATTATTAAAATCAGAAATATCACCTTTTTTAAAAGGGGTATGACTTTTGCAAATTTGTATTTGTCTGGAAATATACCAGTTATTATTGATTGACTAATAATTAGAGTGACTGCATTGCTAATATAATTTTTTTATCAATTTTAGTAATTGTGCTGATATTTCGTTTTTTCCACTACTTGATTTTTGAGTAAACGATCAATTATATTAATAGTAGTTTCCATGTCAATTGGGTTAAAGCTGAAGGTGTGAAATGTCGGGTTTTTAGGTAATCGTTTTATGATTTATTTGCACTTGTAGTTGTTTTAGAAGCTAATGTAGGATCAGCATTAGTAAAAAACGTGTTAAATCTGTTTGCAATAATGCATTTGTCGCTAATCATTTCCCCATCATCTTTTGTTGATTTTCTGAATAATTTCTTTAATTAAACACCACGTCTTTTAACATCATGCTTATGCTTTTCAAAACTGGATCGATAATGCATTTGCTTAGCTAATCTAATATTACTTTTAAGTATTTAATTATAAATACTCTATTCATTTTTAAGTTTATGATAATGCTCTGTATTTACGGGCAATGCACACACGCGCGCGCGCGCGCACACACACACACACACACACACAATATATATATATATATATATAAAATAGCATATCAACGAATATACAAAAAATATTAGTAATAATTATTACATCATATATATATATATATATATGTATATATGATGTAATAATTATTACTAATTTTTTTTTTATTCGTTGGTATGCTATTTTGTTGTACTCTTGTAAGTCTACCTCCGTCCAAACGCCGCGGTCCTCACACCTCTGTCTCTAGCGGAATGTACACTGGGTTAGTTGAGCCACCCAGGTTTTCCAGAAAAAACTAGAGCAGCGACATTTGTGTGGTTCCTCCTAATAATAGAACATGTTATTAGACCATGATTGACATACTCTATGTGACAATTGTCATAATAGTTCGAAAATATGTGCTAAACGTACGTTTTTGATTTTTAACACAACTGTTGATGATTGTGATTAATATATTCTAGTGTTTACATTACCAAAGCTTGTCACCCTACTTCCTTGTTCTTGCAGTTACAAATTGTTTGCGTACGCATTGGTAAGAAGTTTTTTTTTCATTTATTAAATTGTTAATGATAAATTCATTATGTTAAACTTAATGTCGAAATGGAGCTTATTGAACCATATGGGGGGTAGTTAAGTATACGTTAAGGACTAAATATGTGTATTGCTTTACTGGAAAATACATGATAGAGTTCATGTGTATCTGAAAATTGGCAACCTCCCAAGGTTGCCGCAGCATCTCTGGTAATTAACATAAAAAGTAATTTTTTTATTGTATTGTATTAATATCGAGCTATATTAGTATACACTCTAGTATAAGTTTCACCGTTTTATAATCAAGATGACGGCGTTCTTTTATGCGTATCTTGAGAGGAAAAGAAGACGGCAAGGAAATGTGTGACTTTTCGATTCTTCACCCACATCCAACATTAGTTCCACATATGATTTAATTTGTTTTTGGTGTACTCAAACATTCTGAAACGCATGAAGACGCGTATGGCGGCATCGGAGTTGTTGTGCATTTTAGCGTGTCTGTTGTTACTGGCAGATCTACAACGGATTCTAGGCATTTCGTTCGACAGCTAAGCGTCTTTGTTCCACAAGACAGGCACAAGTTTCTCACTAGTGCCAAATAGATGTTCCGGCCTATACAATAATTGTCTAACATGTTATTTGAAATGATTATTTGTGAGTCGTGTTTGGAAACAGGTTATGTTTTTTTTATTTGATTGAAATATTGAATGATAATTCAGACGTATTTTTAAAATAAAACTACAACTCGTATTAATTTATATTTCGGAAACACTTGCAATTAAATGATTTTGTGTTCAATACATTTGTCAAAATGTTCTTATCCGTAGGGAACACAATAATTTACCTTTCCATCCGATGACTGATGGATGGTGACAATACAATACACTGTGACAGAGGAAAATGTGACTCAGTGTGCCGCGAGGATCGAGTTAACTATAAAGTGTTCCGCAAACTTTAAGTGTTTTGACTTATTAATTACGCGTACTGAATTGTCAGTAATTGTTGTGTACTCATTGGGTAGACATGTTAACTGTGTTGGCTGAGTTATTATAAACTTTCAGTAGAAGGCCTGGGTAAACTAAAGCATTTACCCACTGTGGCTCAACTTACCACGCACTGTGTCACAACTTACCCCACACGTAGTGATAGTTGAGCCATTTTACCAGCCCTCTTTAAGTTATGTACATCTTGTTAGCTTTTCACGTTAGACACAAGTGACGAAGAGAAAGACCAGTTCTATGAACCGTTGCAGTCAGTTTTGGGCAATGTACATAAACGTGACATGCTCATAGTAATGGAGGACCTAAATGCCAAAGTTGGAGAAGACAATGAAGGCTATAAAGACATAACGGAAGCCATGGAATTGGTGAACGAAATGAAAATGGAGAAAGACTAATTGACTTATGTGGATTAAACAACCTTGTAGTAACAGGTACCACATTTCCACATCGACTCATCCATAAGCAGACATGGACATCTCCAGGAGGGTGAACCAAAAACAAATTGACCATGTGCTAGTGAGCAGGCAGCACAGAACATCAGTTATGGATACCAAAGTGATTAGGGGAGCAGACATTGCGAGTGACCACCATTTAGTGCGCTCCAAGGTCAGGCTGAAGCTAAGGAGGAAGCAAAAGACCAGTGAGAACAGAAAGAAATTCGACACAATCAAGCTGCAACAACCAACCATAAAAATGCAATTTTCGTTGAAGCTACAGAACAGATATGATGTACTACAGGACTATGACGAGACAGATAATGATATTTTTGAGAGAAAATGGCAAGAATTCGAGGTGGCCTACAAAGAAACAGCCAAAGAGGTACTAGGTTACAAAAAGAGACAACAAAAACCATAGACCAGCAAAGGGTCATGGGAGCTGTTAGAAGACAGGAAACGACTAAAGAACATCATAGAACAAGCAAAGTCAGAAAGGATAAAGCAGAGCTACAAGGATAAGTATCAACAAAAATACAAAGACGTAAAGAAAAGCATGAGACAAGATAAAAGAAAGTGGGTAGACAACCTGGCTGCAGAAGCAGAGAAAGCAGCCGGGAATGGAAGGATGAAAGAAGTCTACAACATCACAGAGATACTTAGTCAAGACAAACACAAGACAGCGACTGCAGTAAAAGACAAATTTGGAAACCTAATAACTGAAGGACCAGCCAGGCGTTCAAGATGGAAGGAGCATTTTGTATTTTGAAAACGTCCTTACTAGACCTATATCCGATGACGCCGTTATAGATATTGAATTAGATCCGATCACAGAAGAAATCAGCATAGACTCTATAACAAAAACAGAGATTAGAACAGCACTAAGGAAGCTAAAGAATGGGAAAGCCGGAGGTAAAGATGACATTGCAACATAACTGTTGAAAGCAGAAATGGCGACGACAGAGAATTGGCTTCTAAGCTTATTCAAAACAATTTGGGAACAAGAAAAAGTACCAAAGACGTGGAAACAAGGACTGATTGTTAAAATACTAAAGAAAGATAACCTTCCAGAGTGCGGAAATTGGAGAGGAATTACTGTAACATCTGTTCCCAGTAAAGTGTTCGGAAGATTGATAATGTACATAATAAGAGATGGAGTTGACAATAAGTTGAGAGATGAACAAGCAGGTTTCAGTAGAGGACGAAGCACAGTTGAGCAGATATTCATCCTTCGAAACATAATAGAACAGGTAGTGGAATGGCAAGCAACGCTACATGTAACTTTTGTAGACTTCGAAAAGGCATTTGACTCTGTGCACCAAGAGACATACGGAATCCCACCCAATATAATCAGAATAATCCAGTGTTAGATGAAGGTGAACAATCTGAGTGGGTCAAGGTAAAAACAACTGGAGGTAAGCAAGGAGACGTAATGTCCGGATTTCCTTTCTTGATGGTAATCCACAGGATAATAATAATAAGGTAATTTATATTGCGCTTAAATCCTTGGAAACCAAGCTCAGAGGCGCATCAAAACAAAAAGATTGGTCAATCTCAAAATCCATATGTACTTTTCCAGTTGTCAACAGATGGTTCAAGGCGCTAGGGAGCTACAGTGGATAAGCAATGTTGTAAAGATACGTTTTTAAATGACGACGGAATTTTGTAATATTTTCAACTGATCTAACACTAAGAGGGAGCATATTCCAAAGAGTTGGTGCAGCAACATAAAAAGCCCTAGTTCCAATGTTAGTGTTCACTCTAGGAACAAAAAGTAGGTCAGAACTAGATGATCGAACCTGGATAGGAAAACAACTGAAGAAAACAACACAGGGTTAAGATGGAGATTCATGTCAAAACTTGAAGACTTGTGCATCGCAGATGACATTACGCTTATGTCATCAAGTTACAGACACATGCAAGCAAAGGCAACAAAAATGAATGCATTCGCATATAAAACAGGCCTAAAAATCAATAAAAAGAAAACTTAAGTTCTGAGGATAAATAACAAACGCAACAACAGAATACAGATTGATGACCAACAACTGACTAAAGTAATAATAATAATAAATAACTTCTTATGCGCCAATATCCTCAGACAATCCAAGCTGAGTGGCGCACCAAAACCAAAGGATTAAGCATTCTCGTACTCGTGCGATAGGCGAAAGTCGTCAACAAATGGATGGATGTGCTAGGAAGCTAGGGAGGATAGGCGATATTGAAAAGATAGGTTTTCAGGTGACGACGAAATGTAACAATATTTTCTGCTGATTTAACATTAACGAGAAGCGAATTCCATATAGTTGGCGCGGCAACTAAAAAAGCCCGAGTTCCAGCCTTTGTCTTAACTCTATGAACAGATAGCAACTTCGAACTAGACGAACGAAGTTGTCTGGCTTGCCTAGCTGGTGTGAGCATTGAGTGTAAATAACTAGGTTGTTTGGAATGAAGGGCTTGGTAGGTGATTGTGCATATCTTAAACATAATGCGATATCGCACGGGGAGCCAATGCAGTGATTTTAGAAGTGGCACTGAGCGGGAGAATCGAGAAGATTGTGTGACTACCCTTGCTAAACAATTTTGGACACGTTGTAGTTTTGCAATATCCTTGATAGCAATATTATGAAGGAGGGAATTGCAATAATCTAATCTGCTGCTAACAAGAGCTGTTGCGATGGTCTTAGCGACAGAAAGCGACATATGTTGGCGAATGCGGCGAAGATCACGGATATGATAAAAACAGCAACGGCACGTTTGGGATATATGATGTCTGAAATTGAAGTCGCAATCAAAGGTCACTCCTAGATTCCGTACTGATGCTGCTGGTGTGATATTTTGACTCAGGATGCATGTTGGGAAAAAAGTCATTAAGTTTCTTCTTCTTCTTCTATGTGCCATGTCTGTCACAGGCGTTGGCGATCATGGCCCTCCATACCGCACGGTCATGTGTAGTTTGTAGCAGTTCTGTTGTGCTCCTTCCACACCATGTTGAGAGATTATATATTATTTTTATTCTCTGGCGTCCTCTGGATCTTTTTCCATCTATCTTTCCTGTTGTTACTATTTGTTCTAACATTAAGTTTACCTCGCTGCATTGTAGTACCAATGATGAGGAATTCAGTTTTGTCTGCATTTAACTTTAATTTGCTATCGGTCATCCATGAGAAAACATCTTGGAAACAATCGTTGAGTCGGTTTAGAGAGTGACTTGTATCGGGCGTGGCCAAAGAAATGTAGATCTGTGTGTCATCTACATGAAGGTGATGATCCAAGTTATGACTTTTGATTACAGAGCTGAGTGGCGTAGTGTACAGAGTGAAAAGCAAAGGCCCAATAACGGAACCCTGGGGAATGCCACATGAAGTGGGGAGTGAGGTCGAAAAGTAATTATCTATCTTTATACATTGATGTCTATTGGTTAGATATGAAGAAAACCAGGTCAGAGCTGTGCCAGATATGCCATACCACATTGATAAACGTTTGACAAGAGTGTTGTGATCAATGGTATCAAAGGCGGCAGATAGATCAAGCAAGGTAAGTGCAGTTACTTTGCCTTTATCAATGTTTAATATAACATCATTGTGTACTTTTAGGAGAGCAGTCTCTGTAGAATGAAATTGTTTGTATGCTGATTGGAGCACACTGGATAAACAAGTTGAGCTTATATGACACCTTAGACAGCTTGCTACGACTTTCTCAAGTATCTTAGAAATATCGCTAAGATTAGAAATTGACCTTTTTTTAAATCATCTTTTTGAGAACAGGATTTACATGTGCGTGTTTAAAATCATCTGGGAATTTACCCGAACTCAGTGATAAATTTATGATATTCGTTATTGTACCAAGTAAAGAGTCATTACATGCTTTTAGTAGTATGGTTGGTAATGGATCGAGATCGCGTGACTTATTTGGGGAGGACATTATTATTTTCCTCACTTCATCAACTGTGGCTGGCTCAAACAATACAAGTGAATAATTTACTTGTGGGGAGTCCATATTTATAGTATTGAAAGTGTGACATGGAAAAGCAGAACGTATAAGACTTATTTTATCTTGGAAATGACTAGAAAACGAGTCACACAGATATTTGACTGACACATGACTAGGTAGAGATGGAGGCGGCCGTCTGTGTAAAATATGATTTATGCAGTTCCATAACTGACGTGGGTTATCAGAGTTACTCGATACCATGTTTGTGTAATAATTTGATTTATCTTTGGCCATTTGTGTGTTGCAGTAGTGACACTGTTTAGAATATCGTGATCTGCCCAAAGGCGAGCGTGATTTGCGCCATATACGTTCAATATAGCGCCGGCGCTTTTTAGATTGTAGAATTTCAGGAGTCATCCATGGAGCATGTGGCTTTTGGGACACAGATTTAGATGTCAGGGGTGCATATTTATTAAGTACATCTTTGAGTACTTGACAGTACTGTCGACACAGATCTGACAGATGTTCTTTGGGGTTACTGATGAGGTCGGATTTAAGGATGTCTGTCATTAATGCAGCAATGTCAATCTTATGGATCTGTCGATAAAACACATTGTGTTTGGACTCTACGGGAATTCTAGGAACTTTGAGATCAGCAATGACAGTGTGGTGGTCTGATAAACCATCTGAAGCAGTAGGTGTCTGAATATTGTTACAATCTGAACGGGTGATTAAGAGGTCGAGCCAGTGGCCATGTATGTGTTGAGAAGGTAACGTGTTGTTTCATGTCATAGGATGCCAGAATGTCATTAAATGTACTTGTTGTTGATGAAAGTGTGTCCAGATGAAGATTAAAATCGCCGAGTAAATAAAATTATGAATAAATAGTTGTCAGATTTTCAAGTAGATCCTGGAATTCTTCAAAGAAATGGGCAGGGTGTCCTGGAGGGCAATAAATGCACACAAAATAAGCAGAGAAAAATTAATCGGAAATGTCGGCACAGATGACCTCAAAGCTGGAGTAATCAGGGTTTGAATGCAAATTAACTTTGAACTGTTTTGAGACGAGAAATCCAACACCTCGCCCAACTGAACGTGGGCGATGATGGAAGGTGAAACTGGAAGGAGAAATGTCAGCGATGCATGCAGCAGTGTCATGTGGTCTGAGCCAGGTCTCAGTGACGGCAAGGATGTATATTGTCTTGGAAGTTAATAAATCGGTAAGCGAGGCTGTTTTGTGTCGAATAGATCGAACAGTAGTGGTGGATACTCGAATATAGTAGTGGCTACTCATAGTAGAGAAATATGCATACCTGGGCGCAAAAGTTAGCAGACAAAGAGGAAGGGGTGACGATATTAACGACAGAATACGAAAAGCAAAGACATCATTCATGAAACTCAAACAGATATGGGGCTCAAATGTGTACACATTAAAAACTAAACTCAGATTATACAATACTCTGATCAAATCAGTGTTATTGTATGAATATGAAACATAGAAAGTAAACAAAAGCGACAACAACTTGACATTTTCCATTTCAACTGTCTCAGAAGAATGTTTAAAATTAGATGGTCAGTAGTGATTTCGAACAAAGACATTGAGAACATAACAGCAGAAGAGAAGATCAGCACAGAAGTACAGAGAAGAAGGTGGAATTGGATCAGCCTGACAGCCTGACAGCACTGACATGGACGCCGGAAGGAACACGAACATTTGATTGACCAAAAACAACGTGGAGAACCACAGTGGAAAAAGAAGGAAAACTACTGGGCTGGGCAACTTGAAGCAAAGCCAGACACATAGCCGTTGACAGGGCGATATGGTGGAGTCGCACAACAGCCTTATGAGCTACCAGGCCCGAAGAGGATAGGTAAGGTAAGATAACAAACATACATACATACAAACAAAAATGCATAATACACACAAATATTTGTACATACAAAAACAGCGATGCTATTGAAATAAGTATATTTATTTCACGTTCTATAATAGTTCACCTTAACATTTAAGGTAAATAACATACATACATACATACATACAAACATATAATACATACATGCGTAAGTGCACACATATATTCATATATACAAAAGCCTTAAAATTCAAGGTCATTGACATATATACATACATAATTAAATATATACGTTCATACATACATACATACACACAAAAACAGTGACGCTATTGAACAAGTTATATTTAAAGTTCACTAACGTTTGACCTTGAATTTCGATATCAAGGATACAAAATCTGATATGGAGCCACCTCTAATCGGATTCGCCGTGAAATTTTACACATATGGTCTAATTTTCATGCTTTTATCCGCCAAGTAACAATTCGGCCAAAAATTGGTCTTAACAAACCAGACTATTATTGATGTGTCAATTTCTAGCACCACTTTTGCCTTGGAAAAGTTACTCTTCAGACCTTTTTTTACTTTCATCAGCTAGCTCCTGCAGTATGTTGTATAGTTCTTGCGGTGCAGTAGTGCATATGAGTATGTCGTCGACGAAGCAAAGATGACTGAGATATTCTCCGCCTATCCTCAAATCTTTGGTTTTCCAGGTCAGTCTTCGGAATATGCTTTCGAGTGTTGATGTAAACAGCTTGGGAAATATGGTTTCACACTGTCGAACTCTTCTTTTGATGTTGATCTTATTGCTCTTTGTTGTAGGTGGACTATTGGTGTATATGTCCTCCAGGAGTTCGACATACACGTCTTCTATCCTCTGTTCTTGAAGGGACATCAGTATTGCTTGCATTTGTATCGAGTCGAAAGCCTTCTCGTAGTCGACGAAAGCGATGCAGAGCGGGATATTATATTATCGGTACATCTTTTTCATTTGGTGTACGACATGTCGGTGGTCGGTCGTTGAGTACCTGCTTCTGAATCCTGCTTGCTCTCTTGTTTGGTTTTCGTCTAATGTCTTCTTTACCCTATTAATTTGTGTGATTAATTTGTAGATGTTTGACAACAGACATATCGGTTTGTAGTTCTTTAGTATTTCTTATTTTAACATAGTTACAGAAAACTCAACGTTAACAGTTGGATTAGTTTATTGAAGTCCAAGCATAAGCATTGAAGAGAATGACAAAATACAAAACGCTATAAGGGAAGTCAGCAAATGGGACTGTATTATTACGGGAGATTTTAACCATGGGCATATACAATGGAAAACTCTACAGAGTATGGGGAGTGAGGACCACAAGTTTCTAATTTTAGTTCAAGATACTTTCCTTTCTCAACATGTACTAGAACCAACCAGAAATGAGAATGTGTTAGTCATAGTTTTGTCCTCACACAATGAATTAGTCGATAATGTCAATATATGTGAGCCACTGGGGAGTAGTGATCACAACCAGATACATTTTACCATCAAAGTAAAATCAGAAAGGAATAGTAAAAAGCAGTATAGGAGAAATTTCCACAAAGGAAGGTATAAGGACATGAGGAAATATTTAGCAAAGATAGACTGGAATAACACACTGAAGCACAAGACAGCAACATAATGCTGGAATATATTAAAGACTAAAATTAAGTGCATAGTCGATCAATTTGTACCGTTCAAAAAACAAGGGAAACGGTCCAAAAAGAAACACTTATCGAAAGAAGCCATTACAAAAATTAAGTATAAACAAGTGATGTGGAAGTCGTATATATGTACTGGAAATGATGAAGACTACAACATTTATAAAGAAGCACTTAACCAAGCTACAGCTAGAGGGCAGATTCAGACTATTTAGGACAGTTAATTGTAACCCCGGAAATGGTAGCTAAGAAAATAAGGGCTATGAAGGATACTAAATCACCTGGAGTGGATGGGATTCCGCCCAAACTACTATTGGAAATTGTAGAACAAACTAACGTACCGCTTGCTACAGTTTTCAATTTGTCATTAGAAGAGGGAGTGGTTCCTATAGAATGGAAAGGGGCAAGCATTATACCGTTATTTAAAAAAGGTTCGAGAAACAAGTCAGGGAACTATAGACCAGTGAGTTTAATATCAGTGATTTGCAAATTATTAGAAAGACTAATTAAAGATCACATGGTGGATTTTCTTGTTAAACGTAACTTGATAAACCCATCTCAACAAGGTATTTTTAAAAGCGAGGTCATGCTTAATAAATATGTTATGTTTTTTGGAAGATATCACTTAGTATGTAGATGTGGTATCACCAGAAGATATCATCTACTTAGATTTTCAAAAAGTATCGACAAAGTACCACATCAAAGATTACTGCTTAAACTAAAGGCCCATGGCATAGGAAATGGTATAATAAACTTGATAGAAAAATGGCTGATTGACAGAAGACAACGTGTAGTAGTTGATGGGAAGGCTTCAAACTGGAAATCGGTATTGAGTGGGGAACCACAGGGATCAGTATTAGGACCTATGTTATTCTTAATATGTATGTCAATGATTTGGATGATGATATAACAAGCAAGGTTTTGAAATTTGCAGATGATACAAAGGTGTTTAGAAGGATTAAAAGTGATGGAGATAGACATCATTTACAAGATGATCTTGTCAGGTTGATGAAATGGTCTGAAAAGTGGCAAATTTTGGGAAATGTAAACGCGTCCACACAGGAGGCGTTTACATTTCGAAGGTAACGAAGATGTACGATATACAATGGGGGGTACTGTACTAAGTACTACTGTAAAAGAAGAGGACTTAGAGGTAACCATGAGTGCTGATATGAAGGTTTCGGAGCAGTGCGGAATTGCAGCTTCAAAGGGAAATCAAATCCTTGGATTAATTAGGCGAAATATAACGTATAAACAAAATAACTAATAATACCACTGTATAAAACAATAGTGAGGCCTCAATTAGAATATAGTATACAAGCGTGGAGGCCATATCGCAAGAAGGACATACTTATGCTAGAAAGAGTACAGAGGAGAGCGACTAAAATGATACCAAAACTTATGGAACTTAGTTATGAAATTCGCCTAAGAGAAAGTGGTTTAACTACACTAGAGACCAGGAGATTGAGAGGAGATCAGATAGAAGTGTTTAAAATACTGAATGGTTATGAAAATATTGATAGAAATATGTTTTTCTGAGTTAAGAAAGATAGAAGGACTAGATGAAATGAAGTTCCATTAACAAAGGAGCAATGTAGATTAGATATAAGAAAGTTTTCATTTTCACAAAGGACTGTAAATGAATGGAATATATTATCTAGTGATTGTGATGGTGCTAGTAGGGTGAATATGTTTAAAAATAAAATCGACACACCTCAGAAGGGCGGGATACACATTGTCACGGATTAGCGAGGTCTCCGTACACTAGATGGCTCAGTCTAGTAGGGTTCTTATATATCAAGGTCAACGCATATGAGAAAGAACGGTGATCGTGAACAAGCAACAAAAAACGAGGAAAATGTAATACTTTATTACAAGATATCTTCCTTTTGGTAAATATCTCGATTAACAAAATAAACAAAATAAAGAAATCCCGTAACCAAATCTTAATAGAACATAATAAACAATAACACTGACTCTTTCGATTATGAAATTCCACTTCCTTTCTAAGGTGGATTATACCGCTATACGACCATACACTAGGCGCCAAGTGTTATCTAAGAATAATTCCCATAATATAAATACACAGTATAAGCTAGTCCTCGCGGACTCTCATTACAGTAATATGTTACAACACACACATATATTTATATATATGTGAATACTTCATGGGTAATAATACCTCACTTCAAAACCCACAGATAACTACTAATCATAATACAGCAAATAATAGATACGTTCAATCAGAAAATAAGCATTTATACTGGGCTAGTCCCATCTCGAATATATACGAACGTTTGTTGAAGTCAACACGCCGAGCTCAGAACACAATTAGAACGGTGTATCTCGGGCGCACGAATTCTAGAGTCGCGTCCGTTCAATGATCGCACGGTCGCAAACGACTGCGAAGTGCTGGGTGAGCGCGTCGCGGTTATCGCTCATCAACGCAAATACGTTGGGGCCGACCGGAACGTTGTCTCAAAGTACTGCTGACGTGGCGGCATGGTTTCTTCGAAGTTCGATCGAATAGTCACTCTGGACACTGAATATTACACACACACAAAAGCTCGGGAACGTAACCCACGTTAACGATTCCCACCACGCTTTACGACTTTCCTTGCCATTCTCTTGGCAGCAGGGCAACCTGTCTAATTCAACCCTGGATCTGTCCCAGTCCTTCGCCAGCGCCCAGATGGCGAAATGCGTACAACAAACGTTTATATGAGCAGACCTAATTACACATCATATGACAGGTTTCCATCATTTCTATTGGCTAATGCAATATACTATTCAAACTAGGCATTATGGAACACCCTCTCTACGATTACAGTGAAACCACCTGCTTGCCTAGAAACACTAGCAAAAGAATACCACGCTTCACTGAGCGCATCTGCAACCGAGTTGCTGTAATTACGTAACTAAGGCGGTTGGTTAACAATATGTCTATCTACTGGCTTGACCTTCCTTATTTATAAAATTAAACCTCAGGAAAGTAGATTTAAACATCCAGAAATAGCAGAAATGCTACACACATAGATAAAAGGGTTGGACTCTCGATAAGCCAAAGGGCTTCCTTGTCCACCTGCCACCTAGAGCTAACTCTGGTCGGTGTCTAATGTCTTCCCATTCTTCATATCTCTTAGCGCTGCTTCCACCTCCCATGGTGTTATCTTTTTTTGTAAATGATGGTACTCTGTTCATTGACGTATAGCTCGATGTAGAATTCCTCTATTCGATCCATGATCAAAATTTGGTTTTGTATTGCTCTACCCTGCTTACCTAGAAGTGTAATCAGTCTGTATCGGCTTAGTGCCTGTGTTCTTCTGGCTTTCTTCAGGCTCTTTGATGCCAAAATCGTTTCTCGTATGATCTCCTGTTTGTACTTCCTGATGTCCTCCTTCGCTTTCATATTTCTTGCATATTTCTGCGTACTTTATTTGTTTTTAAGTCGCCGTTGTCCACCATTTCTCGTCGTTTCTTCATCAGTGCTCGTGTCGGTGACAATATTCTCGTCTCTGCATGCCTGTTGATTGCTTTAGCTACACTTTTCGCACTCTGTTGGATCATTTCGGTGATGCTTTTTGTATGTTACCTACACTTGGTGGCCACTTGTTTATCAACTTCTTCCTTTCAGCCTTGACGTTTCTATTCTGTGGTCACTTCCGATGTTGACTTGGTTGATGTCAGTTACGTCAGTGACCGTGTCTGGATTATTTGTTAAGATGTTGTCAATGTCGTTGTTCGTTTCTCTATTTGGGCTTTTCCACGTCCATCTCCACCCTGCTTTCGTCTGAATCATGGCATTCATGATAATGTACGTTCTTGATGTTACCCATTCTACCAAGGGGTCTGTCACAAAGTGGTTTGTATAGAATTTAATCAGGCTTTAGAACATATGGTTGATAGGATGGTGCTGCCATCTCTGGTATGTATTGTCGCGGAGGTATACGCTGGTGCCCTCTGGCGATTAAGGCGAGTAACGTTTTAACTGCCGACGAGTCAGATTTAATTAATTTCATTTGTAGCGTACACCGCTAATTCTATGGTTAGGCATACCAAATTTGGTACCTGTAGAAATTATTTAACATGACTGGTAATATGGTGACTTGTCAAACTACTTATGTTGTGGTTATAAAAAGATTATATTATGAACTTATAAAAGTTGTTTACAGAAATGTAGCCTGTAGGTGTGAAAAACACTAGGGTCACACGTAGCGTATGAATAGAGTGCGTGTTTTATTAAAATTATGGATTAATTCATGAGAGTTTGAATGTCCGATGAATATTGTGGTATCTGGCTACAAGGAATCCAGTGAAATTAATTATGTAAGTAATTCCCGTAAGTTAAAGATTGAATGAGCACTTATATAGCCATACGTTTAGCTCGCAAAATCTATTTTAAACTCAGCGAGTTGAATGGATTGCTTCGAAGTGTGAATGGTTTCGGGAGCCAGTTTTTGAAGCGACTTTAATTTGTATTAAGTGTTGTAATTGGTCAGACTAACTTCCGGCCATCAAGGCTGATTCAAACTATATAAGGGCCGGACGGCCATTCGAGGCCAGACGAACATTTGAGCAGAAGAAAGAGTTGCACTCTCGTCTCCAGGAATTGGGCTGAAACGTGTAAATACTTCTACGATTTCAACAGTACTGATTAGTTGTGAGACGCTGCACTTCTCACGCGTTGAAGAAGACTGAGCGATAACCGACTGCAAAGTGCAGTTCCGTTTTGACGTGATCTTCGAATGCGAGGCCACCACCGTTTCGTCTGCTAGCTGTCATAACACAGACTCCGTGACAGCCCTTGTCGACATCCGTGTTGTCGCCTGGTGATTCGCGTGGGATCGACAAGGCAAATCTACCGTTTACTTGATTGCCCGAGTCGCCTGCTTTCATCTACGTGAATTCGTTCGCTGAACGCCGAGCGACTTTCGACTTCGTCCTGACATCTCGCCGAACGCGACCGATGGCGATGCGAACGTAAACATTCGCACATCACGAGACATTCATTGGTTACAGTTCATAGACTTTACAACGGTGTATACCCGTATTCATGTAAGTGACCAGCTGTTTAAATTGTCTCCCATGTTATTTCGTATTTGAATGCATACTCGTTGAGTACAATGTATGGTGTTATAAATATAATGTCATAACTGAGTAACCGTTGGCCAACTATCACTGAACCGCTTTTGGTTATTGTTGATGTATTAAATGGGATCGCCAGTTGGCTTCTCGTACATACATATCTGATGTCACGTTATGTCTCTCGTTCACTCCGAATCCTAGTGCACCTGAACCTAGGATGCATTTGGAGGACTTCCGGTGGTGAATTGATTTGAATTTGGTGCAGCAAACTGTGACGTTAGTCTCGATCATCCTACCTCTCACTAGTCTCGTGAGATCACTGCTGATCTCGCGTGTCTTCTAAAATACAGCCATTTTGACATATACATGCGTTTGTCTCATTCTCTCATAACATATTACTGTTACAAGTGTATAACACAACATGATGTCAGAAGTTTACCGTCAGTACGTGCCTGAGTAAGTGAACGTTACGATAAGCTGCTGCTGCTTCGCTGTAAAAGCTTCGCTGTCACTGCTTCGCTGAACTTTGATTGATTGAACAATACCGCTTCGCTACTAACGCTTCGCTAGTGCTGCTACGCTACTTCGCATGTGCTACTTGCCAATGACTTGTCGCTTTGCCTACTGAACTTTTGGAGATGGCGCAGTCATTCCACGTATCTCCGCCTGATCCCTTTGTGTTCACAAAGCCCAACGAGTGGCCAAAGTGGATCAGGCGTTTTGAGCGGTTTCGGCTGGCTTCTGCTCTGAATGAAAAGAGTGAAGCCATGCAGGTGAACGCATTGGTTTACGCCATGGGCGATGAAGCCGATGATATTATGGCCGGCTTTGGCTTAACAGCTGAAGAAAGGGAGCGGTATGAGGTGGTGAAGTCAAAGTTTGATTCACACTTCATAGTTCGTCGGAACACGATTTTCGAGCGGGCTAAGTTTAACCGAAGATGTCAGGAGGAGGGGGAGATGGTGGACGCCTTCATCACGGCTCTCTTCTGCCTGGCCGAGTTCTGCGATTACGGTCAATTGAACGACGAGATGATAAGAGACAGGATTGTCGTGGGAATCAGAGACACGACGCTCTCGCTGAAACTTCAGCTAGACGCTGAGCTTACGCTGAAGCGAGCAATCGACATGGCACGTCAGAATGAGGCGGCCAAGCGAGAGCAGGCGATGCTTCGCAACTTTGCTTCCTCTTCAACAAGGACGAGTGTGGACTTCGTCAAGTCAAAGAAGAAAGTTAGCGGCGGCACGAGACAGAAGACCAACAGGCCTCAAGGAGGTCAGACGCAGACCACGACCACGAAGACGTCGCGCAAGTGCGAGTTCTGTGGACGGTCGTCTCATCAGAGAGCAGTCTGTCCGGCGAGAGAAGCCACATGCTTCAGGTGCCACCGCAGTGGTCATTTTTCAACTGTATGTAGGTCATCAAAGGCCGTCGATACAGTCAGCCGAGACGACGAGGAGGGGTATTCCTTCCTTGGAGAGGTGACGAAAGGTGATCAGCCGTGGTCATCAACGATCAGCCTCGAGGTGATCAAGACGAAACAACGAGTTGACGTGTGCTTCAAGCTCGACACGGGTGCAGACGTCACTGTGATTTCGGCTGCCGACTACAGACGGGCAGGAAGTCCGTCTCTGGAGATGACATCGAAGACGCTGGTGGGCGCGAACGACATGGTTCTAAAAGCCCAGGGCAAGTTCGTCGGCAAGCTGTCGCGTGACGGCTCAGTAGTCGATGAGGACGTTTACGTCATCAGTGGCCAACGACGGTCACTTCTCAGTCGACGTGTCTGCCAGATGCTCGATCTCGTACGACGTGTGGCGGTCGACTCGGTCGAAGCGGCCGACGTTATAAGACAAGACAACCCGAAATTGTTTGTAGGGTTGGGTCGCATGCGTGGCGACTACAACATCCAGTTACGCGAGGGGGCGGTCCCATTTGCGTTGTCGACGCCGCGACGGGTGTCGATTCCTCTGCTCGAGACGGTTAGACAGGAGCTGCAGAGAATGGAAGACACAGGTGTCATCAGGCGAGTCGAGGCGCCCACAGACTGGTGCGCCGGCATGGTAGTGGTAGCCAAACCGAAGGCAACTACTACGTCGTCAGATGGAGTCGTGACGCACAAAGTGCGTATCTGTGTCGACCTGACACATCTCAACGAGAGTGTCAGACGTGAAAAGCATGATCTGCCCTCAGTCGACCAGACGCTTGGCCGACTGGCTAGGGCGAAAGTTTTCACAAAGTTGGATGCCAACTCGGGGTTTTGGCAAATTCCCCTGTCGCCAAACTGTCAGGAGCTGACGACGTTCATAACGCCGTTTGGGCGGTATTGCTTCAGAAGGCTACCGTTCGGCATAACGTCAGCCCCTGAGCACTTCCAGAAGCGCATGAGTGCGGTTCTTGACGGCTTGAGCGGGGTGTTGTGTATGATGGATGATATCGTCATCTTTGGCGCGTCATCAGAGGAGCACGACACACGAGTGCGGGCAGTATTCAAGCGACTGGCCGACAACGGAGTGACTTTGAACTTTGCTAAATGCGAGTTCAGCAAATCAAGCATCACCTACCTGGGTCACGTCGTGACGGCTGAAGGCATCAAGGCCGATCCTGCCAAGGTAAAGGCCATCACAGAGATGGGTCAGCCTACAGATGTAGGCCACATACGACGTTTCCTCGGCATGGCGAATCAGCTGGGAAAGTTCTCGCCTACGCTGTCATCAGTTACGCAGCCGTTGCGTGATTTGCTACAGAAGGACAGGCAGTGGTTCTGGGGGCCGAGTCAGCAGACGGCTTTCGACGCGGTAAAGGCCGAACTCAGTGCGACGCCAGTGCTGGCGCTATATGACCCGAACAGGACGACGACGGTGTCAGCAGATGCGTCATCGTTCGGTCTTGGCGCTGTCCTGCTACAAAGGATCGATGGTACGAACAGGCCAGTGGCGTACGCTTCTCGGGCGATGACGCCGACTGAACAACGATACTCTCAAATCGACAAGGAAGCTCTTGCGACAACGTGGTCACTGGAGCGCTTCCACGATTACCTGTACGGTATGGAGTTTCATGTAGAGACAGATCACAAGCCGCTTGTGACACTCTTAAGCTCGAAGAAGAACTTGGATGAGCTGACTCCACGGATTCAACGCTATCGTATGCGCCTGATGCGTTATACGTACACGATCGAGCACGTGCCGGGGAAGGAGCTGATTACAGCCGATGCTCTGTCGCGAGCCCCGCACGTGAGAGAGCTGACCATCTCGGAACTCCAGTTCGCGGATGAAGTGGCAGCTCACGAAGATTTCGTCGTGGGACAGATCCCGGCGACGGAGAGACGTCTCCAGGAGATCAAGGAACAGCAACAGCGTGACGAGATCTGCAGCCAGGTTCTGCGCTACTGTGCTGAGGGCTGGCCAAGCCACTGTTCTCTGCCGTCGATTCTGAGACCGTACTGGCAGTGTCAACAAGAGCTTACGGTCCACAACGGCATCTTACTCAAGGGAGTACGTCTCGTCATCCCGGTCTCTATGAGACTGGAGATGATAGATCGACTACACGAGGGACACCAGGGAGTAGTCAAGTGTAGGGCGCGAGCACAGGCCTCAGTGTGGTGGCCTGGACTGAGTCGACAACTCGAGGAAGTTGTGAAGAACTGCACGACGTGTGCAAGGGAGAGGCGAAACCCCTCTGAACCGATGATCGCGTCGGAATGTCATCTGCGGCCGTGGCAGAAGGTCGGGACGGACATGTTCTTCTTCAGGCGGTCGACCTACTTGTTAGTAGTCGACTACTGTTCCAGCTACGTCGAAGTAGCCAGGCTGGAGACAACAGATTCGTCATCAGTTATTCTTCATCTGAAGTCGATCTTCGCCCGGCATGGCATTCCAGAGACCGTGATCTCCGACAACGGGCCGCAGTATTCATCATTTGAGTTTGCGCAATTCGCGAGAGCGCAGGGCTTTGAACACATCACGAGCAGCCCTCGCTTTCCTCAAAGTAACGGCAAGTCTGAGCGCGCCGTCCAGACTGTCAAGAATCTACTAAAGAAGGCGGTCGACCCGTACGATGCCTTGTTGGCGTACAGATCGACAGCACTAGAGTGCGGCTATTCGCCTGCTGAACTAAGCATGGGCCGACAGCTGCGCACGTTAGTGCCAACGGTGCCTGCGACTCTTCTGCCCCGCTGGGATGAGCCGAGGGGAGAGAGAGAGCGAAGAGAGCTGATGCGTCAGAAGAAGAAAGACGCGTACGACCGATATCATCGCGCGCGACCACTTTCTACTCTTCGGGCCGGCGACCCAGTCTGGGTCAAAGACGCGAACGTCAACGGCACGGTGGTGGGTCCGGCACACACACCTCGGTCGTATGTAGTGCGAACGCCGACGTCCTGCCTAAGAAGAAATCGGCGACATCTGCAGCCGACTCCTAACGTGACGGCTGACGAGCGAGCAGACGACGCCGACCCGTCATCTACCGAGATGACGACGACACCGGTTGCGCTTCGTATGCGCGAGCCGAGACCAGTGTCACCTCCAGCGGTCACAGCTCCCACTGGAGTGGTGACACGTTCTGGGAGAGTGGTGATTCCACCGCGACGGCTGGACCTATAGTTGAGAGTTGTCTCCAAGCACTCATTGAACTTGGAAGGGAGATGTGACGTTAGTCTCGATCATCCTACCTCTCACTAGTCTCGTGAGATCACTGCTGATCTCGCGTGTCTTCTAAAATACAGCCATTTTGACATATACATGCGTTTGTCTCATTCTCTCATAACATATTACTGTTACAAGTGTATAACACAACACAAACATGCGAAATATAAGGATATTTGATCAAGATAACTGATATTATTGAGCGTATAGGATACATAACGTAATTATAGATATATATTAAGCAATATTTTTTGTTAAAAGTTAGCTAGAGGGAGTAATCTAGGGTAGATTAAAAGTAGGCGATTTGCGAGCGATAATTGGGGACGTTAATGTAATCGGAACGTTGTTTACAAAGTAGGTCACTGGCGAAGTTAGCGTACCGTGAACGACAATAGAATAGCGTTATTTGAGATAATCGGTGTAGTTAGATGAGTAATTAAAACCTGAAATAACAATCTTTTAAAGTGTATAATAGTACACAGGAAACAGTCTTTGTAAAGACTACCTTGTATCTAAGCCTAACTTGAATACATTGTCATCGACATCGTAACTAGGTAAGGCACGGTGTGTCACTGTGTGTTAACAAATATAACTAACTATAACCTAAACAATCTGGTGTAAATTGTACACAGAAAAGTCTTTTCAAAGACTACATAAAACTACTTTGAACATAAATAAATTCTGATATGGCACCTTGCAAGCGGCAACTCAGGGCAAAACGACACCTAGTTTGCAACGACTGCCAGAGCTGGGTGGATTTTGCGTTGTCTGGCTGTCCAAAATCATGGGCAGAGACCAAAGATGACGGATTCACCTTTCGGTGTATGGGGTGTTTGAGGGTGGAATGTCTGATGAAGGAGGTGTGTAAGTTGACGGATATAGTGAAGGAGATGGAGGCGAGACTCAACATAGAAATAGATGGAGCAGAGAGGGATGACGCGGAGAGAGTTGAGAATTCTACAACACAGAAGGAGCAGAGTTGTGACACGGAGACTGAAGAAAGGAGACTGAGAGGAAGGAAGGTGACCGGTGTGAAGGAACAAGACATTGAGAAAACAGAGGGACGGAGGAAAAGTGTTCGGCAGAGGAAAAGAAAACGGGCCAGTGGGGATAGATCAGCAGGTAGTCAGACTGTAGAGAACGAGGAGACACGACAGCGATACAGGTGGTGAAGAGGTAGATACCACAGAGGCAGTTGGTAAGACTGTGAGACAGAAGACTGATGGAAGAAGACAGAGTGTTCAGCAAAAAACAGAAAACATGACAGGCGTGAAGGTGACAGGGGAGAAAGTGACCGTAGTGAAGGAGGTAGCCGGGGAAAAGGGACGGGAGAGGAGAGAAGAAAATGTGATGGGAGGAAAGAAGAAGGGACGAAAGGAAGTGAGAGTAAATGTGCTAGAAGAGAAGATGACAGGAGGAAAGGGGACAAGAGAAAACACGACAGGAAAGAAGGGAATGGAAGAGAATGTGACAGGAGAGAAGACGACAAGAGGAAAAGACAACAACCAGACATATGCAAACCGGAGGAGCTACTCCGAGGCAGTGATTGAGGGGGCAAGGAGAAAAGAGAGAGTGTTTATGGGCGATTCAATTCTGAGAAAAACAGACAAGACTATATGCGAGGGAAAGGACGTTGTTGTATGTCTACCGGGGGCTAGGATAGAGCATGTGACCGAAAGGGTAGAGAAGGTATTGGGGCATGGCAAGGGAGGGTCTATACTAGTACACGTTGGGACAAACAATGCAGACAAGGAGGGAACAACTGGTATAGTTCAGAAGTACAGACATCTAGTGAGGAAGCTAAAGAAGACAAGAGTGGAACAGGTTATTCTCTCAGGAATTTTGCCAGTAATGGGAGGAAGGGGGGCAAGATACAGAAACTGTAAGAGGATGGCGATCAACGCACTAGTTGAGCAGATGTGTGAGGAAGAGGGCGTGGGATTCATAGATTTATGGGGTACTTTGTTGGGAGAGAAGATATGTACATGAGAGATGGCCTCCATCTAAGTGGAAAGGGGGCAGCAGTATTCTCAGAGAATCTGCTGCGATCTGTTGACAGTGGGACAGGTTGCATCTATTTAAACTAAATTCGCAGGGGGGACTCGCAGAGAAGCCTGAAACTGGAGGCATAGATAAAGGCAGCAAAAATAATTCAGCAAAGAACAGTCTGGAAAACTGTTCTGAAGCTGGGTATAAATGTGTTTGTTTAAATGCAAGGAGTATAGTAAACAAAAGAAATGAACTAAACATTATGGTAGAAGATATTGACCCTCACATAATAGGTATAACCGAATCATGGGCAACCACCGATATATCAGATGCCGAATTGGGACTGACAGGATATGTAATGTTTAGGAAAGATAGAATAGGAAGAAGGGGAGGTGGAGTTATTTTATATATTAAAGAATCTATCCAGGCTTATGAAATAAAATTAGACAGAGAAGCAGATTGCGAAGAAGCTGTTTGGTGTAACATAGTTACAGGAAACTCAACGTTAACGGTTGGATTAGTTTATCGAAGTCCAAACATAAGCATAGAAGAGAATGAAAAAATACAAAACGCTATAAGGGAAGTGAGCAAACGGGACTGTGTTATTATGGGGGATTTTAACCATGGGCATATAAAATGGAAATCTCTACAGAGTATGGGTAGTGAGGACCACAAGTTTTTAGTTTTAGTACAAGATAGTTTCCTTTCTCAACATGTGCTAGAACCAACCAGGGGAGAGAATGTGTTAGACATAGATTTGTCCTCACAGAATGAATTAGTTGACAATGTCATGGTATGTGAGCCACTGGGAATTAGTGATCACAACCAGATACATTTTACCATCAAAGTAAAATCAGAAAGGAATAGTAAAAAGCAGTACAGGAGAAATTTCCACAAAGGAAAATATAAGGACATAAGGAAATATTTAGCAAAGATAGACTGGAATAACACACTGAAGAATAAGACAGCAACAGAATGCTGGAATATCTTAAAGAGTGAAATTGAATGCATCATCGTCAAATTTGTTCCCTTAAAAAAACACGGGAAACGGTCCAAAAAGAAACACTTATCGAAAGAAGCCATTATAAAAATTAAGTATAAACAAATGATGTGGAAGTCATATAGACGTACTGGAAATGACGAAGACTACAACATTTATAAAGAAGCACTAAACCAAGCTACAGCTGAAATTAGAAATTCAAAGAGAAGCTATGAACATAAATTAGCTTGTAATATAAAACATGACAGCAAGAGTTTTTATGCATATATTCGAAGCAAACAGAAAGTTCAGGATAAGGTCGGTCCTCTAGAAGATAGTGTTGGAAATGTAATATCAGAAGGATTCTTAATGGCAGAAGACCTGAATGAGTATTTTAGTTCAATGTTTACCAGAGAAGACACTAGTTCACTGCCAGTACCAGAGGCTAAGTTCAAGGGGGCAGAATCAGACTATTTAAGGCAGTTAATTGTAACCCCAGAAATGGTAGCTAAGAAAATCAGGGCTATGAAGGATAATAAATCACCTGGAGTGGATGGTATTCCACCCAAACTACTACTGGAAATTGTAGAACAAATTAGCATACCGCTTGCAACAGTTTTCAACTTGTCATTAGAAGAGGGAGTGGTTCCTTTAGAATGGAAAGAAGCAAACATTATACCGTTATTCAAAAAAGGTTCGAGAAACAAGTCAAATAATTATAGACCAGTTAGTTTAACATCGGTGATTTGTACATTATTAGAAAGACTAATTAAAGATCACATGGTGGATTTTCTTGTTAAACATAACTTGATAAACCCATCTCAACATGGGTTTCTAAAACCGAGGTCATGCTTAACAAATATGTTATGTTTTTTGGAAGATATCACTAAGTAGGTAGATGATGGATCACCAGTAGATATCATCTACTTAGATTTTCAAAAAGCTTTCGACAAAGTGCCACATCAGAGATTACTGCTTAAACTAAAGGCCCATGGCATAGGAAATGGTATAATTAACTGGATAGAAAAATGGCTGATTGACAGAAGACAGCGGGTAGTTGTTGATGGGGAGGCTTCAAACTGGAAATCAGTTTTGAGTGGGGTTCCACAGGGATCAGTACTGGGACCTATATTATTCTTAATATATATAAACGATTTGGACGATGATATAGCTAGCAAGGTGTTGAAATTTGCAGATGATACAAAAGTGTTTAGAAGGATTAAAAGTGATGGAGATAGACAGCATTTACAGGATGATCTTGACAGGTTGATCAAATGGTCTGAAAAGTGGCAAATGTTGTTCAATTTTAGGAAATGTAAATGTCTTCACACAGGACATGGGAACGAATATGTAGAATATACAATGGGGGGAACTGTACTAAATACTACTGTAAAAGAAAAAGACTTAGGGCTGACAATTAGTGCTGACATGAAGGTTTCAGAGCAGTGTGGAATTGCAGCTTCAAAAGGAAATCAAATCCTTGGATTGATTAGGCGAAATATAGCATATAAAGAAAAAGAACTAATAATACCGCTGTACAAAACAATAGTTAGGCCTCATTTAGAATATTGTATACAGGCGTGGAGGCCATACCGCAAGAAGGACATAGATATGCTAGAAAGAGTACAGAGGAGAGCGACTAAAATGATACCAAAACTGAGGGATCTTAGTTATGAAAAACGCCTAAAAGAATGTGGTTTAACAACACTAGAGACCAGGAGATTGAGAGGAGATCAGATAGAAGTGTTTAAAATATTGAATGGTTATGAAAATATTGATAGAAATATGTTTTTTTCAGTTAAGAAAGATAGAAAGACTAGAGGACATGAAGTTACATTAGTAAAGGAGCAGTGTAGATTAGACGTGAGAAAGTTCTCATTTTCACAAAGGACTGTGAATGAATGGAACAGATTATCTGATGATTGTGTGGGTGCTAGTAGTGTGAATATGTTTAAAAATAAAATCGACACATACCTCAGAAGGGCTGGATATATGTAGATAAAAGGGTTGGACTCTCGATAAGCCAAAGGGCTTCCTTGTCCACCTGCCATCTAGAGTTAATTCTCTGGATGGCAATCTTGTTAAACCTTGTTAAATCATACTGAAGCTCCCCGATTTTGATCGCCCCTTTGTGCTTCGTACGGATGCATCCGATACCGGTGTAGGAGCTGTATTGCTCCAGGAGTATGAAGGAAAATATTTCCCGGTAGCATATGCAAGCAAGAAGTTGTCTGCGTCCCAGAAGGCCTACGCTGTGATCGAGCGAGAGTGTCTCGCTATCTTATGGGCTCTCGAGAAGTTCTCAAACTATTTGTACGGCCAGTTGTTTGTACTTCAAACGGATCATCAACCGTTAGCTTTCCTCCGTACGGCCCGATTATCAAATCCCAGGTTAATTCGATGGGCCTTGAAACTTCAACCTTACAGGTTTCGGATAGAAGCTATTCCTGGAAAGGAGAATGTAGGAGCAGACTTTCTTAGCCGGCAGTATGTCAAAGAAATCTAAGCGAGTATTGTAGCGGACAGACTGAATTAGCATTGAATGATTAACTAGAAATGTTACTTCATTAACAATGTTTCGTTTGAGAAAGTAGGGTACGGCATAGATTGATTAATTTGTAGGCAGGGTAGGTACTCGTGTATACGACCCTCCCCTCCGGAGCATAATTCTTGTTTGATTGTATTACTTATGTAAGAAAGGCACTTTCTTGACACTGCCTTGTCTCACTAAGTGTTTTTTTTGTATTTGATGATCTCTAATTTGAGAAGTGTTCACGCTTGAAAGAATAGGTGGGGCGTATAATACGCTAATTAAGTGTGACGAAACAGATCGACATAAGGAAGATATTTGACGCAGATTGGCGCAGATTAAATTCTTAAAGGCCGGGGTAATGTCACAAAGTGGTTTGTATAGAATTTAATCAGGCTTTAGAACGTATGGTTGATGGGATGGTGCTGCCATCTCTGGTATGTATTGTCGCGGAGGTATACGTTGGTGCCCTCTGGCGATTAAGGCGAGTAACGTTTTAACTGCCGACGAGTCAGATTTAATTAATTTCATTTGTAGCGTACACCGCTAATTCTACGGTTAGGTATACCAAATTTGGTACCTGTAGAAATTATTTAACATGATTGGTAATATGGTGACCTGTCAAACTACTTATGTTGTGGTTATAAAAAAATGATATTATGAACTTATAAAAGTTGTTTACAGAAATGTAGGTGTGAAAAACACTAGGGTCACACGTAGCGTATGAATAGAGTGCGTGTTTTATTAAAATTATGGATTAATTCATGAGAGTTGGAATGTACGATGAATATTGTGGTATCCGGCTCGATACAAGGAATCCAGTGATATTAATTATGTAAGTAATTCACGTAAGTTAAAGATTGAATGAGCACTTATATAGCCATACGTTTAGCTCGCAAAATCTATTTTAAACTCAGCGAGTTGAATGGATTGCTTCGAAGTGTGAATGGTTTCGGGAGCCAGTTTTTGAAGCGACTTTAATTTGTATTAAGTGTTGTAATTGGTCAGACTAACTTCCGGCCATCAAGGCTGATTCAAACTATATAAGGGCAGGACGGCCATTCGAGGCCAGACGAACATTTGAGCAGAAGAAAGAGTTGCACTCTCGTCTCCAGGAATTGGGCTGAAACGTGTGTCCGCCCAACGCCTGTAGTAAATACTTCTACGATTTCAACAGTACTGATTAGTTGTGAGACGCTGCACTTCTCACGCGTTGAAGAAGACTGAGCGATAACCGACTGCAAAGTGCAGTTCCGTTTTGACGTGATCTTCGAATGCGAGGCCACCACCGTTTCGTCTGCTAGCTGTCATAACACAGACTCCGTGACAAACCTTGTCGACATCGCCGATGTTGTGACATCGTTTCCGTGTTGTCGCCTGGTGATTCGCGTGGGATCGACAAGGCAAATCTACCGTCTACTTGATCGCCCGAGTCGCCTGCTTTCATCTACGTGAATTCGTTCGCCGAACGCCGAGCGACTTTCGACTTCGTCCTGACATCTCGCCGAACGCGACCGATGGCGATGCGAACGTAAACATTCGCACATCAGAAGACATTCATTGGTTACAGTTCATAGACTTTACAACGGTGTATACCCGTCTTCATGTAAGTGACCAGCTGTTTAAATTGTCTCCCATGTTATTTCGTATTTGAATGCATACTCGTTGAGACTTTGAGTACAATGTATGGTGTTATAAATATAATGTCATAACTGAGTAACCGTTGGCCAACTATCACTGAACCGCTTTTGTTTATTGTTGATGTATTAAATGGGAACGCCAGTTGGCTTCTCGTACATACATATTTGATGTCACGTTATGTCTCTCGTTCACTCCGAATCCTAGTGCACCTGAACCTATAACTTGCTATGTCAAATCGGGTACCGCCAATTTATTCATTTATTAATACTTACACTCGATTTTGTGACATGGTCGCCTGTTTCGTTTCTCACACCTAGGCCAATTTGCCTGTTGCAGTTCCAAAATGTTTTGTTTTCCTACTTGCGCATTAAAGTCTTCCATCACTATCGTGTAGTTGATTGGCATTTCTAAGGTCTCGTCCACGTCGTTGTAGAAGTTATTTGTGTCTTCTTCTGAGTGTGATGTTGTTGGTGCATATATTGTACTATCTTCAGTTTGTAGTGCCTTTATTATGCATAGAACAAGTTCTACTCTGGGACTGAGGTTGTTAACCCTCATTATATCGTTTTTCCATTTCCTGTTTTTGAGAAAGCCTACTCCTGTTTGGCCGTTGTTCGCCATGGACTGGTATAGTAGGTGGCCGCTTTGTAAGGTAGTGAAGCATTCGTCTCTTTTCTTATAACCCGATCACATCCCATACCAACTTGGTTTCCCTAGGTTCTTCCCCCAGTTCTTGTATATGTTCATGTTTTAGTAGTGTTCTTAGATTATATGTTGCTATCTTTATGCAGTCTACTTACCTTCTCTCGGCGGCTCTTCTTGACCCAGTGTCAAAAACCGCCAGGTGAAACGGCCTTGCAAATAAATATCCAGGTTCTGAGATATATCGGAAGGGAAGTAGTTATACACAATTAAAGAATTTTCCAAATTTATTGGCCCATCTTCCAAACAACAAAACAAAATACAGCTATTCTTCAAGGAAGACTCGTTAGCCTCCCTAACCTCTTATCATACAAAATCTTATATACAACATCTATATCATAACATTTCATAGGTACACAAGGTGACCAGTTCTTCAATCCTATACTATTTCATCAAAAGATTATATAACATAATCGCCATATAGGCACAAAAGTTCAACAACCTACGGCTTTTTGCGTGGCACTCGCAATGTAGAGATGCGAGAACATAATGTTCATAATGAACGATAATCCATTTCGTCATCACCGTCAATTTGAGGATAACTTGTCCCTCAGTAGTCGAGCGAAGTAGTTCTCACTCGGTTCATCGGGAATTCCCTCTTCGGGTATGAATTCTCCTTTGTCGCGTAAGCGGTCTACCCTCGCACTGTTGTTACACGTGGTGTTACTCGGCGCTTACCGGCCTCGAGTGTACTTTGTCAGACTTCACCCAGCCCCGACACTCCGGTATTTCTTCTACTCTGTATATGCATTGAGAAATTCAACGTCAAAGCCACCACTGGGTGTAAAGACTTCGTGTTTGCCAACCGCACCGTAATGGTTTCTCTCCACAGAAGAGACCAGATTACTTGTCTTTGCTCTGTCGGGTTCTGGACTCGTCTGTTCTATCCTACCTCCAAACCTCAGTACCTCCACCCTATACCTAGCATCAGTCATGTGATCCCTGCTGATGCTGACGCCAATGTAACAATTTCAACACCATCCAATAGGTGATACTCTAAATCAACAAGTATAAAATCTTCATTATAACGACATCACTATACGCCGTAATATTATTACATTTAAACTTACGTCCGTATCACCATAATATATGGATATGGAACGGCCAATCATGTTATACATATTACACGTTGTATTCGACAATCCTCCCTGTCTACCCTAACTATAATGATATTTGCCCGGTTCTTTAAAATCTGACCTTAGGCCACCACTTCAGTTCCTTCACAATATTGCGTAATCACTAGATAGCCATCAATAGCTTACAGGCCAACCATAGCTTTACATTGTAACACTAAATGCAGTCTTTCACAGACGCTACCAACCTATGTTAAGTTCTTAAAATCACAATCTTGACATTCAGATCCTTCGTCGATTGTACGTATTTATTATTCGAATATGTTTGTCAAATGATGTGGCTTCGTCCTTGTAGACAGTTGACCACGTAGGGGTGGTGCAGGCACTGACGTTACCGACCATGCAAAGTATCCTAGGGAGCAAGTGAAGACGGGCCCACCAGAAGAAAAGCTCTCTGGACAACCGCATAGAGTGGACGCTTCCCGACCCTCCATGCAACGCCCCAGATAAACCAATATTACATACATGGAAAACGTGGGTGAGAAGATATTGCGGCTCAAACAACAAGCTGCATCACCAATGTGTCACTCCCAGATCGTAGTGTACAGCCATAGCGGACACTGCCAAATTTATTTAAACTGACAACAGAGCGCATCAGCATCGTCTGTCGAGACTACGCTCTGCCTACTACTATACGTGGAAAAGTCATCAATGAGGATGGTTTAATAGTAATACAAACTGTCTGAAACAATATTTGTTGCATATTTTTTGCATCATCATTAAGCCGTCTTCACTGTGACTTGTATATGAGAGACCGGGGTACAGTCGATCGGAAATTTTCTTGTCCAACATTTCTGCTAGCTTAGTCATTTCAGTACTACAGCCTTGATTAGCTGTGACCACTGAATACTGCTTCCAAGTGAATGTGCAAGACAATGGAATAGGTCACTTCAAGTCAAGATTTGAGCAACAAAAATGCATTCTATGAATTGGAATGTTCTTCATGTTCGGAAAGTAAGATTTTACATTTCGTCACCATGGTAATCAGCAATCTAAGATGACCTCGGAGATTTCAAAGTATTTGTGTTGTCACCGTCACTTTCGTCTTCGACTATGTCGCTAAGTTCGCCGACATCGTCATTGTGTCGACCGTCAACATCCGACAAAGATGCATCGCTAAAACTTAAATAATCTCGTATACATACGGTTGTACATCGCTAGTTGAAGTAAAGCCGTCAGCCACTGTGGCCACCGCAGATTTGGATAATCCATCATTGAAAACTACGAAAATCTCCATAAATTTTTATTGAGCCATAATCCACGATGACTATTGCTGAATAAGTAATGTATTCGCCATGACGACCGTACACCACAAGTGGCTCCATGTAGTGGATAAGTATGAGTAAAAACGATTTGAATAGCGGACATCGACAATGCCGCCACACAGGCCTGTCATACTGAAGCGTCACACTCCGCGCGGCCGTTGTAGCGGCCTGTCGTACTGAAATGGTTAATGACAGCACGGTTCATTTATATGGTGGAGACGATAGATGGACATATTCTCGTTAAAAAATGTTTCTTCATATCCTGCCAACTGCCACCAGTTTGTGCTGAAGGGGGATTGACAATACAAAAATGTATTAACTATGCCCGAGTACCGGCAGAGTGAATGCAACATTAGATTATAATATATTATTCATGAATACTGCATTTATTTGATTGAAATAAGCTAACTTGCTAACTGATACATTAAGCATGATCAAACATAATGCTCTGGGTTATAATTATTACAATATTATGCTTACATTACAATAGTAGCCTGTGTCTAATGGTTGTAGGCAAACGTAATAAACAAACAATTTAATTCAAAAGTATTAGGCAAACGTATGCAAATTACTGGTAAGTATAATGCTATAGGATTATGGTCAGGATTATAAAGATTGAAAGTTTACAACGATAACTTAAATATTACATTTCGCATATTGAGCCACTGTATCCCGATTCACTGTACCCTGAATTAAATGTTCTCAATATACACACACGTGACATTTTTCTATAACTGTTCTTTAACTTCACGATGCATCCCTGTAATTATTAAAATGTGGTTGGTTTCCTATTCCTGGATGATCCACACTAAATATATAAACAAACAATATAGTAATGCAATTTTACTCTTGATAGTGAAAAACGAACTTTACCTCGCTATTCTCCACAAGCGAGATATGTCTCGAATAAAAACACAAATTTAGATGGGGCATTGCCTAGAAGCATAAAATGATGACAGCGTCTTTGGATTCCCGTGTGTCAGTTTCTATAAACAACCACCAATTCACTGTTCCCCTTGATCCAATGTGCCCCCGTCTCCCCTACCCATGAAAGGTAACGATACATTTTAGTGGTACACACTACTACTCAATCACTCCAATGCGGTGTTGATATTGGGAACTTCTTCTTCTTCTATGTGCCATGTCTGTCACGGGCGTTGGCGATCATGGCCCTCCATACCGCACGGTCGTGTGTAGTTTGTAGCAGTTCTGTTGTGCTCCTTCCACACCATGTTGAGAGACTATCTATTATTTTTATTCTCTGGCGTCCTCAGGATCTTTTTCCTTCTATCTTTCCTGTTGTTACTATTTGTTCTAACTTTTTCTTTCTCATGACATGGCCTATAAATCGTGCTTGTTGTGTTCTAACTTTGTTGATGATCTTTCTTTTTGATTTGGCTGTCCTAAGGATGACGTCATTGCTTTGCTTTTGCAGTCCCTCGCAGCATTCTTCTTAAGAACCACATTTCAGTGGCTTCTACATTTGTTGTGATCTTTTGGTTATTGTCCAGGATTCACATCCATATAGCAATATGGACTCTATGTAACATTGCAGTACACGTTTTCTCACTTCAATTGATATATTTTTATTTGTTAAAATGTTTTTCATGTGGTGAAAAGCTGTTTTGGCTTGAGCAATTCTTCTCTTTATTTCATCGTTGCATCGACCGTCGGATGTTATTAGTGATCCCAGATAGTTAAACGTTCGGACTTGCTTCAAAACAGTGCCATATGCTATCACGTTGCATGTTGGAGTGTAATTTTTCTTTGAGATGACCATGATTTCTGTTTTCTTTTTGTTCAGGGACAGACCTTTTTTCTCACTTTCCCTTATTACTGTATCTAGCATCTGTTGTAGATCTATTTCGTTATCAGCAATCAGTACCGTGTCGTCTGCATATTGTAAATAATTCATGTTGTATCCTCCTACTTGAATGCCTGGCATATCTTCTAATGTACGTAAGATAATCTCACTGTATAGTGAAAAGAGATCGGGTGATAGGACACACCCTTGTCTTACACCACGTTTTATTTCTTGACATTTACTGATGTCATTTTCTATTCGTATTGCTGCTGTTTGTTCCCAGTACAGATTTCTCACAACTCTCAGATCTTTCCCATCAATGTTCAAACTTTCCAGCATTTATATGATTTCTTCATGACGAACTCTGTCAAATGCCTTTGTGTAATCAATAAAACATACATACAGATTTTCTGCACTTCCAGTGCTCTCTCAATCAGTGTTCGTAGGATGTATATTGCATTACTTGTACCTTTATCTTCTACAAATCCACATTGTTCTTCAGCAATTTCCGGCTTTATTTTGTTTCTCATTCTGGTCATAATAATTTTAAGCAACATCTTGGTGAAGTGACTCATGAGACTAATTGTACGGTGTAGTTCACATTCAATCGCACCTGGTTTCTTTGGTATTGCTACAAAAATGGATCTGGATAAATCAGTTGGGATTCGTCCGCTGTCATATATTTTGTTCAAGAAGTCTGTTACTATATCAATACCAAATTCCTCTAAACACTCAATCATTTCAATGGTAATATTATCTGGTCCAGCAGCTTTTCCCTTTTTCATTGATCTGATGGCTTTTCGAACCTCGTCCTTCAATATAGGAGGACCATCAAAGTTCTTCTTAATTGATGGTCTTTCACCCCTTTCATCATCGTACAGTTCACCAATATATTCTGACCATCTCTCGAGTATTTTGTCTTTGTCCATTATTATGTTTCCTTCTTTAGATTTCAGGCAACCTGTAGCTGAGCATGTTCTTTTCCCTGTGATTTCTCTTATTCTAGCATGCATAGATTTTGTGTCGTGCTTATTCTTCTGTTCAATTTCTTTGCATTGTTCATTAAGCCATTCCTCTTTCGCTAGATTACATTTGGCCGTTATATCCTGGTTCATTGCTACACATGCATCATGATTTTGCTTAATTTTCCTCCTTTCATCCATCAACTTTAGAATATCGTCAGTCATCCATTTTTTCTTTGCTTTTCTGCAATGCCTAGGAATAGTTTCTTCTGCAGCCTGTGTTATTGATTCCTTCATTTGTTCCCATTGGTCGTCCACATCTTGAATGTCATTCAGAACATTGAAAATGTTTTGTTCTGCTACATTGAATTTCTCTTTGATCGCTGAATCTGATTTTAGTATATTCATGTCTAGTTTCAGGTTCCTTGTTGCTCTTTTCCTTTTCTTCAGTTTCAGTCGGAACTTGGCTCGCACTGGTACATGGTCGGAATCGCAGTCTGCCCCGGGAAAGGTTTTTGCCACCAGTAGGGCATTTCTAAATCTTTTACTGACCAGGATATAATCAATTTGGTTCCGTGTACGGTCTCCTGGACTTTTCCAAGTCCAAAGTCTTCTTGGTTGTTGGGAACGGTGGCGACATATTTAAGAAGTAACTAGTCGACGGGTAAGGTGGTCACGGTTCAATGATTTACACACGACGGGTAGTTGTGATTATAAAGCAATCATTCTTAATTTAAGGACGATGATAAATATGTATGTCAATGTTTCTCTTCAAGGACATGTCACGCTCAAGCTGCCACTCCCACTAAAGCTTACAATCAAGATTCCTTTCATGAAGGAAATTTGGTGTAAAGGGGTCGGAGGATATTATACAGCGTCACAGGTGACTCGGTCCGAACACAATCGGACTCACAACCAATCCATACATTGCTTGATAAAGATATATTTAACAATATGTATAGGTACGTTAGTGGGTTTTAATTGATGAATACATGCTCTTATTTATGTAACTAGTTTCCGAACGGATACTTACATGTTTTTTTTTGTAATCGTGAGATCACTGTAGCAAAGTATGGTAAGGTTGGGCAAGGAGGGATAAGAAACCCCCTTGTGTGTCCAAGACAATACGCGCTTGATGTATGTCTCTGGTGGACAAATGCAATGCTGCCACTTCGTGACTACTCTGCCCGAAAAAACTTATAGGGCGAAATACACGTTTAGAAAATATTTCCTTTTAAGTTTTCTTGCATGTTTGATGTAATATCTGTGCGTGTGAAATGTTTTCCTGAAACAAAGGGATTACACTTAACGGTGTGCAATTGTTGTCGTATTTTTCATTAGCTTTATTCGTTATTATAAATGGAGACGATAATTAGTATTAGCGCCGAAATTGACATTTATCTAAATCATACGTCCTGGGGTCAAGACGCCCCCATGGACGTCTTGCCCCACGGAGATGGTCAATGCTTAATCGTGAATAATTCACACTTATAGTTTCTGAAGATTGCAAATAACGCACTTTTAGTCAAATAACACTCATTATTTTGTAATTGGTTGCATAGTATTACAGCAATCGTATGACAGCATCATGGCGTCAAAATGACAAGATCCTGAATAACTATGCCCATTTTCCCGTAATATTTTGATTATGAATAGCTATGCCCACCCTACCCTAGTAGTAATATAAGTTACGAATAGTTCACCTTTATTAGATATGCAATTAATACCAGTATATACAATTCCGTCTAGTTGATAATTTCAAACATTTTCATAAAGTAATTATTATGTAATTATATAAGACAGTACGTATCCTCTTCCTTTCCGTATAGTGATCACAGTCATTATTGACTATTCTATCACTGTATGGGGGATCTGCGTTGTTACATCAAGATGTATCGACCCAATGTATTTGTCGATATACAAATGGAGGCTCTGTTGACCTTCGTGTCAGGTCAGACAAGATGCTCATTGTAGGCCCAGTTTACGATGACCAGGACATACCGTCCCATCCTCTCATTCAATCTCATAAAGGACGGGGCGTTTACCAATTATCAAGTGTGAACCTCTGATCGCAAATTCTTTTGTGCGGGGAGGTTAGTCACGGAATAGTAGTTATCGTGTAATAAAGAAATTTGCCGCCTTAACACAAGACAACATACGCAAGTCGTTTTTGTAAAGACTGGACCCCTTCAGGGCTGCGTGCGTCGTGGGGTCCGACCTCACAGGAGTGTATGTGTGTTGTGTAAGTCGGGTTCACGCTCGCCAGAACCGGACTTAAATTGCTCCCCCGATTGTTGGTGTCTGTCTCTGTATGAGTAATCGGTAAGTAGAAACGCTTGATTCCAGTTTCACGTCAAATTTATTCACAGATAATAGAGAACACGTCAAGTCCACGTCGTCGATACAAAGTAAATACTGCTATGACTCCTCAACTAAGTGAAATCATGACTCCGGATCTGGCCGCACTACACTCCCGCTGTTCCCAGAGTCTCTATGTTTAAAATATAAAACGTCGGCCGGTCATTTTAAGGGAAACATAGTATGGGCTAACAGTCCCGAATTAAAATTGTAATTTCGATTCTAAAGTAATGCCAGATACATCTTCAACCGTCCCTGTGGAAAGTTTCTCCGCCCCCCTCCATAAGTCTCTCAAACCAATCTTTTTAAAGCCCTTTATTATCCGGCAAACCTCTTTCACGCATGCGTGTTGATGCATCCGTAGACCACTGCACATGCGTACTTCACTTATTAAGGCTTCCGTCCCTACAAGGACGTCCGTCTAAACTAACCACGTTCTGCCTGTCAATCCAGGCAGGATGAGCGTTTTCTTTCAACCTACCAAATGTGAATTATTATGTATCCCTACTGAATACCTTTGTGTCAACTGAGACTTCCACAAAGCAAACTAAATGACACTCGATCACTTGCAGAGACGACGCAGATTAATGTTTCCACGCCCCTAGAAGACTGCGTCGAGTCAGACATACCTTTCTATACAATTGCTACGTTTATTTCAAATTTTTCAGAGCATTCCGTTCTGAATACATTGCCTTCGACCACTCTTCTTAGAAACAGCTAATTATTTCTACCGAACAGAGATCCCGGTGGTTTCTACAGTGTGACTAAATACACCTTTCAAAACTTATCATGCCACTACATTATCATGATGGCATGTCTGTATAACTATGCAATACCATGTCGAGGTTTCCATGGTGCCATAATAATACAGTTCAAAGTACCTCATTGTCATTGTGTCTCATGCAGTGTCGGCATATATCTTATTTTCGCGATCGTCCTGAATCTAGTTTGTTACATATCTAATATAAAATCTAACATTCATTATACATCAAGCAGCTATAAAGAACTGTCAACTTCACAAAGTGTATAATACAAAGTACGCAGAAGTACGTTAAAACCAACTGATTCTGTCGAGACATGCACTGTTCCCAGCTCGATTTATTTGATACAAGCCCCTGTCAATCATTACAGGTCGAATTATATTATAAAAGGCGCGTAGATTTATAGGATGTGTCAAACGTTGTGTCGGTGTGAACCAGCCCCTCCCCCATCCTTGTCGGTCACACTCCAACACCACAGTCATGTAATTACATGATCATTTATGTGATGTTGAATAAATCGTGTTTATACGATGTATGAAACGTGTAAGTGTTCCGTTATTAGTGTAATTATTATTATAATTCCTCGTCATCGTCGTTATTTCGATAATTATTTAGAATTATTTAGAAACCCTGATTTGGGAGTTTACGGAACTCGTTATTGTTCAAGGTTTCCCACAACACGTGTAGTCCCATGTATGTTTGGTCCTTGACCGGGCTTGGCTTCCACAGTATAAGCTTGTTGTCAAGTAGCCCAGGATGAACAAAGCTGTGACATACCGGATTGCGTCTAATTGTGAGAATATTAAAATTGTCAATTCGACAAGTCAAGTCAAAATTTCGATGCTTATATGTTTAATTGTTTTCATGTGTGTTAAGATGCTGACGCTACGTTGTACCATCGTATGTTCTTTTTACTAGGCGGCCTCAGTTGGTGTATCTAAACTATCTACTGCTCATCAGCATCGTTCTCGCCTCACTCTTTGTTGACGAACGCGAGGCTTGGTGGTGGGGACGCCGTCGCCGTCGAAGCTCCAGACGTCGTTAAAGCGGTAATTCTGGCGGCAGTTCCGGCAGTGGATCAAATGGTAAGCACTTCGATGGAACGGTGCCGCACTATGAACGTTCAGATAGTCATTGTTCGATCAGTTGGCGTATACCCCTTCTAAAGATTCAACATAATGGTATTAATGATCTACAAGAAGCGGCTATTACATATTTGTCAGACAGACTCTTCAAATAATCACAGCAGCAATTTGCGTTGGTTTGGATGCATTAATTCAATGACGTTAAAATCTACTTAGTTTATCATATTTTCAAACAAAAGGAACTAACATTTGTTTTACTGATGTAGTTGTTCCTTACTATCACTCTATGGTCGGCAATAAACTGTTTGCACATATTTTGTATTTGTGATTCCATTTAGCAAGGAGTAATTATGACAATGCTTCCTACAGTTCAATGAATGAACGAACGAATGAACGAACGAAAAAAGAACAAGCCAACGTACGTACATACGTACGGCCGGACGGAAAAACGGGTGAATGAACTACGAACGAGCGGTGTATTCAAACAGTTTAACACTCACTGTACAATATACAATACATACATACTACTGTGCATACATATCCGACAGCAAAAGTAGATTTAAATTCGTACCAACGAAGTTAACAAACAACACCTTGTTCCGAAAACTGGCCCTACAGCATCCAAATATCGTCAACGCCAACGTTATATATCCCCACAACAACATCCCACCCCCTCTCTGTCTTCCGATAGTCACGTGTACAGGAGCTCTGACTGATACATTGATATTTGACACAAATTTCCACACATGTTACGCTTTCTTTAAAAACGCACCCTGCTGTTACCGGAGACAATAGGTTAACAAATCATCGTAAAACACAATCCCTGATCAGTTCACATCCACTGTTTTCGTACTTCCCGATTAATCGTTACATTCTAAACCATTATTTTACTGTCCTACAACAGCTAGGCATATAGTGGAACATCGTGTTTTATGCTGTCGATCCTGACCAATTTCGTTGACACCTGTGAAAATACTCACCAACAATAGTTAGTGCCTTCCATCTGAGGTCGATGACAGGAAAATATGACAGGAAATATATGTATGGAACTAAAAAGAACCTGTCGTGTATATACAGTGACAACGTGCAATTAGTGCAATGTATCATGTTGGTTAGGTTGCCTACGTGCCGAAATAAAACAGTACTGGACTTTACTTAAACGAAATAACAACAAGGCATTAGCTAAAATCCGTTTTCCATGTGTACACAAAGATTAACATTGTATGTAACATTTGACAACATTAAAAAAATACAGAAAAATACGTTTGTAGACAAAATTCTATTTTAAACCTGTCTGTGTAGAGATTCCCGCAGAAAGTTGAAATTTAATGAGCTAGGCGATCACGTGGTATCGTGACGTCAATGCCGACTCGCGGCTTTGTTGACATCTATGCATCGCCATTGTTGTTCTCTCCATTCTCTTGTAACATCATGGCTAGTGGGAGTTTCGCAGAGTTTCAAGTGAAATCATACGATTTTGAGCCACTAGCGGGAACGGTTACAGCGGATGATTCGTCTAATTCCGCTCTTTCCGAGCGTTTCAGCGACGGTAGCGAAGAAGATGATGCGGAGTCGGACAGTCACAATGTTCGCTCATGCAACACCGACTGGTAAGCTTCAACTTCATTATAATGACACATATGGTGTGAAAACTGTCGACAACAACAATTATATCGTTTTAGTACGACGTTATATTATAAAATGCGGTGTCAAAGCTGTACAGAGAGTTAGCTAGAGGTTGTAGCTAAGTAGGTAATCGGACGAAGTAATTGTAAACAGACTTGTCAAAGACAAACTTCACAAAGTTACGAACCGTCGAACGTCGTAAGCATGGTTGTCTGGTTTATGCGGATCGAGTTTAGGACGTTATAGCTACTTACGATATCACCACTCTGGACAAAACCCACACTTTTTTAGTTGGACAGTTGTTCGCGAGATGACCATAATATCATGACATATATAATGACAGCTCTAGATTATCATTATGTCATTTATGTGGAACAATAATTGTATTACTCTGAGTCTGACACATAACAATATAGCTACTATATAATCAAAATAAACTAAAATAAACATTAAAACAACATGCAGAACAATTGAATAATTATGGTAATGGGTTATAGCCTGAAGGGTTATGTCCTAGACCTAGGGGTTTAGTGTAACCTTAGGGGTCTTATATGTGAGATGCTACCAGTGGGTATATATGTGCCCTACGACTATGTCCATAAAAATCATAAGGACATAGCATTTTTAATCACATTTTTTGTGTGACATATTTATTACAAATCCATCAAGCAAGTTTCAGAACACAGTTTTACTGGGTTGAATCATTACAAATTCATCAAGCAAGTTTCATAACACAGTGTTACTGGGATGAATCATTCCAAATGTTGGTAACTGTGTATACCTGGTAACACAATGTGAATCACCACACGGTGCACAGACAATGGTTATAAGCCAAACAACACCCATGGGAATACTTCCCCTGCAGGCAGATGAGAATATGGCTTCAGCAAATACCCATTGATAAACAAGTTATCTAGTCCATTTTGTTGATCACTTTACCTATGACATGCTAATAAATAGCATAGCTTCACATCTACAGACCAATTATTATCTTTACAGGGCAACTTCCCATTGAGCTGAGAAACTGCTGCACTACGACATTGGTTTGGCCAGTGCAGTTTCGGCAACGTGCGAAAAGATGACGAAGTGAAGACTCTGCAACCAAGAAGTACCTCTCCCTGGAAGGGCAGCAATCTTTCCTCAAGGGAGTCTTGTTTGTAACACCCTCCTCTGTGTCAGTGTACTGGTCGACATGGTCATCGCTGTCACTGTTGCTGCTGTCACGACTAGTCGACTCATTGTCAGAGCAAACATACTCTGGATCTGCAGCAGATGTCACTTCCTCCCCGTTTTAGTCACTCGAGTCACTAATCGGACCAGTCAACAAACTGCACTGCACACTCGTTGACCTCACTGCTGATGTCACCTGCACAGCAACCTGCTCTGATGCACAGACTGCTTGCACTCTTCTCGTGCGAGTTGATGGCCTGATGTCAACCTGAAAGCATTTGCTGCTCCTTTTTGGAGTGGAAGCTGTGACTGACTCAGGTGTGGAATCCTCTGTATCACAGGAATCCGTACGAGAGCTGTCATATTCAGTTGCTGTATCTTCAGATGACCCATTCTTGGTCGACGGTGGACTATCTCGAGCTGCTGCCAGAATGTCAGCAAATAACTGAAATAACAAATGACCCTTATAGAATTTGCAAAAAAATAAATTGTTGTAGGTTTCTGACAAAAGCAAACAAAATCCTGTCTTTTACCATCTTGTCAGAAAGGAGTACATCCATTTGTCTAGTCATTTGCCCAGCTTCCAAGTGTGAACAGACTGCCTAGCTGTGAAAAATACAAATTAATAAATTAATTTCAAGTTGCAAGGTATGTATTGTTTATTCTATGATAAAAACATCATAAATAATTGATATCACGCTTACAGAATCTACACAGAGACATAGTTACTTTTGTTATGTTACACTTTTATGCAAACAATTACCTGGAAAATGTGACAATATATTACTTGTGAACATTTTATTTTTGGTTATAACTAATCATCTATTAAATATACAATAGATAGGTTTGCAACTTGCATTGCATTTATTGTTATTGTTTCACAACAAATGACCATTTTCACACTTGGTAGCTGGGCAACAACCCACATCCAAATGTGAACATATTTATTATTTGATAAATTTACTTGATTTTTTTAATAACATTAAGTTAAAAATCAAATAAATTCATTAATGACATTTTGTAACATCATTAGTAGAATCCTTATCCATTGATATAGTTACTATCATAACAATATGTGACTGCAGACATGAACAATCCTGCAATACTCAATTTTATAGTCACTATAGGAAGCCTGCTCCAGGAGTGGTGTAATAATAATAATACCTATTAGTAACAATAAGTTGAACAAAGCACAATATAATAACAGAAACAATGTAATAGTAACTGGCATATAATATATATACATGTTTATTAATATATGTCGCATCAAAATATAAATTTAATTATGCTTTCTGTATCCTATTGAACTAGTTTATCCAGGTTTTATGATTGCCAACATCCATCCCATGAATAATGTGGGAGCCGAATAATGGTCCTTGGTACATTTCTGAGCTTCTGTTTAAAAAAACATCATGACTTGTGCCAGTAATTAGCAATGCACCAAGCAGTAAGGTGTAATTACACTGATTGCAATCTATTAAATTGCAGTGACATTTCTTTTGTCTTCCATTCATTCATGTTATACAGACATAAAATGAAAAATATGTTCTATCCATAAACGTTGTTAGTAGATAATACAAGATACAATAGTTATATTTTTGTTCTAAATATTTATCTCGGTACATACTGTAGTTCCAATTCAAAATGTAATGATAATACCTTCAAATGTAATAGTATATATTGCATGATGTACATTGTCTTCGATATTCAACTGTAATAAAATGGAAACTAGGCAATAGCAATATATGACACTGTAATGTAATTCACCATAGGCCTGTGCACTGGAGTTATGAAAATACAAATCAATAAATTACTATTGAAATATTAAAAATTCTATAGTAACAAATGTAACAGTACTTGTGTTACAATAGTGTGTGTTATGAAAGCTGCTCTCTACTGTAAGAATTCTATAGTAACAAATGTAACAGTACCTCTCTACTGTAAGAATTCTATAGTAACAAATGTAACAGTACTTGTGTGTTACAATAGTGTGTGTTATGTAACAGTACTTGTGTGTTACAATAGTGTGTGTTATGAAAGCTGCATCTACTGTAAGAATTCTATAGTAACAAATGTAACAGTACTTGTGTGTTACAATAGTGTGTGTTATGAAAGCTGCATCTACTGTAAGAATTATATTTATTGAAAACATTACTTTTGAAAACTTAAACATAATATATTATTAACTCGATGAATACATACTGTAATCTACAGGGTGTTCAATGTGGTAACCATTCAGTATTAATAATAATTAATCACATCTACCTGCAAGGTTTACCAATTGCAATGGTGATCAGGGTGATGTTAGGCATGGGTTAATTGCATGGGTTAATTATAGTAATAATAAGTATCCTACATGTCACATCCATGTTACCCAGTTCCTGCCATTTCCACCTAGCATGCTTTAATTACCAGTAGATCAGGTTCAGATAACTATTTTAACTGGAGGGAGAATGCAGTGGGCCAGCTGGAGGTGGCTGGTGTATTTGTTATTCATAGCAGGAAAGACCTACAAAGTGCAATGTCAACTGGTAATTAATTAGATTTGATCTTTGATCAGTTGACTAGGGCAAACACTACACTTAGTTACTCAGTCAAGTGGAGGAGTCACAACAAAGGAGTCCAATTAGCTGGATTAGCAGACAGGTGCCAAACACTGTAATAAACTGTTTCTACAGAGAATACTGATGGGGGATAATTCTTCAGCAAGTCATTGATGACATAAGACTTTAGTGAGTCATGTGTCAGAGGAGGAGATTGCCAGCAACTGGTTCCAACTATGAGAGTGAGACAGACCACTTCCTAATTTTATAATTTTTGTTTTAAATATCTAACTTATGCATGGTACTTTATGTGTACATACATTTGATGTTGATCAAAATGCATGGCACTTTCATAAAGTCCAAGCATTGTCATTTAAAAAACAACAAATGTTATGTATGAAAAATAATAATTAATTTATGCAAATTCAACGTTAAATACATTTGAAAATATAATTA
>CM034531.1:66827273-66876225 GCA_020002185.1 Paraescarpia echinospica | reverse complement strand
TATGGTCGTGTGTTAAAAAGTTCCGAGTCCTACCGACACTAAAAAGTTCCGAGTGCTACCGATACTAAAAAGTTCCGAGTGCTACCGATACTAAAAAGTTCCGAGTACTACCGACACTAAAAAGTTCCGAGTACTACCAACACTAAAAAGTTCCGAGTACTACCGACACTAAAAAGTTCCGAGTACTACCGACACTAACAAGTTCCGAGTACTAACGACACTAAAAAGTTCCGAGTACTACCGACACTAAAAAGTTTCGAGTACTAACGACACTAAAAAGTTCCGAGTACTACCAACACTAAAAAGTTCCGAGTACTACCGACACTAAAAAGTTCCGAGTACTAACGACACTAAAAAGTTCCGAGTACTACCGACACTAAAAAGTTCCGAGTACTACCGACACTAAAAAGTTCCACGTTAAGATTAGTGTTTCGTTTGTCCAACTAGTTGATCTAAGTTCAATTCGTGACACGTGTTGGTCAAAGCATAGTGTTTCGTTTGTACAACTCGTGTCTCGTCGGTACTCTCGTGTGATGTGTCATCCGTAGTCTCGTGACATATCTCGGTCATAGTCTCGTCTCTTTTCTCGTCGGTACTCTCGTGTGACGTGTCATCCGTAGTCTCGTGTGATGTGTCATCCGTAGTCTCGTAGCATATCTCTTGTCTCGTCCGTACTCTCGTGTGATGTGACATCCGTAGTCTCGTGTGATGTGTCATCCGTAGTCTCGTAGCATATCTCTTGTCTCGTCCGTACTCTCGTGTGATGTGTCATCCGTAGTCTCGGTCATAGTCTCGTGACATATATCGGTCATAGTCTCGTGACATATCTCGGACATAGTCTCGTCTCTTGTCTCACCGGTACTCTCGTGTGACGTGTCATCCAAAGTCTCGTGATATATCTCGGCCATAGTCTCGTGTGATGTGTCATCCGTAATCTCGTGACATATCTCGGCCATAGTTTCGTCTCTTGTCTCGTGTGACGTGTCATCCGAAGTCTCGTGCCATATCTCGGTCATAGTCTCGTGTGATGTGTCTAGTTGAGCTAAGTTCAATTCGTTTGACACGTGTTAGTCAAAGTGTAGTGTTTCGTTTGCGTGACTAGTTGATCTGAGTTCAATTTGTGTCACGTGTTGGTCAAAGTGTAGTGTTTCGTTTGTACAACTCGTGTCTATAGACCGTACTCTCATGTGATGTGTCATCCATAGTCTCGTGACATATCTCGGTCATAGTCCCTATTTGCTTTGCTTTGCTTTGATAACCCGTCTATTTGCTTTGCTTTGCTTTGATAACCCATCTACTTGCTTTGCTTTGCTTTGCTTCCGAAGCAAATCTCACGCGATAACCTGTCTATTTGCTTTGCTTTGCTTTGCTTCCGAAGCAAATCTCACGCGATAACCCGTCTATTTGCTTTGCTTTGCTTTGCTTCCGAAGCAAATCTCACGCGATAACCTGTCTATTTGCTTTGCTTTGCTTTGCTTCCGAAGCAAATCTCACGCGATAACCCGTCTATTTGCTTTGCTTTGCTTTGCTTCCGAAGCAAATCTCACGCGATAACCTGTCTATTTGCTTTGCTTTGCTTTGCTTCCGAAGCAAATCTCACGCGATAACCCGTCTATTTGCTTTGCTTTGCTTTGCTTCCGAAGCAAATCTCACGCGATAACCTGTCTATTTGCTTTGCTTTGCTTTGCTTCCGAAGCAAATCTCACACGATAACCCGTCTATTTGCTTTTCTTTGCTTTGCTTCTGAAGCAAATCTCACGCGATAACCCGTCTATTGTGGTGTATCTCGGCCATAGTCTCGTCTCTTGTCTCGTCGGTACTCTCGTGTGACGTGTCATCCGAAGTCTCGTGTGGTGTGTCATCCGTAGTCTCGTGACATATCTCGGTCATAGTCTCGTCTCTTGTCTCGTCGGTACTCTCGTGTGACGTGTCATCCGAAGTCTCGTGCCATATCTCGGTCATAGTCTCGTGTGATGTATCTAGTTGATCTAAGTTCAATTCGTGACACGTATTGGTCAAAGCATAGTGTTTCGTTTTCGTGACACGTGTTTCTCTTGTCTCGTCGGTACTCTCGTGTGCCGTGTCATCCGAAGTCTCGTGTGATGTGTCATCCGTAGTCTCGTGACATATCTCGGTCATAGTCTCGTGTGATGTGCCTAGTTGATCTAAGTTCAATTCGTGACACGTGTTGGTCAAAGCATAGTGTTTCGTTTTCGTGACACGTGTTGGTCAAAGCATAGTGTTTCGTTTGTACAAATAGTTGATCTAAGTCCAATTCGTGACACGTGTTGGTCAAAGCATAGTGTATCGTTCGCACAACTAGTTGGTCTGAGTTCAATGTTCGATTCGTTCAGCGTGTTGGTCAAAGCATAGTGTTTCGTTTGTGTGACTAGTTGATCTGAGTTCAATTTGTGACATGTGTTGGTCAAAGAATAGTGTTTCGTTTGTCCAACTAGTTGGTCTGAGTTCAATTCGTGCAGCGTAATCGGTTAAGTTTCTGTTTCGTTTGCGCAACTAGTTGATCTGAGTTCGATTTGTGTCGTGTGTTGGTCAAAGCATAGTGTTTCGTTTGTGTAACTAGTTGATCTGAGTTCAATTTGTGACATGTGTTGGTCAAAGAATAGTGTTTCGTTTGTCCAACTAGTTGGTCTGAGTTCAATTCGTGCAGTGTAATCGGTTAAGTTTCTGTTTCGTTTACGCAACTAGTTGGTCTGAGTTCAATTTGTGCAGCGTAATCGGTTAAGTTTCTGTTTCGTTTACGCAACTAGTTGGTCTGAGTTCAATTTGTGCAGCGTAATCGGTTAAGTTTCTGTTTCGTTTACGCAACTAGTTGGTCTGAGTCCAATTCGTACCGTGTGTTGGTCAAACTATAGTGTTTCGGTTGTCCGTCTCGTGTCTATAGTTCGATTCGTGATGTGTGTTGGTCAAACTGTAGTGTTTCGTTCGCACCACTAGTTGGTCTGAGTACTTTATCGTGTGATGTGTCATCCGTAGTCTCGTGACACATCTCGGTCATAGATCACACATCACGGTCACAGTCTCGTCTCTTGATGTATCTATATATATATATATATATATATATATGTATGAATCTATGAGTTCATTTTCGATTACCCATGCCAGGTTATTTGTTTTACGACAGAAGTTGGTTTCGAAGGTTTTACCGAAGAAGCACGAATTTAAATTCTATAGTACGAAAAAGGATAAAAACGTTCTAATGGTCCTGTGTACACTTGAACCTTAATACGGTAAACTATATAGATACTGGTACATCTTATCTGGGAGGTTATTATGTGGCTGTACTGTTCTAACATAACGCTTCACTTTCCTCGGCCAATGAAGATAGCAAAGACTGTGCTGTCTTTTTATTGGTATAGGATCTTTGGCATCAAGACGGTCGAGTCGCCATTGTGCATTGCACATACTGACATAGCGTGTTTATTTATTTAATAATGATGTTGAACGCAATTATATCTCTAGGCTCAGCTGAAATACAGATGAGAACAGGAAATACTCCTTCAAAACAGTTTGACACCAGTTTGGAACCGTTTTGTATGCAGGCTTTCAACGGTGACCGTTGGTAAGTACTATGATATTCTGTCAAATACTGTTACACAACAAACAGTTTGACCAAAATTGTACACAGATGGCTGATAGTTTGAATGTTTTAGCTGATAAGTTCGTATAACTTCCCTATGGCTTAACACGGGGCCAATACACAGACCCTTGAGGCTTGATTTATACCAGTTTATACCGGTTAACAGGGAGATTTTTCACTAGCTATAGCATGTCGATGTTTGTAAGTTGTTTGTCAGTGTTTGTAAGTTGTTTGTCAGTGTTTGTAAGTTGTTTGTCCGTGGTTATGCGCTGTTTGTCGGTGGTTATGCACTGTAGGTCAGATAGCCGTTTAACCCCTATGCCTATGGCTATGCCTATGCCTATGGCTATGCTTTATCCGGTTTGGCTCTATGTTTTTGAACCTATGTAAATGTATAGACTAGGAGAGACCTACAAAATTACTGCACATAGCAGTTTGATGCCGTCACACAGGATGCGCGTGCTTGCAACAAACAAACATGTCCAGACGCATCTCGAGTACGGGTTTTGTAACAGATACCAAAGGTCTAACCCCCAAAATGATCACTCTGTTCGAAAAACGAGGCTATAGGCTCTGATATAACAAAGTCCTATACGTAGTCTTCATTTCGTATACATTACTTCAGGCAAAACGGCCTCCGTTGAATTTATAATCCTTTTGTTATTATAAATGATGCCTTATTATAACACCCCATTTTCGACCTGACATAGTCAAACAAATAAAGGCTCGATCCCTAGGCAGAGCCTGGACCTACGGGTCAAGCAATGACGTGAGTAACCTGTTCAAATGATGTTCGGTATATTTTATTCAAAAAGTGGTCGGATACCTTTGCAATAAAAATGGCCTATTCTTTAACATGGGATAAAAATTCGAAAAGTGATCGTATACCTTTGCGACAATAGCTCCTATACTTTAACATGGGGTGAAAATTCCCTATGCTTTAACATGGGATAAAAACCCAAAAAGGGGTCGGATACCTTTGCAATAAAATTCCCTATACTTTAGCCCGGGGTCGGAACTAGCCACGCACACAAGGCCCAGCTCGCTCGTGATTGGCCAATTGTATAATTAGTCACACACACAATGCCCAGCTCGCTCGTGATTGGTCAATTGTATAACTAGTCATGCCCATATAAGGTCATTTGCATAATTAGTCACGCCCACAATGCCCAGCTCGATCCTGATTGGTCAATTCGACTTTACCCACAATGCTCAGCTCGCTCGTGATTGGTCAACTGTATAATTAGCCACGCCCACAATGCCCAAATAAGGGCATTTATGCAAATGAGGCGACCTCATTTGCATAATCCTTAACTTTGGAGTTGGATGGAGCAAAAGCAAAATCCCTATCTCTTAACATGGCTCTTGCGCACATCCGAATCCAACATCCCCGGTACATAACCTCCTTTACTACTCATAACCATTCATTATTTTAAACACTCCTGGTTTCTAGTGTTGTTAAGCCGCATTTTTTAGGCGTATTTCGTAACTAAGATCCCTCAGTTTTGGTATAATTTTAGTTGCTCTCCTCTGTACTCTTTCTAGCATATCTATGTCCTTCCTGCGATATGGCCTCCACGCTTGAATACAATATTCTAAATGGAGCCTAACTATTGTTTTGTACAGCGGTATTATTAGCTCTTTTTCCTTATATGTTATGGTTCGCCTAATTAATCCAAGGATTTGATTTCCCTTTGAAGTTGCAATTCCGCACTGCTCTGAAACTTTCATATCAGCACTAATGGTTAACCCTAAGTCCTTTTCTTTTACAGTAGTACAGTACCCCCCCCATTGTATATTCTACCTCTTCGTTCCCATGTTCTGCGTGGAGGCATTTACATTTCCCAAAATTGAACAGCATTTGCCACTTTTCAGACCATTTCTTCAACTTGTCAAGATGATCTTGTAAATGTTGTCTATCTCCTTCACTTTTAATCTTCTTTTAAACACTTTTGTATCATCCGCAAATTTCAAAACCTTGCTTGTTATTTCGTCATCCAAATCGTTGATATATATTAAGAATAATTTAGGTCCTAGCACTGATCCCTGTGGTACCCCACTCAATACCGATTTCCAGTTTGAAGCCTCCCCATCAACTACTACACGTTGTCTTCTGTCAATCAGCCATTTTTCTATCCAGTTTGTTATACCATTTCCTATGCCATGGGCCTTTAGTTTAAGCAGTAATCTTTAATGTGGTACTTTGTCGAAAGCTTTTTGAAAATCTAAGTAGACGATATCTACCGGTGATCCCTCATCTACCCACTTAGTAATGTCTTCCAAAAAACATAACATATTTGTTGATCATGACCTCGCTTTAAAATACCCATGTTGAGATTGGTTTATCAAGTTATGATTAACAAGAAAATCCACCATGTGATCTTTAATTAGTCTTTCTAATAATTTGCAAATCACTGATGTTAAACTCACTGGTCTATATTTCTCTGACTTGTTTCTCGAACCTTTTTTAAATAACGGTATAATGTTTGCCTCTTTCCATTATAAAGGAACCACTCCCTCTTCTAAAGACAAAATTGAAAACTGTTGCAAGCGGTACCCTAATTTGTTCTACAATTTCCAATAGTAGGTTGGGCGGAATCCCATCCACTCCAGGTGATTCATTATCCTTCATAGCCCTTATTTTCTTAGCTACCATTTCCGGGGTTACAATTAAGTGTCCTAAATAGTCTGAATCTGCCCCCTTGAACTTAGCCTCTGGTACTGGCAGTGAACTAATATCTTCCCTGGTAAACACTGAACTAAAGTACTCATTCAGGTCTTCTGCCATTGAGAATCCCTCTGATATTATATTTCCAGCTCTATCTTCTAGAGGACGGACCTTATCTTGAACTTTCTGTTTGCTTCGAACATACGCATAAAAACTCTTGCTGTCATGTTTTATATTACTAGCTAATTGTTGTTCATAGCTTCTCTTTGAATTTCTAATTTCAGCTGTAGCTTGGTTAAGTGCTTCTTTATAAATGTTGTAGTCTTCATCGTTTCCAGTACATCTATATGACTTCCACATCATTTGTTTATACTTAATTTTTGTAATGCCTTCTTTCGATAAGTGTTTCTTTTTTGACCGTTTCCCTTTTTGTGAAGGGTACAGAATTACCAACTATGCACTTAATTTCACTCTTTAATATATTCCAGCATTCTGTTGCTGTCTTATTTTTCAGTGTGTTATTCCAGTCTATCTTTGCTAAATATTTCCTCATGTCCTAATACCTTCCTTTGTGTAAATGTCTCCTATACTGCTTTTTACTATTCCTTTCTGATTTTACTTTGATGGTAAAATGTATCTGGTTGTGATCACTACTCCCCAGTGGCTCACATATCTTGACATTGTCAACTAATTCATTCTGTGAGGACAAAACTATGTCTAACACATTCTCACCCCTGGTTGGTTTTAGCACATGTTGAGAAAGGAAAGTATCTTGAACTAAAACTAAAAACTTGTGGTCCTCACTCCCCATACTCTGTAAAGATTTCCATTGTATATGCCCGTGGTTAAAATCCCCCATAATAATACAGTCCCGTTTGCTTACATCACTTATAGCGTTTTGTATTTTTTCATTCTCTTCTATGCTTATGTTTGGACTTCGATAAACTAACCCAACATTTAGTTTCCTGTAACTATGTTACACCAACAGCTTCTTCGCAATCTGCTTCTCTTTCTAATTGTATTTCATAAGCCTGGATAGATTCTTTAATATATAAAATAACACCACCTCCCTTTCTTCCTATTCTATCTTTCCTAAACATAACATGTTCTGTTAGTCCCAATTTGGCATCTGATATATCGGTGGTTGTCCAGGTTTCGGTTATACCTATTATGTGAGGGTAAATGTCTTCTACCATAATGTTTAGTTCAGTTCTTTTGTTTACTATACTCCTTGCATTTAAACAAACACATTTATATCCAGGTTCAGAAGAGTTTTCCAGACTGTTCTTTGCTGATTTATTTGTGCTGTCTTTATCTATGCCTCCAGTTTCAGGCTTTTCTGTGAGTCCCCCCTCCGAATCTAGTTTAAATAGATGCAACCTGTCCCACTGTCAACAGATCGCAGCAGGTTCTCTGAGAAAACTGCTGCCCCTTTCCACTAAGATGGAGGCCATCTCTTATGTACCTATCTTCCCTCCCAACAAAGTATCCCCATAAATCAGTGAATCCCACGCCCTCTTCTTCACACATTTGCTCAACCAGTGCGTTGATCGCCATCCTCTTGCAGTTTCTATGCATTGCCCCCCTTCCTCCCATTACTGGCAAAATTCATGGCATAATTATCTGTTCAACTCTTGTCTTCTTCAGCTTCCTCACTAACTGTCTATACTTCTCTACTATCCCAGTTGTTCCCTCCCTGTCTGCATTATTTGTTCCTACATGTTCCAGTATAGACCCTCCCTTGCCATGTCCCAATACCTAATCTACCCTGTCAGTCATATGTTCAATCCTTTTTCTCTTGTCACCTTTCCTCCTGTCAGCATTCCTTTTATTGATTTCTCTTGTATCACATTTGCTCTCACTTCCTTTCGTCCCTTCATCTTTCCTCCCATCTCATTTTCTTCTCTCCTCTCCCGTCCCATCTTCCCTCCTTCCTTATCTACGGCCACTTTCTCCCCTGTCACTTCCACGCTTATCACGTTTTCTGTCGTCGATTTTCCAATTTCTTCCCCTCCAATCACCTTCCCTCCTCTCAATCTCCTTTTTTCAGTTTTATTGCCACTGCTATTCTCCTTCAGTCTTGCAGTATTCTCACCTCTCTCCCTGTCGTCTCTCTCCATTCGACCTGTCTCCTTTCTTATTCCCATCTCCATTCCCTTCACAATATCTGTCAACCTAACTATCTCCTTCTGCAGACACTCCACCTTCCAACACCCAATGCACTGAAAGGTGAATCCTTCCTCCATGGTTTCTGCCCATGACTTCCCACAGCCGGACAATGCAAAATCTACCCAGCTGTGGCAGTAATCGCACACCAAGTGTCGCTTTGCCTTGACTTGCCGCTTGCAAGGCGCCATATCCCTATCAGAATTTATTTAATAACTTAACTAACTTAGTCTTTATAAAGACTGTTTCCTGTGTACTACAGCACACTTTTTGTTACAAATTTCAATTACACAGCCGACTATTTATACTATCACGAACGCTAACATTACTGGTAGTGACCTAATTTAAATACAGTCAATTACGTTACGTTAGGCTACTTTATTTATTTAGGTTACGCCGCCCGACTATCGCCCTTGCTTAACAACAATGCTACTAATCAAAATATCTAGCAAGTGCTGGCTTACACAGATATTATCTTATGTAAGTAGTTTGATGGTTGTTACTTTATCTCCTATATATTCTACCACATAACCAGGTTTGTTAAATCTTGTTTACAACTTATCGAAGGCTAAGTTACCCTATTATCATTCACTATACTAAGGTGTTCTAAAATACTTTAACTAACTTTAAGCACAACTGCTACACAATATATGTTTACTGCAACTTTATGAATGATATTAAGGCAAGAATAATACTTATCAATCAGTAATTCCACTTGTTTATCAACTTTTCTGCACCACCAATTTCTACGATCTATCTCCGCCAAATATAGCCTCGAAAAAGTAGCAGGCACTCACTGGGATAACGCGGCGACATGCTTACGTGACCAGCGACAGGTAGTCCTGGTGCATGTTATGCGCTGAAGATTTTCAAATGTCAATAACTTAAAAACTATTTTCAAAACTTCTTCAGGGACATATTTGTAGATGGCATAATTGTTTTACCACGATATAGAAAAACATTAGCGGCTGGGAATCCACGTACAGCCTTTTGAACTATTGAGCCATGTCTAAATCTACGAACCATCTATATGGGCCCGCTAGATCACATGCAAAATTTCAGACCGATACATGCAAAACTGACGGAGATGTGGGTGCACATACAGACAGACAGACAGTATTTATTTTGACCATCATAAGTACATAAAGAACAATATAATAGTCAATGTAAGGTGACGGAGGCTCCCATACAAACATAGAACGTCTGCACATACAGACAAACAGACAGTATTTATTTTGAACATCATAAGTACATAAAGAACAATATAATAGTCATTGTAAGGTCATGGAGGCTCCCATACAAACATAGAACATCTGCACATACAGACAGACATACAGTATTTATTTTGACCATCATAAGTACATAAAGAACAATATAATAGTCAATGTAAGGTCACGAGGCTCCCATACAAACATAGAACGTCTGCACATACAGACAAACAGACAGTATTTATTTTGACCATCATAAGTACATAAAGAACAATATAATAGTAATTGTAAGGTCACGGAGGCTCCCATATAAACATAGAACGAACTGCTTTATACTATTGATGGCGGACCATTCAATGAAATAAGACAAATGTGGCCAAGTTTCGTGAGAATCGACCATACGTATAACCATTACCACCAGCATTATTTGTTTTTTAAGATGCTACAGGTTACATGTGATACCCTGCTACATCGGTATACAGTGCGCGTGTGTTCGCGTGTTAAATATAACAGGTGTATAAGTTGAATAACTCGGGTAAAAAGGGCGTATCGATACATGATAAACAATGTACAATCATTAACTCTCTTTCTGGTATATATATATATATATATATATATACTATACATATATTGTGATATATATATATATATATATATATATAGATACTATATATACACATATGTATGTGTGTAAGTTGCGAATATGTGTATAAATGGAGTATTAACGCGTAATACGCATACCAATTGACAAACATTTTTGTTTAGTTTTAATTTGACATATTTACATCTTAAGAAACTCGTGGTTTTCACTCAGAATATTTCAGCCGCATCTTGCAGCCTTCGTCAGCACACTGTGAGAGACAATCGTCAGTTCAGTCTGCTGAAGAAGGCCGTGGGTTGCAGTTGAAATATAAAGGTAAATATGTCAAACAATAATAACCACGAGGCTGGATCATCGGTCCATTCAATAATCTAAAAGCAATACCTGTCGTTTTGACCACACACTAATGGACACTGTTATGTAATCCACGCATTCCGTGTCATCCAACGACCCCCAATTTATCAAGTGTTACACACAGGGTTACCTTTCTGACATCACCTCATTGGAAGGTGATCAGATAATCAGGATAGGCCTGCGCATCGGTAAATATGACGAATAACTTAGGTTTGGAAACGTCGTCCACCACTGAATCAAATGGTAATCCGGATTTAGCTGGATTTTCTGGTGGGAAAATCAGCGAAGCGTTGCCAGTAGTGTATTCGCCTGTCAAGACAAGCGCCAGATAGATTCGTTTCAGACCACCATGATCTGGAGTAGAATACTTGTCGCTGATCGAATATCTGGAATGTGTAGCAAAGTACACACCTTTCCCATAAAGAGTGGCTGAAAAAGAGAATTATTAACTAGTTATTGTGCCTTTGAATGGACTAACAATTCGGTTACCTATTCACCAAATTCTCTGCATGTACATATAATAATACTCTTTATTTATACATAATGTACAGTATAGTACATATGTAACAGTAATATGACACATGTAAATACATTACGTAACAATTGGAACAAAGCAACACATTGCTTGCGTTCCTTATTCATGTCATATTTGTAATGTAAACTATAATTCGTGTCAAAAAACAACAACACCAACACCAACACCATAATACATAAACATAAACATCTTCATAATAAAATAACTAATTATTTAATAGTGCATTATACGAGTACCGTAATACCGAACACCGGTTGCATCTTAACATGGAAAAATTACATTAAAGCAAACTTTAGCATATGTTTGCTAGAATTAGATGCTTGGTCCTTTGTTTGAACATATGAAGAGATTTACAATATTGTAAATAGTTATTTGTAATAAATGTATTCCAGATTTTAGGAACAACATAAGCCAAAGACAGTTGCCTGCAATTAGTCTTGCCGTATGGTATTTTATATGTTACTTCCTGCCTTGTATTATATTTATGTGTGGATATTTGCAGGACAAACACATCATGAACTATACCTGGCAACAGATATACCCCTATTATGCTTGAACATTAGAATACAGCATAAGTATTTATTTACGCCATAAATATTCATTATTTGATAAGATGTAAATAAAGGCTGCGTATGATCAATAAAGACTTATTACATTAGAGATGCTCGTGTCATCAGCAGACATAATGGTAAACGTTGTGTCAGATAAAGTAGATAAATCATTTATATAGATAAGAAAGAGTAAAGGTCCCAGAATTGAACCCTGCGGAACACCACATGTTATGTTTTTAAGATAAGATTTTGTTCCATAACATTTTACACGTGGTTGTCTGTTACTTAAAACAATTATTCCTGAAGCACAAGTGTCCACGTTAATCAAGCGATTATATTGACTGACTTCGTTATATATACTGCCCAATGATGACACACTACACTTCTTACATTACGTGAATAATAATAATAATAATGTATTTATTTCAGACAATCATGATGTCCATATATACAAATACATCAATAAAAGTATGTAAATAAATATAAAAATACATAGATAAGAATAATATGTTTAAAAATTATATAAATCCAGGACCCACTGGTGCCGCAGTTTCGAAGTACAATACACGTCGCTAGTTTTAATGCTATAAATAATGGGATTCAAAGACATGTCAATCCTATTCATTAAGCTAAAAATAGCCTTTCTGATTACACATTTACCCGAGCTGACATTAGCTGTAGCAAACATGTGACTAGCGCTACATCTCATGGGCAAATTGTTCAATATCCTGAAAGAGTTGTTATATGCAACAACGAATTGATGAAAATTAACTTTTCTAAAGTTCACCCATAACGCACACATATAGATATTACCAAAATACGCTGTAAATAGCTTATTTTTTATAGCAGTTGAACAAAAGTGACACTTTTGACGTAACATATTACTCTTGGCATACAAAAGTCTCACTTTGGCTTGCATGGCAGACTCATCAGACAAGTTATTAGAAATGACATGTCCAAGATATTTACAAGAGGTGGCAAAGTTTAACTTCTTTCCTCCTAATGTCATTTCTTTAGACATATTTGACTTTCTAGATTCAAAGTACATGACCATGGATTTACCCGCATTGTATTGCACATCGTGCTCACATCCATATGAGTAACACATGTCTAGTAGTGTTTGTAGTCCTTTAGCAGAAGGTGCAAACAGAAGTAGATCATCGGCGTATATAAGGTGATTAACAACCATGTTACCAAGACTACAACCGATTTGTTTTGTGTGCAGTTGTATACTCAGATTATCCATATAAATGCTAAAAAGCAAAGGGGATAACTTCCCACCTTGCTTAACACCATTGCCTACCGAGAAGACGTCCGAGTAGGTAATTCCCCATCGTATGCATACACATTGACTATTGAATTGATTGCTGAGTATTCTTAAGATATAGTTCGGTACATTTCGTTGTTCTAGTTTCGTTATAAGTTTATTTCGGTTGACACGATCAAACGCCTTTGATGCATCTAAAAACGCGACGTGCATAGCTGAACCATGTTCAGTGTAGAACCTTAATAATTCCTTAAATGCAAACACGCATAACTCTGTTCCATGTTTAGGCTTTAAGCCAAATTGATTAGGAGTGGTTTCCAAGTACATTTTCATTCTGTTAAAAAGAACAGTGTCTATTATCTTCGAAAATATATTCGATAGACATATTGGCCTATAATTCCCTTTGTCGTTTACTCGTCTATTTTTGTCTTTAATAATTGGTACAATAACAGACTGTGAAACTTCTTTTGGTAAATAACCATGCACCAGAATCGAAGACACAAGGATAGACAAAAGCACAGCGAGTTGATAATTAGCGAACTTAATATGTTTTGCACTGATACCGTCCAGACCTGGTGACTTATTTTTTGAGAGTCCATTAATAATATCCATCAGTTCAACTGCACCAACAGTCATGCCTGTATTGTCAGTGGAACAGTCATAACAAACTTTATCACATCATCATTAAATAAATGTTCATAATGATGCTTCCACATTGACCCGATGTTTACGTCACCGTGTATATTATCAATGTTTGTCGGAAGTTTTACTTTACCGTTCGTACAGTGCTTAATTTCTTTCCAGAATTTACGGTGGTCTTTCTGACACAACTGTTCTGCAATGTTATCAGCAATGATAGTTTCTTTCTCCCTTTTACATTTTCTGATCGCCTGTTTGAATTTCATTCTGGATAATTTCATAACATTAAAAATGTCACCTTGTCTAGGTTTACCAGCCTCTTTCCATATACAGTAAGCATCAAGGGCTGCACAATGAAGCTCTTTCACTCGCTCGTTCCAACCTGGTACAACATTATACTTATAAGCACCTTTGCGATTTGACCGGAGTGTGTGACCACACCTCTTCAATGTAATAACGATAGAATTGTAAAAGTCATCGAGATCATCATGATGATTACAGTTATGACAATTGGGATAATTGCATCTAACACCCGGTGGAACATTCAGTTTGCTCAATTCAACGTTCGTGCATTCTCTATATGCATCAATATTTTGTGGGTTTAATCTGTCCCACTGTAAGCCTTGCTTACTCTCATTAGTATTGCCACTACCACTAACGCATTCTGGTACAATATCACTGTCTATGCTGAACGATATCGGGTGGTGATCAGAATAAATAACATCATAAAGTATGGACATGTTAGATAGGCAATCCTTCGCATCCGCGGTACATATGATATGGTATAGCCATGATGTAGTTCCCCAGGCAGAACTAACGTATGTATATGTGTCTATTGGGAGAGTATCTTGATCACATATAGCCAGAGTAAATTCTTTGCAGAAATCATGTAAGATATTCCCAAAAACTTATTTCTTGGAAATATCCGCGTTAAAATCACCAGCAATAGTGATGCACGAGCTATTAATATTATTAACATATACAGCAATTTTGGACATATAATCATTGAACTTGTCCCTGTTTTCCTCGCATTCATAAGGTAAATATACGTTTAGTAGATAACTCCTTGTTACCCCAACAAATTCTTATGCCGCATAGCCAATCATAGCACTGGTCAAGAATGGTGATGTATTGCTCAAGGGAATGTTTCCATAAAAAAACCTACACCACCATACGGCCTACCAGTTAAAATACCACAAGATGCATCTACAGGAGAAACACCATAACCCACATAACCATCGTGACAGGTGTTTAGTATATGGCAATCTTGTTAATGAGTATAAGCTCTTGTAGGCACAGTATATCACATTCCATTAACACATCATTTAAGAAGGGCATAAAACCTTTAAATCCATTACAATTAAAAGATGAGATGTTAATTTCCATAACTTAGTTCTTGGTGTTAAAGAATTTCCTCAAGTATACACCAGATGGCCAGTTGTCCGAGTCATAAAACTTAGATGCGTCATTGCATATAACATCAACCTTGAATGAGGCATAACTCTCATGCTTAGTTTTTAGTTTCACACATTTGGCCTCGAGCTTATATGCACAGACTTCACATACAAAGGCATGTCATCGACAGTGACCGTAGGATCTAATCGTGAGACAAAGGCTGTCAGGAATCGTCCATCCTTTACTTTGAGCTGGTTACCGCATTTCCGCGTGCCGATCACCGCCTTCGAACCGTTACTGCGCCTTTTCTTGCCAGCCACCAGCTTAAAGTCATCATCAACGATAGTCTTCCTTGATTGTTTCGCGACACCCGGCGCACGGCTCCCGATAACGTTCGCAGCTGGTAGAGGTGTTATGTTAACCATCGCAGGGCTACGCTGACGAGTAGACGTAGATCGAATGTTACTCACGGTTACGTCTGCCGACGTGTGGCTCGGTTCGGCTGTGGTGACTGCGCTGATCGGCGGCAGATTCACCCGAAGCGTCTGTCTATCATCTGTCGTGAGCTCAGGCTTACGCTGAGGCCATATCACTGGGTCAGATTCCCTCGATTTGACGGCTGTCATGTCACGCCGCAGATCCGCCATTTCTGCCCGCATCGCACGAAACTCGGTAATAATGTGACCGAAGTCGATGTTGTTGACGTCGAGCGGCGGCAGGGTGGACAAATCCGTAACCGCAAACACTGGCAGTCCCCTAGGCGACTTGTGTAGCGCCATCAGTATATCTTCAATGTTGTTTTTCTCTTTCTGATGCCCTTGTCGGCGCCGGCCCTGATGCAGAGCAAGATTCTTGACGACTTCGCATTCGTATAAAGTCTGTTTAGCTGCTTCGATCTCGCTGGAAGTGAAGTGGTCTACGCACAACTTTACCAGCGTGTCATGCACCATGATGTCCATCTTGTTGAATAGATAGCAAAGTATACTATTGCATACGATGTGAGTTTGGGCATCTGTCTGAACTTCGGCAGCACACTGACCACTGACCGGGGATCTGCAGTTCGCAGTGTGATCGCTTGCATTGTTCGAAGGGGCAGCGCCGTCAGTCATAACGGTTGCCATGCTGACGGGCGCTTGAGCGTGACCAGTGCGTTCACAGTCAGAAGAACAAAGCCATGGCACGGCTGTGTTATGCAATATTACAGGTAGAACCCGGTCAATACTGGGCGATAAAATGTGGTGTGACCACAATCATATAAAATGTCCCATAAACTCACGTTAAGATTCGATTTTAAAAGTACAGTCCCACTCCGAGTACAGATTTCTTCCAATTGGCTTAGTTCTGTCAGTCTAATCACAGCATTTACTCTTTCCCGCAGGTTAATATCGAGAGTCAGGTGTAGACAAACCACAATGTAGACAGACCACGTGACTAGAATGACAGGCCCGACACAGTTTCAGGATATTCTCGCAAAACGGAAATGCTGAAGAATGGCAGACCATCCTGAATAATTAGAAAACAGCATGTATACGTTTGGAGATTAACACGATTTTGTATGCTCGTTATTAACGGCTACCAACTCCGGACGACATTAGGAAAAAGAACCGTGTGGTTTATTAAAAAAAACTCAGTTTGGCCAATATATGTAGCTAGGAGGTTTATAATTAACTCCGACGGTTCCATACGTCCCTCGAACGGCTTATACTGCGATAGTATTGCAATAGTTGTATTACTTCATTACGCAATATGATGTAGGTGCGTTAGTGTGTGCAATGTGAATATTTTGCGAATTTAAACATCTATTGGCAGGTCTTCTATAACAAATATAAGTACAATTATGAATTTCACTTTCGTGAATACTTTCCACCGTTGTATTATTGTCAGGCTATTAATACGAACCATTCCTGCCGCCGTAACTGCGATTAAAGCCATGCGCATTGATTGAGACCACGGCCTGCGCCGTCGTGCCATGCCAGAGCCTGCGTTGATAGATGATAGATTCCGGATGGTCACTATGCCTCTTCATTTCTTGTTGCCGCACCGCGTACAAGCGGTACAAACTCGGCGTTTGAACTCTTTCAATCTGAGAATAAGTTACACAAACACTCTAAAATATATTCTTCCACCGTAGATCCGAGTTATTTTAGACTATTGATATGGTTGATATTAAACATTTCAATGTACATGAATCATAAGATAATTAACGCAGGTAAGGTACTGATCGCATACAAGTTTACGTTAATGTTATTATTAATTAGTGCACTCACTTTTCTTATTACTCGAACAGCTCCTTTCGCAGTTTTCAAGAGCATGTCCTTCACTCGCTGGTATTCTTCGCTGTCACATCGCAGTTTTTCTAACTTAACGCATTCTCTATCGCCCATCGGTGACCAGTTGGAAGGCAGTTTAATGCAGTCTGTAAAACAACGTGTTATGTAATAGTTCAATGATTTCTTTATGTATATTTTTGCTAAATGAATATACAAAGTAATATCATGTTTGACATAAAATTATGGCATGCATTTCGTGCACCTTGATAATCCAATAAAACGTTATTGATCGTGGTGACCGCTATTGGCTTATTGTGTAATCTTTTGATGTTTTATGTATACGGCAAACCCACCATGATTGAATACTTAATGTGGGAATTGAAACAAAGTAAACACGACAGTTGCACAAGCACATTACTCATTTTAGTCAGGGTCATTGAAAAATCGGCTTATCAGTGGTACAATAGTGTACACAATTTTGATATGGCAAATATTGATCTTCTTGAAACATAATGTATTTGATGTTCCTTATATACACGGTAAATAACAAAAATGTGTTTATATTAAACGAATGTTCTTTACGTCATAAACAGTACCGAATGTACAGTGTTAGAATACAAGAAACAAACCATACCTACGTTTGCATTCGTGTTATCTAAAAAACGTACAAATTCCTATTAAACATATATAAACCCTCGGACAATACGACTTCAAAGGAAGTATGGAACCAACAATAGATTTACGTTTGGACCGTACCTGTCTGTGCGTCTCCTTGTGCGGTGGAACCAAAGCTGAGTTCACCAAATGCTGCTTTCGATAAGCCACCAGCGGCCAATCCAACAGACAGTGGAACCTCGACCGTGTGTAGATTTGAAGCTAAGCTTGCACCAAAGATAGACCCAAAGCTAAATCCGCCAGACGGTGTTCCACGGGACATATCTAGTTGAGAAGGTATTGGTGAGCTTGGACCAAAGGTAAGATCAGCAGCCGGTGTTCCACGGGCCGTGTCTGGCTGAGAAGGTATTTGTGGACTTCCACCAAAGGTAGACCCAAAGCTAAATCCTCCAGTTTGCGTTTCTCGGGACGTGTCTGACTGAGAACGTATTGGTGAACTTGCACCTGAGAAAAACCCACCAGTTGGTGTTTCATGGGACGTGTCTGGCTGATAGATTATTTGTGGGCTTGGAACGCAGGAAAACCGAACAGCCGCTGTTCGTATGGACACGTCTGGCTGATAAGGTATTGATGAACTTGAACTAAAGGAAAACCCAACAGTTGGTGTTCCACGGGATGTGTCTGGCTGAGAAATTATTTGTGGGCTTGGACCAAAGGAAAACCCACAAGTTGTTGTTCCACGGGACGTGTCCGACTGAGAGGATATTGGTGAACTTGAACCAAAGGAAAACCCACCAGTTGGTGTTTCATAGGACGTGTCTGGCTGAGAAGGTATTTGTGGCCTTGGAAAAAAGGTAAGAACACCAGCCGGTGCTGCACTGGCGGTGTCTGGCTGAGAAGGTATTGGTGAACTTGAACCAAAGGAAAACCCACCAGATGGTGTTTCACGGGACGTGTCTGACTGAGGACGTATTGATGAACTTGCACCAAAGGAAAACCCACCAGTTGGTGTTTCACGGGAAGTGTCCGGCTGAGAAGGTATTTTGGGGCTTGGACCAAAGAAAAACCCACCAGTTGGTGTTCCACGGGACGTGTCTGAATGAGAATGTATTGGTGAACTTGAAGCAAAGGAAAACCCACCAGTTAGTGTTTCACGGGACGTGTCAGACTGCGAAGGTATTGGTGAACGTGAAACAAAGGAAAACCCACCAGTTGGTGTTTCATAGGACATGTCTGGCTGAGAAGGTACTTGTTGGTTTCCACCAAAGGAAAACCCACCAGTTGGTGTTCCACGGGACGGGTCTGGCTGAACACGTATTTGTAGGCTTGGACCAAAGGTAAGACCACCAACCGATGTTCCACTGGCTGTGTCTGGCTGAGAAGGTATTGGTGAACGTGAAGCAAAGGAAAATCCACCAGTTAGTGTTTCACGGGACGTGTCTGACTGAGGACGTATTGGTGAACTTGCACAAAAGGAAAACCCACCAGCTGGTGTTTCACAGGACGTGTCCGGCTGAGAAGGTATTTGGGGGCTTGGACCAAAGGAAAACCCACCAGTTGGTGTTCCACGGGACGTGTCTGACTGAGTAGGTATTTGTGGCCTTGGACAAAAGGTAAGATCACCAGCCGGTATTCCACTGCATGTGTCTGGCTGAGAAGTCATTGGTGAACTTGCACGAAAGGAAAACCCACCAGTTGGTGTTTCATGTGACGTGTCTGACTGAGAACATATTGGTGAACTTGCACCAAAGGAAAACCAACCAGCTGGTGTTTCACGGGACGTGTCCGGCTGAGAAGGTACTTGGGGGTTTGGACCAAAGGAAAATCCGCCAGCCGGTGTTCCACTAGACATATCTGGCTGAGAAAATATTGGTGAACTTGAACTAAAGGAAAACCCACCAGATGGTGTTTCACGGGACGTGTCTGACTGAGGACGTATTGATGAACTTGCACCAAAGGAAAACCCACCAGTTGGTGTTTCACGGGAAGTGTCCGGCTGAGAAGGTATTTTGGGGCTTGGACCAAAGAAAAACCCACCAGTTGGTGTTCCACGGGACGTGTCTGAATGAGAATGTATTGGTGAACTTGAAGCAAAGGAAAACCCACCAGTTAGTGTTTCACGGGACGTGTCAGACTGCGAAGGTATTGGTGAACGTGAAACAAAGGAAAACCCACCAGTTGGTGTTTTATAGGACATGTCTGGCTGAGAAGGTACTTGTTGGTTTCCACCAAAGGAAAACCCACCAGTTGGTGTTCCACGGGACGGGTCTGGCTGAACACGTATTTGTGGGCTTGGACCAAAGGTAAGACCACCAACCGATGTTCCACTGGCTGTGTCTGGCTGAGAAGGTATTGGTGAACGTGAAGCAAAGGAAAATCCACCAGTTAGTGTTTCACGGGACGTGTCTGACTGAGGACGTATTGGTGAACTTGCACAAAAGGAAAACCCACCAGCTGGTGTTTCACGGGACGTGTCCGGCTGAGAAGGTATTTGGGGGCTTGGACCAAAGGAAAACCCACCAGTTGGTGTTCCACGGGACGTGTCTGACTGAGTAGGTATTTGTGGCCTTGGACAAAAGGTAAGATCACCAGCCGGTATTCCACTGCATGTGTCTGGCTGAGAAGTCATTGGTGAACTTGCACGAAAGGAAAACCCACCAGTTGGTGTTTCATGTGACGTGTCTGACTGAGAACATATTGGTGAACTTGCACCAAAGGAAAACCAACCAGCTGGTGTTTCACGGGACGTGTCCGGCTGAGAAGGTACTTGGGGGTTTGGACCAAAGGAAAATCCGCCAGCCGGTGTTCCACTAGACATATCTGGCTGAGAAGATATTGGTGAACTTGAACTAAAGGAAAACCCACCAGTTGTTGTTTCATGTGACGTGTCTGACTGAGAAGGTATTTGTGGACTTCCAACAAAGGAAGACCCACACCCAAATCCTCTATTTAGTGTTCCACGGGCCGTGTCTGGCTGAGAAGGTATTGGTGAACTTGAACCAAACGAAAACCCACCAGTTGGTGTTTCACGGGACGTGTCTGGCTGAGAAGGAATTGATAAACTTGAACCAAAGGAAAACCTACCAGTTGGTGTTCCACGGGATCTGTCTGGCTGAGAAGTTATTTGTGGGCGTGGACCAATGGACAACCCACAAGTTGTTGTTCCAAGGGACGTGTCCGACTGAGAGGGTATTGGTGAACTTGAACCAAACGAAAACCCACCAGTTGGTGTTTCATAGGACGTGTCTGGCTGAGAAGGTATTTGTGGGCTTCCACAAAAGGAAAACCCACCAGTTGGTGTTTCACAGGACGTGTCCGGCTGAGAGGGTATTTGTAGTTTTGGAAAAAAGGTAAGATCACCAGCCGGTGTTGCACTGGCTGTGTCTGGTTTACAAGGTATTGGTGAACTTGAACCAACAGAAAAAACACCAGTTGGTGTTTCACGGGACGTGACTGACTGAGGACGTGTTGGTGAACTTGCACAAAAGGAAAACCCATCAGTTGGTGTTTCACGGGACGTGTTCCGCTGAGAAGGTATTTGGGGACTTGGACCAAAGGAAAATCCACCAACCGGTGTTCCACTAGACATATCCGGCTGAGAAGGTATTGGTGAGCTTGAACTAAAGGAAAACCCACCGGTTGGTGTTTCATGTGACGTGTCTGACTGAAAACATATTGGTGAACTTGCACCAAAGGAAAACCAACCAGCTGGTGTTTCAAGGGACGTGTCCGGCTGAGAAGGTACTTGGGGGTTTGGACCAAAGGAAAATCCGCCAGCCGGTGTTCCACTAGACATATCTGGCTGAGAAGATATTGGTGAACTTGAGCTAAAGGAAAACCCACCAGTTGTTGTTTCATGTGACGTGTCTGGCTGAGAAGGTACTTGTGGACTTCCAACAAAGGAAGACCCACACCCAAACCCTCTATTTGGTGTTCCACGGGCCGTGTCTGGCTGAGTAGGTATTGGTGAACTTAAACCAAAGGAAAACCCACCAGTTGGTGTTTCACGGGACGTGTCTGACTGAGAACGTATTGGTGAACTTGCACCAAAGGAAAACCCACCAGTTGGTGTTTCACGGGACGTGTTCGGCTGAGAAGGTATTTGGGGGCTTGGTCCAAAGGAAAATCCACCACCAGGCGGTGTTTCATAGGGCATATCTGGCTGAGAAGGTATTGGTGAACTTGAACTAAAGGAAAACCCACCAGTTGGTGTTCCACGGGCCGTGTTTAGCTGAGAAGGTATTAGTAAACTTAAGCCAAAGGAAAACCCACCAGTTGGTTTTTCACGGGATGTGTCTGGCTGAGAAGTTTTACTGGATGTAGCACCAAAACTAAATCCAACAGACGCTTGAACTTTGGACGTGCCTGAAAAAAAGGATGATAAAACATTACATATTTAAAATAAAACTGCAAATAAGCTTTCTGGTCGGGTTTTTAACATGATTTTAGTGTAGATGCTGAACAAGCATCATCAATAAGGACAACAAGGAGAGTAATAGGAACTTTGCTAATTCTTCACGACACACGCCCACATGTTCAGACGCAGAATAATAGAAGATGACATAAACTACTTCCTTATGATCGCCGCTTTCAACTTCCTCACTGTAAACTGAATCGTACATGAAACTCATTTGTTCCCTCGTCAATTAGACTAATGAATGAGTAACTGTCTTTCGTTCCCCTTCATCTTTGCCTGTCTTCCCTGCCAGTCTGACACTGAGTGCGCCAGAGATGATTTGCGAGATGATTTACCGTTTTTTACATGTGTAACTTATTTAACTTATTTTAACTTATTAACTTATTAATTTATTTAATCGATATAACTTGTATGACTTTTTTTTTTTTATTGCATGTATTTTGTTTTGATTTCTTTTAATATGCTGCTACACTCCAAATGAATCTTCGTCCCAAGGGACAATAAAGTATTGTGATTGTGATTGATTGTGAAACGTAAATACTGAAGTCGCGCAAGATAATTTTAGTAAAAGCAATGAGTGAGGCTTGTTTAAAACGGAAACGTAAAGCGGCAAACGTTAGTTTTAGAAATTTCCAACATAATTGCGCCTTCTGACTTTGACATGTTCTAGACACTACAGAGACCAACCACTTTTTAAGCGCAAGACAAGTGCAGTGCAATTTTCTGTAAATAGCATACTCATTCTACTTAAACGGTCCATTAGTGTATATTGCTTATACTTGCTGGAAACAGGACGGATCAGTCTAGAGAAACACCAGACAGGAGCAACTATTTCGATTCGAAAGATTCTAGTAGCAACGAGGTAGAGATGTTAAAAGACAAACTGGAAAGGATGGAAGCACAATAGCAAGCATAACTTGATGAGAGGGATTACAAAATCAAAGAATATGAAAGGGAGAGATCAAACAGGGCCAGCTTTGGTAATGACGAGGATGGATTTATGAAGGTGAGGGAAGTAAAGAGAAGAGAACTGGAAGAAAGAATGAGGAGAGAGATGGAAGAATGGGATCGCATAATGAATAGACGCAGGTCACAGGAGATAGGCGATGAAATTAGATGGAAAATGTATGATAGTGGGGATATGGGGTAAGAGCCTTCCCAAATCAGTGGGTCGTCCTTTTGATGACAAACCGTTTATTGACGCGCATCCCAAGGATGGCGTATACAGTCCCACGCGGTTTTTAGGACAAGAGTACGCAGGAAAGATATTCCACCAAACCCATTAGCAACACAAATCCTCCAGTCGGTGTGAAACGTGAACCAATGGAGGATTATACACCACACCACAAAGCGATGGTCATCACACACATGACAAAAACGATGGCCATCACACACATAACAGAGCCCGTGGTAATATCACACCACACCACACCACAAAAGGGGAATAGAGAAGAAAGATGGCAAGGGAGCAAAATCGCCAAGGTATCCGGATGGAGATTTGTTTCCAATGTTTTCATCATCTTCTTCGTCTGATTCATCTGATTCATCTGACGAATCCCCGGAAAGGGATAGACGACGACATGACATCGTCGACGAAGGAGTTCCCCTGGACCCAACTTACCTACACTCTCAGGAACACAGACTGGAAAACATTTTTATACTTGTTTATACGTACTTCGAACTATTTTCACTGGGGTGGTCACCAAAACTAGAGGCTAAAGAAATGCTTGTGCGACGAAGCACTTGATTACATCCGGACCCGTTCCCGCAAGACTTGTAGCGATTATCGAAGGCTCATGAAATGCCTGAGGAGCAGATTTGAAACGAAATAAGATGCAAGTGTTATGTAACGGAATATCCAAGTTATGAAGCATGAATCAACGAATCTTTGGAAGACTACGCTGATCGTGTTCAGTATGTCGTGAACAGGGGCTATAAAGGGACAGGAAACAAAGACGTAGCTAAACTATGCCACAAAGCTGTTCCTCGGGGGTGTTAGGGAGAAGGAAATAGCTTTAGCAGCTTGTGACAAACATCGAAAGTCGATTAGGAGAGCCCTAAAGATATGAACAAGACGAATAGAAGCCTTCTTAGATGCTGTACACAAAGGGGGAACTGGATCGTGTGATGAAGATAACGAATCGGGGAATAGAAGATTATGTGTGCACGCGTCGTTTGATTATACCCACAACGATAAATCTTTATTCCGTACTTATAACGAAAATTCCTCCTGGGATGACCAAAATGGAATGCATGGGCCTTCATGTGCGTTAGGAAATCGTCCATCTGGCACTGGCATCTGTAGTCAGAATTTTGTTCTAGGTAGAAAGTCGTCAATGCCAGCGGGATATGTAGCGTCTGAAGACACAATGTGCTAATGTAAGACTTTAGACGACTTGCTACAACCTATTTTGGAAATGAAGCTGATATTAGAAATAGGTATATAACTGTTTAGATTTTGTTTAGGCAGAGATGACTTCTTAAGAAGTGGTGTGACATGGGCGTATTTGAAATCATCAGGAAAACAGCCAGAGCTAAGTGATGCATTTATAATATTTGTTATAGGTCCAATTAGTGTATCAAAACATGCTTTTAGCAGTATTGTTGGAAATGGATCAAGTGCACAAGATTTATTTGGGGAGGACATAATTATTTTCCTAACTTCATCAACTGTTGCAGGTTCAAATGATACTCCATGAAACAACAAGACCGTTAGAGATTGACAAGTGATAGGAACTAGTCGGTTCCGGCACTACAAAACAGATGACTGATTAGCTAGATGGTCCTGAACTAGTTCACTCATACACTCCAGTCGGCGTGAAAGGTTAACTAGTCCCACAGCGAGACAGCTACCTCGATTGTCTCACATTACGTCAGGAAAACATATATATGCCCAAAACACAAACAGAAAAGATCGTGGTCGAACCAAAGCTTGAGCATACAATACCATATGACGTCAATGTACTCTAGCCAATATTTTCACCTGATATCATGCGGTACCCAGAAGTCACCGTACCGTGGGATTTGGAAGGTGGAAGCCAAGGTGAATGCTGAGACTAGAACAGACGTAGCCTTGCACGGATCCTGTAAACATGTGGATAGTAAATACCCGGAAGTCGTATTGGCGTGTGACGAACACGTACGGTGTGTAACTGCAATCATCGCTCCAGACGACTTGACAGAGACGATGACGTCACTCGCAACAATACATGCCAACCTTAACTCCAACATAGTCGCACACATTGACCCAGGACGAGAAAATATGGGACACACTGGAACGCCGCCTGTGGATGAAACAGCTGATATCGCTTCCAACTTCCGGAACGAAGGACGCCAACTGCGGAACTGTCGCCGGCCGAAGGGCACAGCATGACAGCCGATATTGGACCACACAATGACAAGATGAGTATGTCTCAGGCGGACTTAATTGGTTGCGCAGATTCAGGTGTCAACTGGAGCGTGACGAGACTGCGTTGACACGATTGTCGGAGCAGCTCAATGACGCGCCTCTCGATGAGACGAGTAGCAATTGGGAGTTGGGAAACAAACCAGAAGTTTCGGAAGAAACTGACAGCGATGATAACAACACCGGTAAGGCACAAGTTGCTGTCGCGGACGAGTTGCTGCGGGAGGAAAGGTTGACCCAGTTGCCAGTTGACAAGTTTTACTATAAGTGTTAAGATAACAGTGGTTGGGTTTAATTAAATGTATTTATAATGAAATACCCTAAATATTTCAATATTACATCGGTGTTAGGGTTTACGTAAATGGTTTAATGAAGTATAAAAGGAAATAACATCAAAATTAAATATTGAGACTTAAGTGGAGTGAAGCATTTACCTAACGTGCTAGTTGGCATTCGAGTTTTGGCTAACCAGTCATATTTAGTGTATATATTTTCTGTTGTAATTATCCATAGTTCACGACTATTTGCAGAACATACTGAATATACATTCCTCGTAATATACCCCTTTTCTTTTATGATGGGGAAGAATGTAGTGCGGAGCAGAACTGTAAATAGTTCACACACCCAAGATAAGTACGCACAACCGCATTACACCCCAACAATACACACATACGCACGCACGCACACACACACACACGCACACACGCACACACACACACCCTATAAATACACATGCAACAAGAATAGACGGCAGCCTGAATTGCCGCCGCCGTGCTCGCCCCGTCAACTGAGACCCGCGGTCCCGTCGGCCCTTCGGCCTCGTAGATGTGCGACTTCGCCGACTTAGCAGGTCTGCACATTGTGCTTGTCCAAGTAAGTTCTGCGCACAATAGCAGCAGTGTGACCTTGTATTTATAAAGCAATTAATTTTTAAAATGTTCCTATTTACCAAACCGAATAAGAATGGCTATAGTATTATATCCTGGAGTTAAAGACCACGATTATGTGAATAACGTTGTGCACCGATATTTTCACAGCAGGGACTAATCTACAAACTCATCATTCCATCAGATGGATGGATTGAATCCTTCGTAGACGGGCCATAATTTTGTTGACGAGTTTAAGCAGTGAATTGGTGTTATGACCATTCCACGTATATTAAGACAGTATGTGTTCGGCACTGCAGTCACTGTCCACATAACTGGTTAAATTAATGTATCCTTCCACTACGGTAGATTTTGTGTTGAAGAGGCAATCCATTCTGCTGTCCCAAACACCTAAGCACTGATTGGGTTACATTCGGCGAATGTACTTTGTTACATCTTGACGGTCAAACATCTAGTCCTAGATTGGTCTATGTTTCACAGCAATGTAACGCATAATGTATTTAATTAGTAAGCAATTGTTAAGCCTATACAGCCTCTAACTTGTATTTCGTCAAGTCAAAAACTGAACGTCACGAGATATGTCTACAAATATATTTATTCCACCTAGTGTGTGTTCTATCCTTGTGTTGGTTTTTGCATTACTCTAAGATGATACTCTAATGCTACAGTAGCTGCAGTCAATAAAGTAATAATCCATAATTCTGTCTTGTGTTTTGCGTAGTTTTACATACAAGTTTATTTTCATTTAAACATTTACCGTTTCCATAACACAACAATGCAATTTGTGCAGGCACTGTGTGCTTACATGCGAATTACTTCTTTTAAACATATCCAATACGTGAATTTACTATGTAGAGTATTTCGTCGATGTGACACACCAACTCCATCAGTACATGTGACTATGACGTCATCGTACGTGTGATATAGTTCGTAATTCCCCTCGTCTCGATTGATTGGTGTCTTGGCCTTTCTGATCCATAAGGCTTCTTTTATTTGCCGCGTACTTCTGTAGGCTTCCTTGTCGATTACTTTCGCTCCCTCTCAGTCTATGATATGATATTTTATTGTTGCAATGGTCTGTGAGGACGGATTTGTTGATTGTTGACATTGATCTTTTTTCTCGCTCCTCAGGTATTTCTATTTCCTTGTGTTGTTAACATCCTTTCTATGTTCTTCAAGTATCGTTTTGAATAATCTTCCTGTCTCCCCGAAATAGTCAGCACCACATTTCTTGCATGGTATTTGGTACACCAGTTCGCCTTGTTATTCTGGCTCCATTTTCTCTTTAGGGTGTACCAACAGGCGCCTGAGGGTGGTGTGAGGAAGGATGGCTGTTATCCAATATTTCTTCAGTACTCAATGTACCCTCTCTGAAACTCCCTCCGCATATGGGATGACTATTTGGTTTCTGTAGGTCTGGCCCGTTTTCTTGTTCAGCCTTTTTCTTCTTGTCATCTCTTCAAGGCCCACGATGGAAAGCCACAAACTTTCATGGCTCCTCTTGTGTGTTTCTCCTCGTCCTTCCAAAGGTATTGTCTCACACCGGTTCACCATCGTTTTGACGACTCCTAGCTTTTGGTGTTTGGCGTAGTGGGACGCAAAGTTCAGGCATTGGTCGGAGTGTGTCTTCTTCCGATACAATGTAGACTTCACGCAGACAACTTCCTTTCTGGTGAACTTAACATCAAGGAAGGGCATGCTGTTGTTCTGTTCTTCTTCTGTTGTGAATATGATGTTGCCCGTGGGGTAATTTGTCTGATTTTCCTGTGTGGATTATATTAGGCAGATAACGTCATCCGCATATATCTTCCAGTTTCTTGGTTGGCAATCGTCTGGTGCTGTGGCAATGATTTTCTGCTCAGAATCCTCCGTGTAGAAGTTCACAACAATTCGATTTTATTTTAAAACATATTCACACTACTAGCACTCACACAATCATCAGATAATCTGTTCCATTCATTCACAGTCCTTTGTGAAAATGAGAACTTTCTCACGTCTAATCTACACTGCTCCTTTACTAATGTAACTTCATGTCCTCTAGTCTTTCTATCTTTCTTAACTGAAAAAAACATATTTCTATCAATATTTTCATAACTATTCAATATTTTAAACACTTCTATCTGATCTCCTCTCAGTCTCCTGGTCTCTAGTGTTGTTAAACCACATTCTTTTAGGCGTTTTTCATAACTAAGATCCCTCAGTTTTGGTATCATTTTAGTCGTTCTCCTCTGTACTCTTTCTAGCATATATATGGATGTCCTTCTTGCGGTATGGCCTCCATGCTTGTATACAATATTCTAAATGAGGCCTAACTATTGTTTTGTACAGCGGTATTATTAGTTCTTTTTCTTTATATGCTATATTTCGCCTAATCAATCCAAGGATTTGATTTCTCTTTGAAGCTGCAATTCCACACTGCTCTGAAACCTTCATGTCAGCACTAATTGTCAGCCCTAAGTCTTTTTCTTTTACAGCAGTACTTAGTACAGTTCCCCCCATTGTATATTCTACATATTCGTTCCCATGTCCTGTGTGGAGGCATTTACATTTCCCAAAATTGAACAACATTTGCCACTTTTCAGACCATTTGATCAACCTGTCAAGATCATCTTGTAAATGCTGTCTATCTCCATCACTTATAATCCTTCTAAACACTTTTGTATCATCTGCAAATTTCAACACCTTGCTAGCTATATCATCGTCCAAATCGTTTATATATATTAAAAATAATATAGGTCCCAGTACTGATCCCTGTGGAACCCCACTCAAAACTGATTTCCAGTTTGAAGCCTCCCCATCAACAACTACCCGTTGTCTTCTGTCAATCAGCCATTTTTCTATCCAGTTAATTATATCATTTCCTATGCCATGGGCTTTTAGTTTAAGCAGTAATCTCTGATGTGGCACTTTGTCGAAAGTTTTTTGAAAATCTAAGTGAGATGCTATTCTCAATGGCAGGATCCATTCACCCACTTAGTGATATTCTTCCAAAAATATAACACATTTGTTAAGCATGACCTGCTTTTTAGAAACCCATGTTGAGATGGGTTTATCGCTATGTTTAACAAGAAAAATCCACCATGATCTTTAATTGCCTTTCTAATACTACAAATCACTGATGTAAGTTTAAATCAACTGGTCGGTAATTATTTGACTTGTTTTCGAACCTTTTAAATAAATTGGTATAATGTTTGCTTCTTTCCATTCTAAAGGAACCACTCCTTCTATGACAAGTTGAACACTGCTGTGTTGGTATGCTAATTTGTTCTACACTCAATAGTAGTTTGGGTGTGGAATACCATCCACTCCAGGTGATTTTTTATCCTTCATAGCCCTAATTTTCTTAGCTACCATTTCTGGGGTTACAATTAACTGTCTTAAATAGTCTGATTCTGCCCCCTTGAACTTAGCCTCTGGTACTGGCAGTGAACTAGTGTCTTCTCTGGTAAACACTGAACTAAATTGCTCATCCAGGTCTTCTGCCATTAAGAATCCTTTCTGATATTATATTTCCAGCACTATCTTCTAGAGGACCGACCTTATCCTGAACTTTCTGTTTGCTTCGAACATACGCATACAAACTATTGCTGTCATGTTTTATATTACAGGCTAATATATGTTCATAGCTTCTCTTTGAATTTCTAATTTCAGCTGTAGCTTGGTTTAGTGCTTCTTTATAAATGTTGTAGTCTGCGTCATTTCCAGTACGTATATGACTTCCACATCATTTGTTTATACTTAATTTTTCTAATGGCTTCTTTCGATAAGTGTTTCTTTTTGGACCGTTTCCCGTGTTTTTTAAGGGAACAAATTTGACGATGATGCATTCAATTTCACTCTTTAAGATATTCCAGCATTCTGTTGCTATCTTATTCTTCCGTGTGTTATTCCAGTTCATCTTTGCTAAATATTTCCTTATGTCCTTATATTTTCCTTTGTGGACATTTCTCCTGTACTGCTTTTCACTATTCCTTTCTGATTTTACTTTGATGGTAAAATGTATCTGGTTGTGATCACTATTCCCCAGTGGCTCACATATCTTGACATTGTCAACTAATTCATTCTGTGAGGACAAAACTATGTCTAACACATTCTCTCCCGTGGTTGGTTCTAGCACATGTTGAGAAAGGAAACTATCTTGTACTAAAACTAAAAACTTGTGGTCCTCACTACCCATCCTCTGTAGAGATTTCCATTTTATATGCCCATTGTTGAAATCCCCCATAATAACACAGTCCCGTTTGCTCTCTTTCCTTATAGCGTTTTGTATTTTTTCATTATCTTCTATGCTTATGTTTGAACTTCGATAAACTAATCCAACCGTTAACGTCGAGTTTCCTGTAACCATTTGACAAGATTTAACAAGATTTAACAAGATTGCCATCCAGAGAATTAACTCTAGATGGCAGGTGGACAAGGAAGCCCTTTGGCTTATCGAAAGTCCAACCCTTTTATCTACATATATCCAGCCCTTCTGAGGTATGTGTCGATTTTATTTTTAAACATATTCACACTACTAGCACCCACACAATCATCAGATAATCTGTTCCATTCATTCACAGTCCTTTGTGAAAATGAGAACTTTCTCAAAATCAATCTACACTGCTCCTTTACTAATGCTTAATAACTTCCTTGTCCTCTGGTCCTTCTATTTTTCTTAACTGAGAAAAAAATGTTTCTATCAATATTTTCATAACCATTCAATATTTTAAACACTTCTATGTGATCTCCTCTCAATCTCCTGGTCTCTAGTGTTGTTAAACCACATTCTTTTAGGCGTATTTCGTAACTAAGATCCCTCAGATTTGGTATCATTTTGGTCGCTCTCCTCTGTACTCTTTCTAGCATATCTATGTCCTTCTTGCGATATGGCCTCCATGCTTGTATACAATATTCTAAATGAGGCCTCACTATTGTTTTGTACAGCGGTACTATTAATTCTTTTTTTTTATACGCTATATTTCGCCTAATTAATCCAAGGGTTTGATTTCCCTTTGACGCTTCTGAGAGATTCCACACTTTAACATAGAACCTTCGTATGTGTACTAATTGTCGAAAGCCCTAAGTCTTTCTTTACAGTAGTACTTAGGTACAGTTCCCCATTGTATATTCTACATGGTAGTTCCCATGTCCTGTGTGAGAGGCATTTGTTTCCCAAAATTGAACAACATTTGCCACTTTTCAGACAATTTGATCAACCTGTCAAGATCATCTTGTAAATGCTGTCTATCACCATCACTTTCAATCCTTCTAAACACTTTTGTATCATCTGCAAATTTCAACACCTTGCTAGCTATATCATCTTCCAAATCGTTTATATATATTAAGAATAATATAGGTCCCAGTAGTGATCCCTGTGGAACCCCACTCAAGACTGATTTCCAGTTTGAAGCCTCCCCATCAACAACTACCGTTGTCTTCTGTCAATCAGCCATTTTTCTATTCAGTTAATTATACCATTTCCTATGCCATGGGCTTTTAGTTTAAGCAGTAATCTCTGATGTGGCACTTTGTCGAAAGCTTTTTGAAAATCTAAGTAGATGATATCTACTGGTGATCCATCATCTACCCACTTAGTGATTAGTGATATCTTCCAAAAAACATAACATGTTTGTTAAGCATGACCTCGCTTTTAGAAACCCATGTTGAGATGGGTTTATCAAGTTATGTTTAACAAGAAAATCCACCATGTGATCTTTAATTAGTCTTTCTAATAATTTACAAATCACCGATGTTAAACTAAATGGTCTATAATTATTTGACTTGTTTCTCGAACCTTTTTTAAATAACGGTATAATGTTTGCTTCTTTCCATTCTAAAGGAACCATTCCCTCTTCTAATGACAAGTTGAAAACTGTTGCAAGCGATATGCTAATTTGTTCTACAATTTCCACTAGTAGTTTGGGTGGAATACCATCCACTCCAGGTGATTTATTTTCCTTCATAGCCCTAATTTTCTTAGCTACCATTTCTGGGGTTACAATTAACTGTCTTAAATAGTCTGATTCTGCCCCCTTGAACTTAGCCTCTGGTACTGGCAGTGAACTAGTGTCTTCTCTGGTAAACACTGAACTAAAATACTCATTTAGGTCTTCCGCCATTAAGAATCCTTCTGATATTATATTTCCAGCACTATCTTCTAGAGGACCGACCTTATCCTGAACTTTCTGTTTGCTTCGAACATACGCATAAAAACTCTTGCTGTCATGTTTTATATTACAAGCTAATTTATGTTCATAGCTTTGAATTTCTAATTTCAGCTGTAGCTTGGTTTAGTGCTTCTTTATAAATGTTGTAGTCTTCGTCATTTCCAGTACGTCTACATGACTTCCACATCATTTGTTTATACTTAATTTTTCTAATGGCTTCTTTCGATAAGTATTTCTTTCTGGTCCGTTTCCCTTGTTTTTTGAAGGGAACAAATTTATCTACGATGCACTCTATTTCATTCTTTAAGATATTCCAGCATTCTGTTGCTGTCTTATTCTTCAGTATATTATTCCAGTCTATCTTTGCTAAATATTTCCTCATTTCCTTATATCTTCCTTTGTGGAAATTTCTCCTGAACTGTTTTTTATTATTTATTTCTGATTTTACTTTGATGGTAAAATGTATCTGGTTGTGATCATTACTTCCCAGAGGCTCACATACTTTAACATTGTCAACTAATTCATTCTGTGAGGACAAAACTAAGTCTAACACATTCTCTTCCCTGGTTGGTTCTAGCATATGTTGAGAAAGGAAACTATCTTGTACTAAAACTAAAAACTTGTGGTCCTCACTACCCATACTCTGTAGAGATTTCCATTTTATATGCCCATGGTTAAAATCCCCCATAATAACACAGTCCCGTTTGCTCACTTCCCTTATAACGTTTTGTATTTTTTCATTCTCTTCTATGCTTATGTTTGGACTTCGATAATCTAATCCAACCGTTAACGTTGAGTTTCCTGAAACTATGTTACACCAAACAGCTTCTTCGCAATCTGCTTCACTGTCTAATTTTATTTCATAAGCCTGGATAGATTCTTTAATATATAAAATAACTCCACCTCCCCTTCTTCCTATTCTATCTTTCCTAAACATTTCATATCCTGTCAGTCCCAATTCGGCATCTGATATATCGGTGGTTGCCCATGATTCGGTTATACCTATTATGTGAGGGTCAATATCTTCTACCATAATGTTTAGTTCATTTCTTTTGTTGACTATACTCCTTGCATTTAAACAAACACATTTAAACCCAGCTTCAGAATAGTTTTCCAGATTGTTCTTTGCTGAATTATTTTTGCTGCCTTTATCTATGCCTCCAGTTTCAGGCTTCTCTGCGAGTCCCCCCTGCGAATTTAGTTTAAATAGATGCAACCTGTCCCACTGTCAACAGATCGCAGCAGATTCTCTGAGAATACTGCTGCCCCCTTTCCACTTAGATGGAGGCCATCTCTCATGTACATATCTTCTCTCCCAACAAAGTACCCCCATAAATCTATGAATCCCACGCCCTCTTCCTCACACATCTGCTCAACTAGTGCGTTGATCGCCATCCTCTTACAGTTTCTGTATCTTTCCCCCCTTCCTCCCATTACTGGCAAAATTCCTGAGAGAATAACCTGTTCCACTCTTGTCTTCTTTAGCTTCCTCACTAGATGTCTGTACTTCTGAACTATACCAGTTGTTCCCTCCTTGTCTGCATTGTTTGTCCCAACGTGTACTAGTATAGACCCTCCCTTGCCATGCCCCAATACCTTCTCTACCCTTTCGGTCACATGCTCTATCCTAGCCCCCGGTAGACATACAACAACGTCCTTCCCCTCGCATATAGTCTTGTCTGTTTTTCTCAGAATTGAATCGCCCATAAACACTCTCTCTTTTCTCCTTGCCCCCTCAATCACTGCCTCGGAGTAGCTCCTCCGGTTTGCATATGTCTGGTTGTTGTCTTTTCTCTTGTCGTCTTCTCTCCTGTCACATTCTCTTCCATTCCCTTCTTTCCTGCCGCGTTTTCTCTTGTCCCCTTTCCTCCTGTCATCTTCTCTTCTAGCACATTTACTCTCACTTCCTTTCGTCCCTTCTTCTTTCCTCCCATCACATTTTCTTCTCTCCTCTCCCGTCCCTTTTCCCCGGCTACCTCCTTCATTACGGTCACTTTCTCCCCTGTCACCTTCACGCCTCTCATGTTTTCTGTTTTTTGCTGAACACTCTGTCTTCTTCCATCAGTCTTCTGTCTCACAGTCTTACCAACTGCCTCTGTGGTATCTACCTCTTCACCACCAGTATCGCTGTCGTGTCTCTCCTCGTTCTCTACAGTCTGACTACCTGTTGATCTATCCCCACTGGCCCGTTTTCTTTTCACCTGCCGAACACTTTTCCTCCGTCCCTCTGTTTTCTCAATGTCTTGTTCCTTCACACCGGTCACCTTCCTTCCTCTCAGTCTCCTTTCTTCAGTCTCCGTGTCACAACTCTGCCCTCACATAACCATGTTACACCAAACAGCTTCTTCGCCATCTGCTTCTGTCTAATTTTATTTCATAAGCCTGGATAGATTCTTTAATATATAAAATAACTCCACCTCCCCTTCTTCCTATTCTATCTTTCCTAAACATTACATATCCTGTCAGTCCCAATTCGGCATCTGATACATCGGCGGTTGCCCATGATTCGGTTATACCTATTATGTGAGGGTCAATATCTTCTACCATAATGATTAGTTCATTTCTTTTGTTTACTATAACCCTTGCATTTAAACAAACACATTTATATCCAGCTTCAGAACAGTTTTCCAGACTGTTCTTTGCTGAATTATTTTTGCTGTCTTTATCTATGCCTCCAGGTTCAAGCTTCTCTGCGAGTCCCCCCTGGGAATTTAGTTTAAATAGATGCAACCTGTCCCACTGTCAACAGATCTCAGCAGATTCTCTGAGAATACTGCTGCCCCTTTCCACTTAGATGGAGGCCATCTCTCGTGTACATATCTTCTCTCCCAACAAAGTACCCCCATAAATCTATGAATCCCACGCCCTCTTCTTCACACATCTTCTCAACTAGTGCGTTGATTGCCATCCTCTTACAGTTTCTGTATCTTGCCCCCCTTCCTCCCATTACTGGCAAAATTCCTGAGAGAATAACCTGTTCCACTCTTGTCTTCTTTAGCTTCCTCACTAGATGTCTGTACTTCTGAACTATCCCAGTTGTTCCCTCCTTGTCTGCATTGTTTGTCCCAACGTGTACTAGTATAGACCCTCCCTTGCCATGCCCCAATACCTTATCTACCCTTTCGGTCACATGCTCTATCCTAGCCCCCGGTAGACATACAACAACGTCCTTCCCCTCGCATATTGTCTGTTTTTCTCAGAATTGAATCGCCCATAAACACTCTCTCTTTTCTCCTTGCCCCTCAATCACTGCCTCGGAGTAGCTCCTCCGGTTTGCATATGTCTGGTTGTTGTCTTTTCCTCTTGTCGTCTTCTCTCCTGTCACATTCTCTTCCATTCCCTTCTTTCCTGTCGCGTTTTCTCTTGTCCCTTTCCTCCTGTCATCTTTTCTTCTAGCATATTTACTCTCACTTCCTTTCGTCCCTTCTTCTTTCCTCCCATCACATTTTCTTCTCTCCTCTCCCGTCCCTTTTCCCCGGCTACCTCCTTCATTACGGTCACTTTCTCCCCTGTCACCTTCACGCCTCTCATGTTTTCTGTTTTTTGCTGAACACTCTGTCTTCTTCCATCAGTCTTCTGTCTCACAGTCTTACCAACTGCCTCTGTGGTATCTACCTCTTCACCACCTGTATCGCTGTCGTGTCTCTCCTCGTTCTCTACAGTCTGACTACCTGCTGATCTATCCCCACTGGCCCGTTTTCTTTTCCCCTGCCGAACACTTTTCCTCCGTCCCTCTGTTTTCTCAATGTCTTGTTCCTTTACACCGGTCACCTTCCTTCCTCTCAGTCTCCTTTCTTCAGTCTCCGTGTCACAACTCTGCCCTCACATAACCATGTTACACCAAACAGCTTCTTCGCCATCTGCTTCTGTCTAATTTTATTTCATAAGCCTGGATAGATTCTTTAATATATAAAATAACTCCACCTCCCCTTCTTCCTATTCTATCTTTCCTAAACATTACATATCCTGTCAGTCCCAATTCGGCATCTGATACATCGGTGGTTGCCCATGATTCGGTTATACCTATTATGTGAGGGTCAATATCTTCTACCATAATGATTAGTTCATTTCTTTTGTTTACTATACCCCTTGCATTTAAACAAACACATTTATATCCAGCTTCAGAACAGTTTTCCAGACTGTTCTTTGCTGAATTATTTTTGCTGTCTTTATCTATGCCTCCAGGTTCAAGCTTCTCTGCGAGTCCCCCCTGGGAATTTAGTTTAAATAGATGCAACCTGTCCCACTGTCAACAGATCTCAGCAGATTCTCTGAGAATACTGCTGCCCCCTTTCCACTTACATGGAGGCCATCTCTCATGTACATATCTTCTCTCCCAACAAAGTACCTCCATAAATCTATGAATCCCACGCCCTCTTCTTCACACATCTGCTCAACTAGTGCGTTGATCGCCATCCTATATTAATATATATTGCATAAGTGTAACAACACTGATGCAATAAGTGTACTGGGATTGCAATAATTATGTGTTCTGCCCATCATTTAGAGTACAATATATTGAATTTGTTTCTGTCGAACTCCCGTTTCGATGACAAATAAAATGACCATTGTATGATGGAAAAAAAGTTATAAAATTACAAAACTTTAAAAGTAACGCATATTTTAAAACACTGTTTTCAGTTATCATTGGTGTATTTAACTCACGAAGACCCCTAAAACATTGTGAATGTTGTGGAACATTAATATTGATGAATTTTCAAAATTATTATAAAAACAACTTTCTCGACACCTTTTTATACACTACTCCAAATAGTGTTCACATAACACAAACTTGTTTAAACATGTTTTGAAGAATATGCTGTAGAACCTAATCCCAATATGATGTGCATAACAAAGCATCCATTTTATTATTATGTACTCCTATGTTGTAACATAATGACGGGGTGTTGTGCATTTGGAAGCACAAATCGATCGATTGCGCAAATCCATTTGAAACATATGTAGTGATGTACATATTCCCAGCAGAAGCTACACGGAGTGTGGAATGTGGCAGAACAAAGTCAGACATCCTCTTCACTACTGTGTCAGTTAACACATTGTCCAATTAATAGCACTGCTGTGCATTTTGATACATATAGCTATCAGATGCACACATCCATTTGAAACACGAAGTGATGTACAACTTCCCAGAAGATGTCGGACTGAACAAAATGGGGCAGAACAAAGTCAGGCACCATCTTATATCAAATGACCCGTTGTCCAATTAATGGCACTGTTGAGTAGAGCTCTTCAATTTCCTCTTTCCATCAGCTCGGCTATTTCCAATGTTCCTGCAAATAAACAAAGTTGAATTTAGGAAACTTTATATATAGTCGCCAATTAATTTGTGACTGGAGGTGATTCTACGTATATAACGCACATTTTCCTGTGGTTACGTAGTCCTGTTAATGTTTCAAAAAATAGAAGTTTGTCAGTGTATCACACTTAAAATTATAGCTACGTAATCCTAAAATGTGTACACTTAGTAACAATTGTGACTATTGTATCTCACACCGTGAATTATAAAGTCAGGCTAATAAAAAATTCACCATAGATTGGTTTCACTAAGACCTCTCTGGATATATTTACATAATGTTGTTAGCCTTGTTAATTTTTAAAATGGGAAAAAGTGGGCGCAAGGAACCCAAAACGACATGTCCAGTTGACGTTTCCAAAGTTAGAAGCGCTACCATACAAAATCAGTGCTGTATTTTTAATTTCTGAGTTCATGGTGCAAATGAGGTATGCTTTGAGAGTGCACAGGAACAAAAATCATATTTAAAAATGAGAAATAAAAAATGGTAGTGTATTTTCTATAAAGACCACTTGTTGCGTGTTCAACATTATTGGTACTGATTAGTTCACTACATTAATTTATTTATGCAATAACCAACACAAGCCCAATGTAGTTTGATAATTGAAATTGGCCAAAAGATGAGGTGTTTTATTGGAAAGTGGATTGCTTCTAATGCAGCCACTTTTGGGCATAAAGATAGTAGGAATGTGATGTCTAACATGCAAACCAGATGGGAAACAGAACCCTTGTACAGCCCCATCAAAGTTTCTCAGGCACTCATTCCTACAACATGACGACAATATACAGACATACATTATTTGTCGCTATAGAGGTATAAAACCACTATGAATATAAACCTAAGCAAACAATACAAACATTCCACCACCAATGGACACATGCAATTACAAAAAGGTGGGGCCATGCCGCCACAAGGTCAGCAAGAGAAACCTGTGACCACCCCACCGTATGAAACACATCAAACCTTTGACCCAATATACTTATGCAAGTCGGATATACTTCCTAAAACATCCGATGTCCACTTGCCTGCTTCCCTGATTTGTGCGTCAGATTTCCCTCACAAAGCTGCTGCTGTAGCTGCACCAATGCGAAGACTGTAACCTTTAAATGAACTAGTTTGTTAGCCACAAAAGCTGAGGAGCCGTTTAAGGGACACGTCAAATTCACACCGCAGCATAGACGAACCATCCAGGTACGCAAACAGGTACGCTTGTTGTGCACTGTGTTTAAAACAACCAAAGGATACTCTCCTAAATAACTTCCTTTGAATTCAACACCAGGATGCAGCTTCTGGTGTGTGTGTGTGTGTGTGTGTGTGTGTGTGTGTGTGTGTGTGTGTGTGTGTGTGTGTGTGTGTGTGTGTGTGTGTGTGTGTGTGTGTGTGTGTGTGTGTTAGGAATTAAATTATGCATTGTTTCACTGAGCAGATATGCGCTGAAGCTATAAAATTATTAGCACACTGATCATTTCCTGTTATGTAAATACCGGTTCAGTAATTGCGTGTACACTGTGTACACATCCCTTGCTGTTACTACATACACGGTTTGAATAACATGCAAACAAACCAAAGTTTTGGACGTTTGCAGCAATAGGTGTAATAAAAGGGGTAATTAAACTATTATCGATTACTTTCAGATCTATTACTATTACTTTTAATAAAAGCTCATCTATTACTATGACATGAGAAACGATATATTACCTATTAAAATCACTATTATCTATACTGTTACACAATGTCTGATCATAGGTCTTGCGTTGCAAAGCTAAAGTCCTCTACCTGTAACATAAAATATGTTGTATGTACCCTTGGTTAAGGCGTCGCATTGGTACTGCCCCAACTCCAGTCAAGTGTATGTTGCTGGTCTGAAACCACTTGCAATTGCCATAAGTGTGGTAGGATGGATTGCTGTTACAAAGGCAAATGTCCTATGCAGCAGCTTCTCAAAAGATGCCATACTGTGTTCTATATCCTGCTCCAACAAATGCCAAATGATTCCCTGCATTCGACTAACTGTCCACCACTACCTGGAGTCTGAGAGTACTGTCATGGCTCCTGTGTCGAGCATTCACTGGCGTAGACGGAGGAGTTCTCGTTGTCGCAGCAGCGATCTGCCAATGTCCCTACCAGGCAGCCAAACATGTCCAAGTGTATATTGTCGAGTGTAACCGATCCTGCCTCTGACTCGGATGTTGGCTGACTCAAGGATGAATTTCAGGAGAAATTCTACAATAATAAATGCACAACAGGACAGTACTCGAACTACAGAGAAAATCACTCCCATCGTCATGCACGATAATCAACAATCTTGTACTGGTCACATTTGTCAAGCATATTAAGCATGTCTGAAAACCCAGAAACTTGACCATGACGCCAACTAAATGCATGGCATTAATAAATGTGTGTGTTGGCATATGTGGGAGTTGTTAATGTTGGTATCTGTACTATCTGTACAACATTATATTTTACTCTTGTATGTTTATATTTGTAACTGTATGTGCTGCGCAGCCAGTAACACAATTTATGTTCGAGGATCAATAAAGCATTCTTTATCTTTAATCATATTATTTCACATGCCTCCAGCAACGCATGGCGGAAATCATATTATTTCACATGCCTCTAGCAACGCATGACAGTAATCTCAGTATTTCACATGCCTCCAGCAAAGCATGGCGGTAATTATATTATTTCACATGCTTCCAGCAAAGCATGGCGGTAATTATATTATTTCACATGCTTCCAGCAAAGCATGGCGGTAATTATATTATTTCACATGCCTCCAGCAACGCATGGCGGTAATCATATTATTTCACATGCCTCCAGCAACGCATAACAGTAATCTCGGTATTTCACATGCCTCCAGCAAAGCATGGCGGTAATTATATTATTTCACATGCTTCCAGCAAAGCATGGCGGTAATTATATTATTTCACATGCCTCCAGCAACGCATGGCGGTAATCATATTAGTTCACATGCCTCCAGCAACGCATAACAGTAATCTCGGTATTTCACATGCCTCCAGCAAAGCATGGCGGTAATTATATTATTTCACATGCTTCCAGCAAAGCATGGCGGTAATCATATTATTTCACATGCCTCCAGTAACGCATGGCGGGAATCACATTATTTCAAATGCCTCCAGTAACGCATGGCGGTAATCATAATATTTCACATGCCTCCGGTAACGCATGGCTGTAATTATTATTATTTTTATTAGTATTTTTACTTAAGTTATAACTATTATCAATATTATTGGAAAATTATTTATGGCGAACGGCTAATAGACGTTAATATGGCAAACCGCCATGATATGTTATTTGTGGCGAACGGCCATGAACACTGAATACTTGGCAAATGGCCATGATCAGTAATTTTTATTAATGGCGAACGGCCAAGAGACGGTAGTTTGGCAAATGGCCATCAAGTAATTGTTTGGCAAACGGCCGTGAACACTTAATACATGACAATGCTAAGTATTGTTATTAATGGCGAACGGCCAAGAGACGTACATTTGGCAAACGGCCATGATATGTTATTTGTGGCGAACGGCCGTGAACACTTAATACTTGGCAAATTGCCATTATAAGTATTTTTTTATTAATGGCGAACGGCCAAGAGACGGTAGTTTGGCAAATGGCCATCAAGTAATTGTTTGGCAAACGGCCGTGAACACTTAAGACATGACAATGCTAAGTATTGTTATTAATGGCGAATGACCAAGAGACGTACATTTGGCAAACGGCCATGATATGTTATTTGTGGCGAACGGCCGTGAACACTGAATACTTGGCAAATGGCCATGATAAGTATTTTGTATTAATGGCGAACGGCCAAGAGACGGTAGTTTGGCAAATGGCCATCAAGTAATTGTTTGGCAAATGGCCGTGAACACTTAAGACTTGACAATGCTAAGTATTGTTATTAATGGCGAACGGCCAAGTGACGTACATTTGGCAAACGGCCATGATATGTTATATTTTTGGCAAACAGCCGTGAACAGTCAATACTTGACAAACGGCCATAACAAGTATTTTTGATGTCTGGCAAACGGCCAAGACACGTTAATTTAGCAAATGGCCATGATATGTTATTTTCAGCAACTGGCCATGAACGGGGCAACCGGCTGTAATAAATATTTTATTAATATTAATGGCGAACGGCCAAGATGCAGTAATTTGGCAAGCAACCATGATATTAATTAATTAATTAATTATTTGTTGTTATTTACTTTAAATGTTAATTAAAGTGGTATTAAATAAAAAATAAATTCATAATCACTTATATGTTATTAATGGCGAACGGCCTAGAAGTTCATTTTGGCTCAAGGCCATGATAAGTAATATTTACAGCCAACAGGCGAGTAATTAATAACTGGCAAACGTCCATAACCTTTACCGGCATTAATAGTCGTCAACAATAACAGGTGAAAAACAGTCACGGGCATCTTCAAATATGGACACTAGCCAATTTAATTATGTCAATTAAAAGCAAACACCAGTGTTGCCAATCACCCTTCAGAAATTAAACATGCAAAGCCGCATAAACTTTGTGAAATTGGCAAAGCGTATATCAATATTAACTGCGCAAATAGTACTGGGACTTGCACTAATATCACCGAGGTACTAATTCTTGCATGCACGCATAAAGTTAATATTGGCAAACGGTCGCTGACATTTCCAATTGCAACGGCAATCTTTATAACTTGGAGTCACAAGTTACCCGTCATGCTATGCCCGGGGACAAACAAAACCAGTGAACCGTAACTACCCGGCTTACGGCTTTAAAATTTGCCCCACGGATGCTACGATATAAGCGAAGATTCCCGAAGTCAGTAAAAATGAACACCGGCAGATCGTATATTCGCTTGGCTGTTCCATATGTACTTATGTCGCCAGCAAAACAGGCCCCGGCTCCGGTTACATTCCGTTTTGAACAGAGAAATAACCGCTGCCACTCGAGCTAGCGGACCCATTTTTGAAATCAAAATGGCGCCACCTTCGCCGGCGCTCGATTTGGCACAGACATTCTTGTTTAACTCCTCTTGCCAACAGTTCGTCGGCAAAGACACAAAGCCGTGATCCAACGGACTGTGGAGTAGGAGAACATGTTCTGTCTAAATCATTGCCACCCCGCAAAACAATTACAATGTCAGGTTGTATCACAGATACCTAACGCGGAAGTGGCGGCTTAACCGCTAATCCAAATCGTAGGCTGGGGCCAAATCCTGACATGTCGTGATTGGCTGAAGGCGCTGGGCGGTTTTATTAAGCCAAACAGCTGAAAGTAATTATCGCCTCAGCCAGTTACCTCAATACCCGCACTAGACCTGCCCTGGCCATTGCATAAAATACAATATGCTCTGCGTTCATACCTTCATTTATGCTAATGCTGGGTATTTCGACATGTATTCTTGTCTTACAGAGTTAACGAAGGAATCCTGAAACAAATTGTCGAGATAAATCTGAATCTGATTAAAATATACCACATTAAAGTTTTAAAAATGTAGTGTGGCATTTGGACTGCGTGTCCATCGTCATCAAGGGAAAAGGCTACGTATAAAAACATAGAAACCGTAGACCGTTTTTACGTTTTTCATGCCTACCAGCTACCCACGGCGATAACTCCCTCGATAGCAGTACTAATATCATAACGAAAACTGAAAAAAATCACCGCTCAAAGCGACTTGATCCATTAATATGGTCGATGCATCAGAGTCTGACGCCTCCATACATTTTCCGACTCTTATACAATATATTTTGCTGGCAACGGACCGATGTTTCCTAAATTTAGAGGAAATTGTACCAGAAACGAATGTGAATACGGTAATTAAAAAACGCAATACTATTTATAGCGATTTTAGTCTTATAAAAGATGTGTGAACATATCAGCAATAATACTGAAGTTGACATATACGAGTAAATTGTCCTGCGAGAAACTCAGATGTCTAAGTATCATTGAATGGTATTGAATGATATGTTCAAATACCACTGAGAGTATCGTTAAGACACTGATTTATCAATGAATGGTATTGAATGATAATGTTATGTTCAAATACCATTAAGAGTATCATTGAGACACTGATTTACCATTGAATGGTTCAAGGGTACCGAATGGTATTCAATGGTATACCATTGGCTCTTTTTTGTAAGGGGTGCACCTGCTACTGACAACCCTAGTGCCATCAGCAGTGGACGTGCGGTTCCCGCAACTACCCAACCATCGGGCAATGTGGAGCTGCCGACTAACAATTCGCCGAATCGCACAGGCAGAGCGGAAGAGCCGACGCTTCGCCGCAGTGAACGTACCAGCTAGTGTGTGTCAGAAATAACTCCAGGACTTTGTATCCAATTAGAAAGCCGTTGTAGTCAACGCGAAATGGACGATACATAGATGTAGTAAACTTGGAGATCGTAGTGATAGAATATACAAGTCTTACTTCCGTTGGCGAAAAAGGGAGATGTAGTAGTGTAGTGTGTTTGTCACACATTGGACTGGTTGCTAAAAGACAGTGTCCTTAAGAGACTATAACTCTAGTAGACACTACACAGGTTGCAGGCCATGGCAGTGGCCAGATTAATGATGTGTAATTGAGGGGCACTGGACTCCGCCTTATAGGCTGATGTACTGTAGTAAACAGTCAGTCGCCGAAACAAAGTAACCAAGTAAACTAGTACCACTAGCACTGCGTTGAGTATTGCATTCTTTGTTATTGTGTGATACAGCATTACTGCGTAGCAAGTGACTACGTAACACTATTACATGGTAAATCGCAATCGCTATCATAACTAACATCGTCCGCATTACTGTTCTCGAAGATATTTCAGACAGTTATACAAAAACCGCAAAAGTCTCGAAATAAATTTACTGAGCAATAATCCACGATTACTGCTGGTGAAGTGCTAAGGTATCAGCCTTAAAGACGCATTATTACATGTGCCTTCACATAGCGGATAATTGTGAGTAAACCCGATTTGAATAGCAGACATCGCCAATGCCGAAGAACCGGCTTGTCGTACTGTAGAGTCACAGATCGCGCGGCCGGTAATCCTCCGGCCTGACGTACTGGTTAATTCAGACAGGAACTTGACGACATTATCAGAACTATTGTTATATGTTCGGGATTTTAACAGATTTAACAACACTGATTATACAAGTTCAGCCAAATCAAATTGAAACATCATTAACAACAACAATAACACAACATGCACGATTTACAGACCATAATTATAAGAAGAAAGATATACTCAGAACATTAGAAACAACAGAAAAGATTGGAGGAAAAAGACCAGAGGCCGCCATGGAATAAAAAGTATACCTAGTCTGTCAACTTGGTGTGGAAGGAGCACAACAGAACTGCTACAAACTAGAATTGAAGGTAAGGTTTTTTGAGGGCCATGGTCGCCAACGCCTTTGACAGACACGGCACATAGAAGATTAAGATTATACAATAATGCTATCCAACGCAGACTGACACATGTGGGGTGTGTGGAAAACTAAGTCATTGGCGTATCTTGTGTGCAACGATTGTCATCTACAATGTGACGGTAAGTGAAGGACCAGTGTAGATCAGATACATAAAATAGTCATCCGCACTGAGAACTATAATACGAATGAAACACATTATCTGTTTGTTGTGTAAATGCTAGTAGCGAGATTATGTTAGACAAATTTGATACAGATCTACACAAAAACATTGTACACTCGAGGAGCCAAAAAAGGCTACTTAGTTATATTTGCTGATTTTGTTCTGGATGATTAGATGTTCGAAATCAGACAATAATAGCGCAATATTCCATATTAGGGGTCAACGGGTGTCTGGATAAGTTATACGAAGTGCTACATGATGCTACACCTGGTCTAGAACTGTATCGATGTCAGACTAATAGCATTAGTTGCTATGCCAATAGCCAAGTCAACAGCACATGTTACATCTTTGTTAGCCTACATGTCTACTTGTGCCCCACTATTTTACTGAACACAATATTTTATGACACGATTTAAAGGGGATTTTCCAGTTGGCCTATATCGCACAATGATATCATTCTATATATGCAGATGTACACTGTATCTGTTTATAAAACAGAGTGTGTATGTATGTTTTTTTATGTTTGTTTGTTTGTCCGTCCAGTCATATCTTCGTCAGTTTCGTAGGGATGTAATATTGGTCGGCATGCTAGCGAGCCCATTAGGGTGGTTCGTAAATTTATACAGTTTGAATTTCATCCGTGGACCCTTGGACATGGAGAATTGGGGGCTCAAAGACTCTACCTAACGTTGCAGAGGTGGGTTTAACGTTTATGTCATCATAAAAATAATCCCTGTGTTTAGTAAGACCGTACCAACGTTCGCAGTGTGGAAGGTACGATGCCGGAGCGTGTTCAAATAGTAAACAAAACATCTAGTTTCCAAATAAGCTTTATTGGCAATAATGCCGGGGGCTGAGTTAATCGCAGTACCCTTTGATTATCAACAATTTCTCATTTCCCACATTCAAAACAGCAGACTTAATGTTACAAATTACTACGCTGGCTAATTCCGGGTAGAGGAACAGACTGTCTCCCTCTATAATAATGTCAAATGAGCAATCATAAATTAACAAAACGTGGGCTGGAAGACAATAGAGTTGGTTTAGTCTTAAAATACACTGTGTTGCGAGGACGTGCTGGATATAGGTGTATGAGATTTGGGGTTGGGTCAATTTTCAGTGTTCAGAATTATGCAAGTAAGTTGAGTGAGTGAGTGAGTGAGTGAGTGAGTGAGTGAGTGAGTGAGTGAGTGAGTGAGTGAGTGAGTGAGTGAGTGAGTGAGTGAGTGAGTGAGTGAGTGAGTGAGTGAGTGAGTGAGTGAGTGAGTGAGTGAGTGAGTGAGTGAGTGAGTGTGAGTGAGTGAGTGAGGTGAGTGAGTGAGTGAGGTGAGTGAGAGTGAGTGAGGTGGAGTGGTGAGTGAGTGAGTGAGTGAGTGGTGGTGAGTGAGTGAGTGAGTGAGTGAGTGAGTGAGTGAGTGAGTGAGTGAGTGAGTGAGTGAGTGAGTGAGTGAGTGAGTGAGTGAGTGAGTGAGTGAGTGAGTGAGTGAGTGAGTGAGTGAGTGAGTGAGTGAGTGAGTGAGTGAGTGAGTGAGTGAGCCAGTCATTCAGTCATTCAGTCATTAAGTAAGTAAAGAATTATGCCATCAAAAGTTGTGCGTCAAAAAGCTGGTCAAATTTCAGTGCAAATGATAGAAGGGGAGGCACATTTCAGTGAACACGATTTGGGGACAGTTCCATAAAATTAAATGTGTAGATATCCAATGACATAGACTCGGCTTTATATGGTAAATGTATCTCCCCGTACACAATCGGGTAACTTAGCTAAAGTAAATTATGAAATACTGACAGCCCAGTGGGTGGAGTTGATGAAATGTAAGTGTTTCAGGAGGATAATATTTGTTTACATGATATGATGACAGCGTATTGACATTAGAAGTTCAGCCCCCGTCAGGTCAGCACATTCCATGGAATTATCTGAGCTGGCCATTCGGGGATTTCAGTAATTAACAGGGCGGAGATTTTTGTAAACATTGAATTGTTGAATTCAGAATTTGTTTCTGCTTCTCGAAAACATACTTGGGCCTTCAGTACATTAGTTAACGTGTATAACATGACTTTGCAGTCAAAGATCGGAAAACTTCCAACTAAAAGCATAAACGTAACCCGCTATTACAGGAATGTTTTATTGATTACGTATACAAACACAACGAGTATGTTTGATAACGAAAGTAAGTATTGTTGTGCGCCTTCACCTCAAGTATGTCTGATAAAGAAAGTAAGCATTGGTGTGTGCCCTCACCACAAGTATGTCTGTTGTGAAGTCAAACAGCTTCACTCAGCCGCGAAACACGATTGGTCGAGAATATCCGACATGGTTCTTGGTACACTTGATTTCTATGTCGTTCGCATCTTTCCCATAACTGTACAGTGTTGCATGAGGTTTCGTTGTATCTGCAGTAACACTGTTTAGTGAGTAAATGTAATCATCGTTGAGCGAAAACGGAGATACGCATGAAATAAAAATAAAGGCCGTCGTTTTCAGTGTTAAGTTGCATAATTTTTTACTTTGCGATCCTAAACATATCGCGCCAGTTTTAGTCATACTCGCGGTTTGTTCACCCGTAGCATAAGCTTTGATATTTCATTAGATCGTACATTAAATGCATCATTAGACAGACATTTTGTGAAGCTTGGTTTCCTCGTAGAACAAATTGTAAGTATTTCACTTAGAACAGAATCCTCGAACCCAATTAATGAAATGCCGGCTAGCCATAATTAATATTGATGGATTGCTTAAACGACTGTCCCAATTTGTTTACAAAATGATATATTCAATAAATGTGATAAGGTCCACAATGGAAATATGGCGATAGTGCAAATTCGTTTTCGTACTCCTTTATATGTATATATATATATATATATATACCTCGGTACTTGGTACGTGAGTGCGAGTATGAGTACACCTTTTTTTCAAGTCAGAAAGATACAACAGCATATTTATTAAAATACGTTTACCTGGTAGACATGCATCGCTATTACACTGTCTCGTAGCACGGTTGTTCTTTGACATTTAAACATGTGCGTGTACTTGTCTGCGTTCCAACACCACATGTTTGCGATCATGCTGACCAGACTGACCATGCAGACCAATAACTACTAGTAGTACCACCTGAAGGTGCTGGTAAACAAAAACGACGTATCGTCAGACATGAACGGAAGTGACAATTGACTGTTTTTGGCAATAATAATAATAATATATATATATGTGTGTGTGTGTGTGTGTGTCTGTTTGTGTTTGTGTGTGTGTTTGTCTGCGTGCGTGCGTACGTACGTGCGTGCGTGTATGTGTATGTCTGTGACTGTTTGCACGACCATTATTTGTGTGTGA
>CM034531.1:66677273-66822273 GCA_020002185.1 Paraescarpia echinospica | reverse complement strand
CGACACGCGATACTGACTGATAAACAGACATTTCCATATTTATTAAGTTGATTACAGTTCACGTACGAACACTACAGGATAAGTAACGGTCTCTTGTTGTGCAAAAGAAGACCGCGGGACTGTTCATTCCTTCACGGAGCTGCTGCAATATCAACAGTTCAGCCCGTCTAATGTTATATCTCAAACACACCTTCTGTACATTAAAGGGGAAATGAAATGCAGCTGTTTCATGCTACATATTTAAATATATACTACATAAGTATACATTAATGGTAACAGAAACGTACTCAATTATAAGACAAACTGAAAAAACGATTTTGTTCGATGCCTAAATCGTCGCTATAGAGCACTGCGTATCTTTGTTCCAAGCGAGTGGTTTGATTTACTCCTTTCTAATCAATGTTAAATTTCGGGGTTTTTCGGTTTACTTCATTAGTAGATATTTATGTGCGAAAACAAAGATATGGTGCCCTATTATACACGATAGGTGTTCTATCGGTCAACAAATAATTTGTACACGCGTTCGAAATAAAACGGTGGAATTAAATGCCAACGATTTATAACCAATGAAAACGTTGCGTCGCACTTCCCGAACCAAGATTTTAGCTGCCAGAAGGAGGCGGGGTTTTCAAAGCAAAGGTCAGAATATTAGATGCGCGCGCATACCGGGACTATTTTTATTTTGTTGTTGACAAAGACGCCGAAGGATTTTGGTAGAGACGAGTTATTAAAAATGATTTTTAAAACTTCCGAATCACTGAGATGAAACGACAGATGAAGACTAGTCTAGTTCGACTTGTCACTCGGAAATTACGGTTGGTACGGTTGACACACACAAAGGGCCTGTGCCATACGGGTTTCACCCAGTGTGCGATCCACGGTCCGATAATGTCCGGTGTACCGGTCTGGAAGGAGGTTCCGGTCTGAGAGTAAGTTCCGGTTCCGTTTTGCGTAATGCGCATGCTCGCGCAAGCGCAGTACATCAAATTTGACCAACGGTGAGCAACATGACCTCTGGTGACCGAACAACTTTGACCCTTGCTCGACGCACTCGGCGACTGAGTTACATAATTAATCAAGTTTTGTTTGCTGTAGCGACCGTTACTTCACCGACCTATTTGCCCCCCTACGGTGCTGAACAGGATCGTACATCTGCGTGTGACTGCACTGTCTACAGGCATTTAGTTAGTATCAGTTGATATATCTTTTGTTGAGAAAATAGCTGTGATGCAGCGGCAGAAACTTGGAGATGAGTACCGACGGTACATGGCATGCATAAGGCATTACCTAGTCACCACAAAACACTTGGTGTGTGAGAAGCGTATGCGCAATGCTGTATTGAAAGCTACGCAGCATGGCAAGTATCAAGTGGACGGTGAGTAGACTGTCCAGCCCCAGAGCCAGGCAAATATTATGTAGCCTAGCGTATAGTATATTATGCCATAAGCTAGTATATTAATATGGATCTCTTAAATGATATAGGTGTCAGAATAGGGGCCTATGTTTTTGAAAGAAGTATAATAATGAAACGATGGTTGGACGCAAGGACGTGGCTATTAACACAGCTGCTCTGCAGGCCCACCGTTTATTACATAGAATGATTATTATTCTTATCTTTCTGTGGGTTGTACCTCTTGATTTCCTGAACCAGAAATAAATATTCCTTTGACAAAACAGACACCCATGACAGGCATTACATTGTAGGTTGGTAGCTATTGTTTGGCAAATATAAATAAAAATTGCACTCAACCTGAGATGTCAAATGGCTTCAGTCTTACTCTTAGATGACCAAATGTACTGCTAGTTTGTGTCACGTAAAATTTACATTCCTTGCCCATGGGAGCCAAACCTCAATACATTGGCCCGTACCTTAAGTGCTACTTGAAATCGGTTAATTGTGAATTATATTTTGTTAATATTCTTTCAGCTGAAATTATTAACGCTGTTAAACAATCGTTTTACCTAAAACTGTATAAGCCTAGGGGCCTACCACTAAAAATGTATACCAACCTAAATACCAATGTATTTGACCATATATAGTGCAATTAATGAACGAAATAGATTAATAAATCATCGACAATCACTCGCTATCAGTATTGCATTTAGCACAGGTACTTACATTGTTATTGTTACACATTGTATTTTTGTATGAATAAAGTGATATTTTCTTTTTAGAGGTAGACACAGTGACACACAAGTCTATTCACAGTGTCTGGGAATACTGTTACATTACAGTAAGGAATTTACTAATTAATTTTATCATACTGACTTGGTAGACATGTAGTGCTAAATTGTTTCAAGTGAATTGTAACATTCTCTACATAGTCTGCTCTGGCCCTTATCACTAGAATTTAGACCCCTACTGCCCTAGGCTATGGCAGTGGCAGCATCAGGTAACTGGTGTTTTGTTCATTTCATCCATCATTTATGTAGTAAGCTTTACTGATTAATTGTAACAAGTGAACAATATTATTTTGCAACAACTGCAAATTTTGTAAATGGTCCTTATTAAGTTGTCAGTTTGTATTTTTTTATTGAAACTTGAAACATTGGTTTCCTTTTTAACATTGTTTATTTTAAATTAAGAGTAGATGCTAATGTCTCGGCATCTGTTGGTGGTTCAAATTCGTCAGGTAAATGCAGAAACCTTTGTGCACAATTACCCCATGGGCTTATTGACCGATACATTGCATCTGCGTGTATGATTGTGTTGATATTTAATTAAAATGACTTTCAATGATGCAACAGTTAAAGCATCAGATATAGTCCATTGAAAAAAGATCCAAACAACTGATTTACACCATACCTTCCTTGTCCACCTGCCATCTAGAGTTAATTCTCTGGGTGGCAATTTTGTTAAATATATTTATTGTAATAAATATATTTAGCAAGATTGCCACCCAGAGAATTAACTCTAGATGGGCAGGTGGACAAGGAAGCCTTTTGGCTTATTGAGGGCCCAACCCTTTTTATCCAACCCTTTTGCGTCCCGCCCTTCTGAGGTGGGTCGATTTTATTTACACATATTCACGCAGTTAACACCAACACAATCAGCAGCTAATCTGTTCTATTCACTTACAGTCCTTTGTAAAAATTTGAACTTTCTTAATAATATAGGTCCCAGCACTGATCCCACTCAAAACTGATTTCCAGTTTGAATCCTCCCATCAACTACTATCCATTGTATTCTGTCAATCAGCCAATTTTCTATCCAGTTAATTATACCATTTCCTGTGCCATGGGCCTTTAGTTTAAGTAGTAATCTTTGATGTGACACTTTGTTGAAAGCTTTCTTAAAATCTATGTAGATGATATGTACTGGTGATCTCTCCCATATATAAATATATGGAGTATCTTGAAAACAATGGGTATGACGTCCTATTGTGGGGGTCGTATATTAATTCCTAAAAGTTTGGTGCTCCAGATTCAAGCTGTCTAAGATGAAAACTACCCACATGCATAATATGCAAACTTGATTCTAAGTAAATTTTATGCCTCAGGTGATTTTCACAGGTCTGTTGTCATTAGATGCAAATTCTACATGCACACTAGTAGCCAGTGACCCAACTGACATGAAAGCAATTAGTTAGGTTCAGGCAATTGTTTGCACAATCTCAAATCTCCAGCCAGGGACAGTCAGTGACTGAGCTGGGTGAACTGTGAATGTCCAGTGGGTGATCAGGTACTTCAGGGCTGGATTAAAAATGTGAAAGTGAACTCAATTCAACTATACAGTATTTAACTTAAATTCTCAAATTGTACTTTCAAGTTTTAGATAAATTTGTACAATGTAATTGTGCTTTATTAGCTTGCTTGGCCTGTTACAGATATTAGTTCCAGTTAGCCTCTTTAGCGGATATTGTGTTCTTTTTGTCTTTTATTAAAATTAATCGTCAAGTGAGTTCAAATTGATTTCTAATTTAATTGAAGTTAGTTTAAATTAAATGTTAATTAAATGAAAGTTATTTGTTAATTTAATTTAATTGAAAAAATTGGGAGGTTAATTTAATTTAATTGACCTAATAAATGTATATTATTAATTAATTTAACTGGAAAATATTTGCGTTCATGTATTTTAATTTATGTTCAAAGTTAGTTTCCCATGCCTGCTCTCAATATTCTTTGATGTTTCCTGCAATAAATAAGTTTAGGTATGCAAGCATACCAAATTTTTTATGTGAAGGAATCTTCATAGCGTATTGAGAGTTACTTTGTTGTAATAAAAGTAATAGATCATACAACAATATTTTATACTCAGTATTTAATTATTGTGTTGTGTTATATTTTATAAATATCATAATGTGGCATCTTGGCATCCATAATTATAGTTTAACAAATAAGATAATTATATGTTAAAAAAGGTACGTTCTTATATAGCGCAGTATCCTGTATTTTGCTCATAACTGATGCATGGTTATCATCTTGTGACTAAATTGTGGTTTGATCATCTTATGATACATTCACCATAATCAGCATGCATGTTTCAATTGCAACTGTTTGATCTACACTGCAAAGAACAGTTCCACCAAGTGTTGTTTAAATGGTTTCATTAGTTCGAGTTGTAAACCTTTGGATGTGATTTGTTATTATTGGAAATGAGTCAAGAAATTGTTAATGTGTATGATATAATAGGAATTGCGAGGCAATGTTAACATTTGGACACTGTATAGCATTATAATAATATGTATTATGCAGTGGTAAAAGTGTCAATTGCCTACTCTACATAATGGACATTTTCTGGAGGACTGGTGTACATTCCACCAAACACGCACATCCGACAAAAGATTGTCACTGATGAAAAAGAGAAGGAGAAGATCTTGTGGCAGAGCCACTCTGTGCCCCAAGCTGGCCACAGTGGCATCAATGCCCCTGTGGACAAGATTACCCAGTGTTTCTACTGGAAAGGGCTGAAGGGTGATGTAAAAGCTTACGTAAGTGATTAACATATAATATGTATATATATATATATAATAAATATATATATCTAATATATAATATATATATAATATATTATATATATATATATATATATATATATTTGTTGGATACTGTCTGTTAGTACAAATGTCAGTATTATGTAAATATGTTGTTGTGTCACAGTATATGTATATTGCACAGAACGTTTAGTTAGGAAAAATTACATGGTATTTTTGTCAATTAAGTACACAATCAACCGAATAGTGAACAGCATCTGTAAAGTAAGAAAACTATATATTAATGTCCAAAAAAGGAAAGTTTTACAGGAATTTTTTGTGTCTAACTTTTCATTTTTGAATGGTAATAGTACACTTTTTGCGAGAATGGCTGTACAGTATAATAGTGCCAAATGTTTATGAAACAGTAATCTATAATGATTTCATATAAATACATATATATATATATATTTATACCCTGCTGATGCTTACTGGCAGAACCCTGAGCTTGTTTGCTATAATAATTGAACAAGAATTAATGTAGTTGGTAACGGTCATTTAATAATTGTAACCAACAGGAACAAACCAAATACATCACTCGATGAGATAAAGCTTAAGCGATAAACAACTGATACTATCATCGAGGTACTACAAACAATTATTAAATGACAAATCAGATTAGCAAAGGTGGGTGGTAATTTTTCCCCCCACCCCCATATCATACAATAATGTGTATATACATATTCAGCACAGATACAATAGACAATTGGACGTGCTAAACACAACTATCTCCAACGTTATGGTAACACGTACAAGGAAAACATAGGCACATACAAGTGCAGCAGGTTCATCAAAACCTGCTGCCAAAGAAATTAAATATAATTAGGTATCATGCAACAAAGTATCATGGTGGTAGTAAGGGGAGGATGGTGGGTTGAAGTAAATCTTCCTTTGTGTTGAAACGGCAAAGACGTTTGCTGCTATCAGATTCCAACACAAAGGGGCAGTCCACACCCAGCCTCGTTTTGATCCTGGGTGCTTACGTAACTCGGAACATTGGTAGATTATCGTGACAACGAATTGTTGACGGATTATCCGCATCACATTGCATAAATACTATTTTGACATATGTAAAAATATTCATTTATACCCTGCTGATGCTTACTGGCAGAACCCTGAGCTTGTTTGCTATAATAATTGAACAAGAATTAATGTAGTTGGTAACGGTCATTTAATAATTGTAACCAACAGGAACAAACCAAATACATCACTCGATGAGATAAAGCTTAAGCGATAAACAACTGATACTATCATCGAGGTACTACAAACAATTATTAAATGACAAATCAGATTAGCAAAGGTGGGTGGTAATTTTTCCCCACCCGGCCTCCTGCATTAGAGGCCCAACCCCACCCCAGGGCTCTGCCAGTGCATTAAACTGCCTATGGAGTCGTGCGGGTACGAACAGGAGAAAAGTAAAATAAGTATCAATACACCTTAAGTAAGACAAACGCCAGCCATGCTGCAGCGTCTATTCAATATAACCGCCAATTAGCCTGGCAATGTCACACATTAAACAGATACGTGACCAAGAACTGGATGCCAGGGTGATCAGTCGTGCCCCTTATTGCCAAGCTATACACAGTGGATGCCAGCCATGCTGCAACAACCACTGCGAACAACAATGGGCGACATAAAGCAGGTGGGGAAAGAGTGTCTCAAACAAACGGCATTTTGTATATCCTTGGGAATACTAGTGCAAACAATGGAAGCCAGCCATGCTGCAACAACCCCTGCCTACAGCAGTAGACCAAAATTTAATATATCGAGAAAAAAGTGTGTCCCAATAATATATAATATGGTAGATCAGTAGGAATATTACAGTACAGAATGGGCGCCAGCCAAGCTGAAGCACCCAACGCTTACAGGAAAACGAGACCAATCAAGTGCCGGTCATGTGCAGCATAGGAATACGAATGTAGCGTTTAAAGGCAGTGGACTTCCACCTGCCCATAGATTGAATTTGTGTTTCGCTCATCCCCATGTCAGCTGCCGTGGTAGCGGCACCGATTCGAAAGCTGTGAGCTTTATATTTACTGGGGTCTAGATCCGCCCACTGGAGAGCTTTATGCAAGTGTTGACAAAAATAGTTTCGAGAAACAGGGGAGGCATTAGGAAATGCAAACAGTGGGCCCTTAAATGGACCACGAACCTTCAGGAATCGAGAAAGTGCTTGCACAGGACAATACTGATTGTGCGTTTGCGAAATGGACAGAGTGACAGGGCGCCCAGATGTGTTGTGCTTAAAATGACACAAAACTAGAACAATGTGTGAACGAGAAAGGGTGACATCTGCAAACTGTATGACAGCGTCGCTCCTGGATCGGGCATGGACCGTCATTTCCCCAATGCGCAAGAATGCATGAAATGCCAAGAGAAACATGCTCTGTAGCATATACCTGGTATAGGTGGATGAGGCAATAAATTGTGAGGCGTCAACTATCTGGTATAGTACAGAGGGAGTGATGGGTAAACGGGTGTCAGGTGTACCTGCCAGCTTCTTAGCCCCAGCCAACAATTTTTTAATAACAAAATGTTGAGTTGCATCCGGCATACCAGACAATTTATGAATATACGACAGAGCAGACATATAAGACATAAGGGTAGCTGGAGCATAGTCTTTGGAGAAAAGGCTTGCTATATATGTAGCCAAATGACCTGTTGAAGCTGGAAATATCGTACAGTTGGGAAATTGTTTCCGGCTGAAAGCTGCGTACGATGTAATAGATCGTTTGTAGGCCTTTTTAGTACCGTCAGACAAGGCAGCATTTAGTAGATGTAGCATCACTGCTGCCAAGGAAGAATTGCTGCCGGAATCGCTGTTGGCTGCGGTTGGAGCCAAGGTGCCATCTGCCGAGCTGCGGATTCCTGAAAGCGTGACAGTTTGTCAGCTATGACATTAGTCTTTCCTGGAATGTGCTTAGATTTAAAATATACATTAAATTTCAACGCAGTCACGACCAGACGTCTAAGTAAACGCATTAGGTGACAGTTCTTAGCGGACTGCTTGTTGATCACGTCCACCACAGCTTGGTTATCAGTGAGGAACAGGACTGAGTGGTTTGCCATGCATTGTCCCCAAAGCTCCAAAGCGGCTACGATAGGATAGAGTTCCAATACAGCAATGTTGTAACCATCCCAGATTTCCGGAAAGGTACCATTAAACCATCTGGAACCAAAAACGGCAGCAAACCCGTGCGTAGATGCGGCATCAGTGTACAGCTTAATGGAATCCGATGAAACCCAATTACTATCGATGAGCATGGTGACTCCATTGAATGAAGAGACAAAACAATGCCAGGCCGCCAAGTCAGCGCGCGACTCAGCCGTCAACCGGATATGATGGTTAGGCCTAGAAAGACCTCTTGTAAGATGGATGAGGCGACGGATGAACGCACGACCGGGGGAAACGACGCGGCTTGCGAATGTGAGTAGCCCAATGACGGATTGGAGTTGGTGCAATGTCACAGAACGGCATTTCCGCATGACGGCAAGGGATGTCTGTAGCTTCTGAACTTTATCCTGGGGGAGGCGAGCTTCCCATTTGACCGTGTCGAGTTCAATGCCATGAACAGTGATAAGCGTAGATGGGAGACAGGTTTTCTCATGCTTGATTGGGATAGAAAGCTCCTTGGCCAGAGCCATGAATCGGTTGAGATCGTGAAAGCAACGAGATGAATTTGGGGGGCCGATGAAGATGAAATCGTCTAATATGTGACTAACAGCCATGACACCCCTGCTTTGCAGGACCCACTGCAACGCACAAGTAAACCGTTCAAACAGGCGACACGATTCAGCACATCCCATTGGTAGGCAACGATCATAGTAGAAGTTAGTATCCCAGGTGAACCCAAACAAATGGTAGCATGACGGGTGGAGGGGAATGATGCGGAATGCATCCTCAATGTCTGCCTTCCCCACCAGAGACCCTCGGCCAAACTGACCCAACAAAGCTATGACATGATCTAAAGTTTCATAAGATACAGTGGTGAATTCCTTTGGAATACCTTCGTTGATGGAATTACCCACTGGATAAGAAAGATCATGAATGAGACGGAATGCGTTAGGCTCTTTCTTGGCAACTACCCCAAGGGGGGAGGACTGATAGGGAGTGAATGGTGGTGAGATGAATGGGCCAGCAATGCGTCCCAGCGAAAGCTCCTTTGTCAGTTTCGTGTCAACTATAGCCTTGTGGTCTGAAGCAGATGGGTGATTATGAGTGGAAAGGAGAGTAGGAGTACCCAAATAGTTAATTTTGAATCCATGGATGAAACCATTGACCAGAAAGGTGACTTCCGCCTGGTCATAACCAAGGAGAGCTTGGTGTAAGCGTTTAGGATTTATTGGTGTTGGGAGTGATGATTTTTCGACATGAGCTGGACGGATGGGGTGCATGACATTTGGTGCAAACGTGTTTGAATTTGCACAAGCGGGAGTGGCACTTACCCCCTCGCTGGTACTGCCAGCAGTAGCCAACGGGAAAGGACTGCGGGCGACGGGATTTGTTGGGAAAGGGACCTGGAGCACGAGCTGACCCCCCATGGACATCCTTGGCATACATGCAAGAAAAGAATAAATCCCACCGGGGCTGCGCCCAGGGGAATCCGGCCAGATCAAATTGTCGGAGCGACCGGAATCGTGTGTCATACTGCCGCCAGGCCAACGGTGGACCTGTGGCGGCAATATCACGGACAACATCGCAATATTTGAACAACCCGGGGGCTGCTTCCGGAAATCGTTGGGCATATATTGCCCCAAACACCAAGAAGGCAGAAGTCCACTGGTCGATGGTGGAAATCTGCCTTCCCCTGGTCTGGGGCAGCAAAGAGAAGACGCGGTGAGAGTCACCAGAAGAAACAGCCATTTGTTGGGGTTGGGTATGGTGAATATGGGTCAGATCGAAAAATTCAACAAATTCGTTGGCCCATATCTTGGCCTTAATGCGCTCCGGAAGGTCAGCCCCCAAAGTGGTGGAGTGGAGAGGGACGGAGAAGTGGGATGCGGGCTCACCCCTATCGTCCATCAAAGTGCTGAGAGCACCAGCGACAGCAAAGTCCATGGGAGTCTCCTGCTCGGTGGTGGGGTCTGGCATCGACCAGGCGACTTCCGGGGCGACATCTACTGATGGCGTGGGCACAGGGGGTGTGACAACATGGGCACGCGTGGCATCCCGGTCCTCTCGCAATTGTTTCATCACTTCCCGGGTGACAATGGCTACCATATCAGGAGTGCTGGTAGTTGTCACCGGCACACTGTCCGACGTGGCTGGCAAGTCCTCCGGACGTCCCGCAGCGGCAGAAACAGGGTGACGTCGGCGAGCAGGAGGGGCTGGCACGGGCGGTTCAAACTCGACAGGGCGTTTCCTGGCCGCGAGGCGTTGGGACGGCGGTCGCACCATGGCACGAACCGGTTTCGGCGGACGTCCGCGTGGGGGCATACTGCAAAGTAGTAAACAAAGGGCAGGAACGACATCCATTTTCTCCGAAACCATGGCACCAAACTAGTCAGTATCACAGCTCACCCACTATCTACCTGCATAACAGGATGGACCAATATGGTATATAATCCTGTGGACGCCCCACGGGCAGCATGAGGTGATATAACCTCTAGATGAAAAATTATATATAATCATAGATATAGATACACATATATATATCCACATATATATATATATACATACATATATACCATCCATATAGATACACGCACACACACTCCATAAATCTATACACACATACATACTCACACATATATGTAAACAGAGATAAAAATTGCATTTATTAAGACCAAATGGAAAGGAAGTGTGCATTTTGCAGCGTGGAATAAGAGTGGCAATGGAAAGAATGTGTCGGTGAACTTGCCTGGTAATAGAATTGATTGTGTACAACTGACAAGTTTGCTGTAGAGTTCAGGCTCATTACGGGTAATATATTTGATGATGTATTGTAACGAAAATCAGAAGACAGTGGGGCCATCAGAGGAACCAGTCTGTATCACGGCACACCCACAAAACATGTAATATAAGATAGTGGGGCCATCAGAGCAATCAGTCATTATCACGGCACACCCACAAAACATGTAATATAAGATAGTGGGGCCATCAGAGCACCAGTCTGTATCACGGCACACCCACAAAACATGTAATATAAGATAGTGGGGCCATCAGAGCAACCAGTCTGTATCACGACACACCCACAAAACGTGTAATATAACATAGTGGGGCCATCAGAGCAATCCGTCTGTATCACAGCACACCCACAAACACGGATCATAAGATAGTGGGGCCATCAGAGCAATCAGTCTGTTTCACAGCACGCCCACAAAAACACATGGATCATAAGATAGTGGGACAAACAGAGCAACCAGCCTGTATCACAGCGCCTCCACACATTATATGGCACAAAGGAGCTACTAAGCATGTGGGCTACACCAATCGACCCCCCCCAGGCTATTGTGTGTGGCAGCACTGGTAACACTACCGTAACACAACAATCAAACACGGGGGGAATTGTATTGGTGATTACTGCTGTTAGGGTTCCCATAGATAGTGTAAATTAAATGAAGAAAGCGTATATAAATACAATTGTGGCAAAACAGTGAAAAGATTGAACGAAAGCCAGTCATACTGCAAACAACATAAACCCCCAGACAGTGACAGTATTAAGGACCAAAATGCAGTAATTACCACATGGTGGAGACAAACTGTCAAAGGCAAAATTGTACTGTGATATACATTTCCAGCACAATGAGGGGAAAGCCAGAAGAAGATGGGCTGTACTGAAAGGAGTGGAGCATTTACCACTGTGTGGCAGCAAATATGGCAGCCCCCCTAATGGAGCGCACATATTTGCGCATCCCAACTTCGTTTAGATGGACCCCAAAGTGATCAAAATATTGCTCCCAGTTAGTGTGCATACCTCTGTGTCGCCAGTAATGAATATGGGGCAGGTCCGATGTCAGAGCATCCAGCGTACGATTTACTACGAACCGAGCGTTGTAAAAATGTTGGCGCCAGGGCGGGCGCACTGCGACGCGCGGCATAACCTGACAAATGACTACTTCTGTCACCGAAGCGACTGCCAACACCCGCTGGGCGAAGTCGACAATACGGGAGGCAAGCTGACTGGGCACGACACCGGCATGAGACAAATCGTTAGTGCCGATGTCGACAATAACCACTCGCGGGCCGAGCTCACTGATCAGCGGCAACTCGGCCAGCAAACCGTCTATCTTAAGTCCGCCCACACCGTGGTAAAACACACTCGAATATTGCGCGGAAACCCCTAAATCTGCCCCCACAACATGCGTCGTACCATCACGATGCATAAGCGACGCGTGTAAACGCTTAACGAAGCTGTGACCAATCACTAAGAGATCGGCGGGGCAGTCCATAGCGGACATGATAAGATGAATGAAAAAGATCGACGGCTTAAAAAATGGCGGCGAACAAAGGAAAAAATTCGGGGTAAACGAGCAAATTTGAATGCAGTATAATTCAAGGATTATCAAAGTACTAATCCGCGAACCACGCACGAAATTGCATACACAAGATCGAAGTATAGTATGAACAACGTTGAACTATACTAACCTCGAGAACTTGATTGAAGTAAATCTTCCTTTGTGTTGAAACGGCAAAGACGTTTGCTGCTATCAGATTCCAACACAAAGGGGCAGTCCACACCCAGCCTCGTTTTGATCCTGGGTGCTTACGTAACTCGGAACATTGGTAGATTATCGTGACAACGAATTGTTGACGGATTATCCGCATCACATTGCATAAATACTATTTTGACATATGTAAAAATATTCATATATTTATTTATATACAATGCCCAATGTTGATTTAAATAGTTTAATTTACATTCGTTAGATTGCCCATAATGTGACGTAAATATGTATGACCAGAAAGGCTAATTATTATCTACGTGTTAATAATTATTTGTAACAATAGTTTTATTTTTTTAAATTGGAATGATTGTCTGATGAAACATCACAGTATTTTAGAAAGGGCTAGTTTTGATCTGTGTAAATGTAAATAAATATTTTTTTGTATTTTATATTTTATTTAATAGTACTATTTGAACTGTTATGTCACATATAATTATTCAACTTGACATGATAATAAATGTTTACTTATGTAAGTCGTGAATGCATGACCCATTTCCATAACTGTATTATTAAAGAATTGTTGAGTTACCCGGAGTTGCGTTGGGAAAAATCTGTTTGGAAATGGTTACCCCAAGATCCCCACCCTCTACGAATTTTGAAGTGTCTCAATGGAACTTTTAGACTGCACACAAAATGTCAGCCCCATATTTCCAAAACTGATGGAGATAAGTGCCATTTTAAAATTGTGACCCCAGACCGCCACCCTAAATATAAAACTACGAACCATCTCAATGGGTCCGCTAGATCGCATAAAATTGTTTGCCCCATACAGGCATGACTGGTGCAGATAAGTGCCATTTAAAAAAAAATTGAAAATGTCTAGATTTACAAATTATCCCAATTAGCGTGCTAGATCAAACACAAAAGTTCAACTCCATACATAACAAAATGACTGAGATAAGTGCCATTTTAAAATTGTGACCTCCCCGAGACCCCCAACCCAGGATGAATTTCGAAAAAAACCTACATGTACAAACTACTCCAATGGACACGCTAGATCATACACAACATTTCAGCTTCATACATTTCAAATTAACAGAGATATGTGTCATTTATAAATTGTTATCCCCTCCCAAGATCCCACCCCCGACGATTTTTTTTAAATCTAAATCTACGAACCACCCCCAAGTGGCCTGATAGATTACACACACAATTTCACCTTCATACGTGCCAAACTGACGGAGATAAGTATGTGTCGTGTCATCTAAAATGCGGAGATTTGTGTTTACCACAAAACCCACTGTGCGTATAAATAGCGCTGAAAACTGCAGCTCTGTGTGACGAAGTCGTAAGATACACAACGTCAACGCTCTGAGACAATGACATCAAAATAAATTGTTTGGCAAATAATTAGAAGTTATGCTAATTATTAGGTTTTGTTATGTATACTAACAATTACAAAAGTAACCGTATCATTAACGTAAACTATAATATAATTAGGTGACGCATAGCTTCGGCAAACACCGTGTTAAGCTGGCCAAAAATAAGCGCAAACCTTTGACATGTACTGTGTGTACGCAAAACGGAACCGGAACTTACTCTCAGACCGGAACCTCCTTCCAGACCATACAGCTGCGGGCCGAAAGTAGGCGCTAACCTTTGACATGTACAATCGCATGCGCAATATGCAAAACGGAACCGGAACTTACTCTCAGACCGGAACCTCCTTCCAGACCGGTACACCGGGTGAGGTTCAGTTGTGGGAGTCGGACAGTGACAGTTGGTCTATCGACGACGAAGACGTTACGCAACTTAATAATGTCGCATGGTGTTTGTGTGGACACTGCGTCCCAATGTCGACGCACATCGAGTCGCTGTGCTGTAGGGAGATAGCTGCCGTACAGCACCGTATGACAGACCTTGCAGATGCCTGCATTACCGACGATGCGTGACGACTTCGAAACGGTTTGCACCAACAGGGCGCAGCGGTCGGAACTTGGAAGTCGGTCTGTTGTCATTGTATGATTGCGTGCAGACTCGTTGATTCGACCAATAGCTAGTAGTTAAATACTACGTAGTTCAACAGGTAACGAATAATTATTCTAGCAATAACTATATCAAATTTAAATAGAGCAATTATACTTGTTCCCACCTCAAATGTTCAGGTTCATTCTATCTTCGTAAAATACTATGTCTATGATTTTCATCAAACCCTTTTTGTTCATTTTCTTAACAAACTTACTTTTATTCTTGACAGGACGTGTGCATCCTTTTTATACACTTGTTTAATTTCCTATTTAAAAGTGTTCAAGCAACTTGCTTAATTTATATAAAAATGTAGACAAATTGCACATTACCATGCACTAATAGGTGCATAATCAGGACATTGTGCAATGTATTATTACTACAAAAATATTTAAGTGGAGTTTTTAATATAATAAAAATGTTATATATATTATGTGTGTGTTATCAAGACCACATCATGAAATGTAGTCTTACAATCATAATTATTACAGCCCTTCACAAACAAATGTACCATTTCACTGAATTCATGATGCGATATTGATAAAACACAGTTTTGCTAGTATAACAATAATTAGAAGATAACGGTTGTTTATTATCAACTAATGCAAATAAATGAACATTCAGAACATATCGATTGATTCAATTAGCCGCATAACATCACTTCACGTTGTGGTCAAGGGAGAGACTTGGAAAAGGCAACAGACGTGTTATACCAGCCTGCACTGTATCCAGAAGCGAATGTGGTTTATGAAAATTTCAGCTATGGATATTGCACTATGCAGGTGAGTGTACAATAACAATAAAAACCCTGGACAAGTAAGATTAGATTGACCAAAAGGTAGAATGAATTACTCGGTGCCTTCTTATCCCATTTTTGGCAACAACAATGTGATCTGTAGTGAAGTGAAGCCAACATGAAATATATCAACCGTTTATTCATATGGAGAAACAATTCACAAATAAATAAGACTACATGGCAGACTATGCCAATGCATTAGTCAAATTCACACACCAGTTTTCAAAGTTTCTTTCAGTTGATTCACACATTTTAATCTAACTGTATTACGATTTTGGTCTGTGTCAGTCCTATGCACATAATATTATAGTACATCAATAAGTAACACGTTTATTGATGATATGGGCCATCATTATGATCAAATATTGTGATAAAAAAAACTAATACATACAAAATATTCCATTACAGTTCCAGTTTTACATATTTGTGGGTTTCAACTTTCACCACTAGGGGTATCTGTCAAGAAAAAGTATTTTTTGAGATGTTGTTTTGTGAGAATGTCAAATGTAATACTAACAATGAAGTGTGAATATATAAAAAACGTATAGCTGAATCTTTTGCTGCTTCATTAGTTTGAAGTACACTTTAACTGGCTAAAACGTACAGATTAAAAAAAAATATATATATTTTGTTGTAAGATGGCACTTTACTTTTACTAAACTTGATGGTAACAGTCCAGTTTTAATGGTAATGGCCCTTATCATTTGTGTGACACACGTCCTAGGAGCCACATTAAATGTGTACTATGAGTCATATGAACAAATACATTTACAGATCAATGTGATGTTTGAGAAATGATGATCTGTTACAAATAAAACTCACTATAAGTAACATGCTTGGACTTGGTTAAACTATTCCAGTAAATTACATATACCCAAAGTTCCCTACATCGAATAGTGTCTAATAAAACACATTGCATACCACAACTAGGATACAAGCTTTCAAGTGGATGTTCCTTACTTTAGGAGGTCCTATACAGTAGTGAGAATCCACTTTGCCTAAAACGTTTCTCTATTTCTATCAGTGATGTTCAAACAATGTTATTTAATCATAGAAATCCAATGTCATTTGAAATTAGTTGTATCAATTTGGTGGCACTAAACTAAATTGATACGGATAAAACTAGTAAAACTAAAGCGGGTTCTTTGCTTTGCCACAGCCTCCTCTTTTGCTGGTTTTTCGATGCCTGCATGCTCTGCTAGAGTTACCTCCTTACTCGATGTCGCAACTTGGAGCACACTTCACAGCTTTGGGCCACTCGTGCATTTAGCTGCAATGCCCTGTAGAATTTCTCCTAGGAAGCTGAAGTCCTTTGACGCCATCACTTTCTTCACTACATACTCAGCAGACTTTGAATACTGCAGCTGATACCGGAGCTTGTTGTCTGCTGTTTTCACCATTTCCTGCTGATTGAACAAATGATAAATATAAAATCAATATAACAATATGAATATCTGAAGAATAGCTGTAACTCTCTCTCTCTCTCTCTCTCTCTCTCTCTCTCTCTCTCTCTCTCTCTCTCTCTCTCTCTCTCTCTCTCTCTCTCTTGAAATAAAACGGCTAATGTCATTTTAACCGGTTCCAAATTCTGCCATCCTTTTCAATTTCAACTTCCAAGGAATTCCACAATACATTCAAATATTTATTATTGAATCATATATATATATATATATATATAATTTATATATAATGATGTTTATATATTTATTATATTATATATGCATAAGTTTATATTTCAATAAGCAATTCCAATTCAATTTAATATAATTAAACAATTCAAGTAACAGTAAACAAATGTCCTCAATTATAATTATTTTGTATGTTGTTAGCATGCATACTCTTGTGCAGTGAGATTGTATTTTCGAAACTGTATTCCTAACATTGTTTTGCTATTGAGTACAGGCAGGGATTTTCAGCCATTTCAGTTTATTTATAAAGTGTGCAGCTTTGTCAAGCAACTGATACATTATTTTGTAACATCAAATGTCAACACTATTGATATCACAAGTCTTACCTTGTATTTGTGTTGTGGTCAATGGTGGCCAAGTGGAGTCGGGCTATGATGCCTTGACGGCTGAACTTGGGTGCCTACTTGAGGAAGACCTCACCTAGACTACTGCATTCAGGCATGGCGCCCATTCAAAAATATATATATAGACTTATTAGAAAAGGTGCAACGTAGGGCGACCAGGATGATTTCAGATTTAAGTCACTTAGATTACCAAAGACGGTTAAGAGTGCTAAACATCACGACTCTGGAGACTAGACGACTGCGTGCTGATTTACTGGAAGTCTATAAAATATTCAACGGGTTAGAGAGTATTCTTCCTGCAGATTTCTTTGTTATGGAAAATAAACAGACCAAAACAAGAGGGCACCCCTTAAAAATAACCAAAATGCACTCAAGATTAGATATACGCATGTACTCCTTTACTCAAAGGAGGATAGTTAACTACTGGAATTCACTTCCGGAAGCAGCAGTGATGTCCAAAAACATAAACCAGTTCAAGGGTCACATTGACAAATGTTTACGAAATAGGGCGGAGGATTACACGAGTCAACGTTTGACTCCCTTCCTCGTCAACTCCTTGACTACTAAGTAGAAGAGGAGGATTCAAGGTAAATTCAAGGTAAATTCAAGAGGGCTTAAGCTCTCTAGTTCACCAGTTTTAACGCACTTCGTAACGCTCTCTATATCATACAGTAGGCGGCAGTCCAGTATAGCCTTCTGGACAGTGAAGGCTTCTGTACCTTCAATGAGCCATGGTGCTGTTTTTACTGCTTGTTGTGTATACATTGCATGACTGCACTACCGGTACAACTCTGCGCCCGCTGTCCATGAATGGGAATTCCTGATGTGATGGAGGAGCGAGATCCACATCTCCTTCATCAAGCGGGGATTACCACCACAAGCTGATGCGCAATACCACAGGTGGATGGCAATTGCGCCTATCGAAGGGACAATCTCAACTTTCTTGGCAGACAACAACCATTATTTCTTGGTAATCCTCTAACAAAGTCTTTCTAATGCTGGGATGTCGGTCAGTGGCAAGTGTGGTGATCTTCACCCCATGGTCAGTCAGGTTGTCTAAGCAGCGTTTCAAGCCCTCCACTTCCATCCAGTAACTGTTTTTGACCTCTGTGACCCGAAAAGTTTCTTAAGCAATGATGAGTTGGCTGTCAGTGTCCATGATGAAGTAAATGCCAAATGTAGCGTTGTGTCCTGGATTGTCATATCTTGCATCGCCTAATGCGACCACACTCTGTCTGACCAGAGCTGACATGATGGTCTTTAAATGGCATGTCCACATGTACCAAATTGTACACAGTGAATGAATGTCCAGTCAGGAAGAGGACACTTGGTGTCAATAAGTTACTCTCATAAATGTTACCAATCTTGGGATGCGAGTGCCACATGAACGAGTGGTTATCAACACATTCTGTGATCACAACCACTGCAAATCCAGTCACGGTGATGCTAGGCTTTGATATAAGTGGTTTATTGCAGTTTGGTGTTTTAGCAGGTGCAGAAAAGGGAAATGATGTTTTTCTCACAAATGACAAACTTTCTCTCTTTCCCATTAGTGTAAAAACCGCTTGAGTCATCATCAGTGATATCGCTATCACCTGCTACAACATATTCTGCATCACTCGCTTCAATGTTTCTCTTCTCACTGTTGCAGACAGAATCGTCTGAAGATGGCGATAGTGAGACTGTGACATCCGAAGGGTCGTCTACAGTGACATAACTGCCATGGTCAGGGTCAGTCGGAGAAGGCGTGCTGGATTGCGATGGCAACTTTGCATACACATGGTCATGGTGAATGTTCAATGGAACAACAGTATTGTCTGTATTAACTACTGCATCGATAAAGTGTCGCACTGGCGACACGACCACCGGCTTCCTTTATATTTTGACACTACAAGTCGATGTCGTGGCAGCACTACAAGTGACATTTGTATTACCATGAGGGACGATGTCATCTCGCATGCTAAATCCTTCGCTGGATCCTTCGAAGCTTGTGCTCGGTATTAGGCCCTATGGTTGTTTGGATACTTCCGTCATATATTATGAACAAAATGACACAATCTTGCAAATATTCATTAAAATTGGAGCACAAGTGCGATTTACAAGTGACTTTTTCAACGTTTATTTTTTAGTGGATATATGTGTGTTCTCTTTAATTTTCATGATTAAAATGCATGTGCACTCAAATGTGTTTAACATTTGAACTTTGTAAATACAAAATATATATTTATTAATCTTTGTGGCTTTTTCCTGTGACGTAATTTCCTTTTTTCCTTGTTAGGCTTACATTCAAAAGTCAATAAATTAAATACAATGTCCTTGTTATTAAAAGCATACATTGGTGTTTGCAGTCATGCAATCTATATTAGGAAAAAACTTGGTATGATAGCATGCTTGCAAAATTTTCGCCTCTAAACTGGAGCATCAATTCGGGGTCCATTGTTACAAGCCAATATTTAAGACACATAAATTAGCATTAGGCCTACATGGTGATTAACTTTAGTTGACTGATGTGAACCTACTTACTGTGCCAATAACTAATTATATCAGATATGACTATAGTGTTTTGTTGTATGCTATTGACTGTATCGTAAACAAGTATTTTTAAAGATTTAAATACTTGTAATGTCACTTATTTAAATGCGGTTACTTTTTATAGTATTTGAGCAGTCCAACTTCAATAATATTTGTCTTTAACTATTTCTTTTAAATTAATACATTCCAATGGCAATGCCTACAATACATGATTGACAGGGCTTGGTCCGGACTGTGACTAATGTTGACTAATATATGACGGCATTATTTCGCAAAACGTTATAGTGGCTACGGTAGCTGACATTTATTTTTGTAAATATTTTGAAGGTTATATCCCCCACCAGCAACTAATTCGAAAACATAGACTCGTAGTTGTAGACGTTGCGGTATTCAGACGTACGTAGCAACACGCCGGCACGAATTGCTATAAACTAAATCGGCGGATTACAAGCACTCATTATTCCCAATTATATCATAATATTCACACGTATTTGTACTTTATTACATTAACATTTCTTATTACATTTCAATTTCGCATACGTTATATTTGTATATATGCAAACTTTGAAATAGAACTGTGGGACTATATAGTAGTCGTAATGATACCTGACGGAACTCGTGAGTGCCGAGTCACCTTGGCAACAACAAGCTGGTTTCGGCTTGTCATTTCCTACGCGCCGCTTCACCCTCCAAATAAGGCAATGATGTCGAGCTTCTAGGTCGATTTCGCTTAATTTTACTTCATCGGTGCATAGTTATATGTAAACAAATCGACTGGCTGTGGCTTTAACCAATAATTATGTTTTGATGTTCAATGTCTTTTTATGCTATTCACATTCGTATTTAGGCTTGCAATCGACGTTCGAAAGTGACTACCACAGACTTAATTTTGCCAATCTTGCCGCCGGAGAAACACGTCAAATTCATCATCTATAACTTGTTTTCTTCTGTTGGAATCCCTCTGTGGAAGTATGTGAAAAGTTGTTTACTAACATTTATAGTATATCCAGTAGCCACGCAATGCATTAATTGTTCTGTTTGTATATGTTTGTATGCGTTTCGTCGGTTTTTCTGAGAGCTATGCTGTGTGGCCTATCGAATTGCTGTATACAGCTTTGGAAGACATCTCGCCAATCAAGCCGGATGTACAACCACACGCTCCTGGAGCATGATGGCGGCGCCCTGTGCCGATAGTAGCTACGTTTGAAAAATTATTAAAAATATATCGTGGCGCTGTACTTGTCAAACCATGGTGACATGTATCGTAAATGGTATGTTCTTATGTTTGGGATGTGGTTGATCAATCGTTTCATTCCCCCTTTAAGGCAGCTACAATCATTCGACTTTTTATTTTGTTTTAATTAACCACGATGTAATTAATTTACTAAGCATTTTGAAATGTGTTGTTTGTGTGAACTACAATGTGCCCATGAGAAAATCACAACAACGACGACAACGGCAACAACAACAACAACGCCATCATCAACGACAACACCGACGATGACGATCACAACAACAACAACAACAAAACAAAAATGACAACTACAAGAATAGCAACATCATCGTCAAAAACGACGACGACGACGACGACGACGACGACAACAACAACATCATCATCATCAACGACAACACTGACAATGAAAACCACAACAACAAAACAAAAACAACAACGACGACAACAACAACAACGACAACGACTACCACTACTACCACTACTAGTATTACTAATAATAATACCAAAAATAAATTAAATAATACGTTGAACTAATTTAATACTTTTTATAACAATTATGTCAATATGTTAGTATTCGTGGTACGTACTTTCTGTTAACACACACAGAGGAAGGCAGCTCATAGAGACCAACGTCATCCATTAGTACACGATTATATTTAGCAGTCCAAAACAAACAAATGTGTTTTATAACAAACGCGTGAAACATTAAAAAAAAATTTTTTTAATGTGTATACTAAATTATGCGCTATTCAAACGTTTCATTATGTTAAAACGGCAACCATAATTTAAGTGTGTTTGCTATAATTAATGTGAGAAAACAAGCGCATATCGACTGGTGTGAGAACATTGTTTTCAAATCCATAAGGACACGGATTTTTCACAGCACATGCACAAATCACTCATCAGCCTATTTCATTGTCACACATAGATGTATACTATTGCATTTTTGCTAGGTGTATTTGCTGGTGTAACAAACATTACTGCTGTCAAAGCAACTGAAAAATGGTTGTTGGTGCCACTGTGGAATTCTTTTGGTCTTGTCTTGAAGTCTACCATAGGAGATACGTTCTTAGGAATCGATTGCGTTGTCCAAACCTCACCACGGTGTGTGAAGACAACGTATTTAATTACAGGTGGTGATAGTTTGCTACGGTTGGTATATTGTCAGATAAAATGTAAACACGTGGTTACCGTAAAATTCATCTTAAGATTATACTGATACGTTAGCTACACGGTGTACTGCATATCAAATAATGCAATTAAACAACAACCAGTTGAAGAATTCTGTCGACAATTAACGCAACCAACTAATGAATGTATCGTTACGAAGTATAGTTATTGTTAGGATGTCTAAGCTCATTCTGGCCTTATGGGACTGCGATCACAATTGACAGTCACTAGCATCTACGTCCGAATACTACGCGACCATTGCAGCATACAGAAAATCTACTATTGTAGGCCCTCGCGCCACAGCATGCGTTGTTATTGCCGTTGTTTAGACGCCTTCCAGCGCAGCAGATGTCAAAACGAGTATTGTAGGCCGTTGCGCCACAGCATGCGTTGTTATTGCCCTTGTGTACCCGCCGTCCAGCGCAGCACATGTCAAAACGAGTATTGTAGGCCGTCGTGCCACAGCATGCGTTGTCATTGCCCTTGTTTAGACGCCTTCCAGCGCAGCAGATGCCAAAACGAGTATTGTAGGCCGTCGTGCCACAGCAGACGTTGTTATTGCCCTTGTATAGACGCCTTCCAGCGCAGCAGATGCCAAAACGAGTATTGTAGGCCGTCGTGCCACAGCAGGCGTTGTTATTGCCCTTGTTTAGACGCCTTCCAGCGCAGCAGATGCCAAAACGAGTATTGTAGGCTGTCGTGCCACAGCATGCATTGCCATTGCCCTTGTTTAGACGCCTTCCAGCGCAGCAGATGCCAAAACGAGTATTGTAGGCCGTCGTGCCACAGCAGACGTTGTTATTGCCCTTGTATAGACGCCTTCCAGCGCAGCAGATGCCAAAACGAGTATTGTAGGCCGTCGTGCCACAGCAGGCGTTGTTATTGCCCTTGTTTAGACGCCTTCCAGCGCAGCAGATGCCAAAACGACTATTGTAGGCCGTCGTGCCACAGCAGGCGTTGTTATTGCCCTTGTTTACACGCCTTCCAGCGCAGCAGATGCCAAAACGAGTATTGTAGGCCGCCGTGCCACAGCAGGCGTTGCTATTGCCCTTATTTTGAAGCCTTCCGGCGCAGCAGATGTCGAAAACTGGATTGTAGTTGCCACAACCTGAAACATGTATAAATGACCGACTGGATGTATATTGTTTCTATACGCCATTATTCTAAAACATTACTAATGAGATGGAACCCGTGTTTGAATCATATGCTGATGTGTCGAACTTTGAGCAAGTTCGTTCCAACAACGTTACTCTGGTTCCCTCAGCACAGGGGATACTATTGTTTTTGTACGAATAATTTTCGCGCATTGTCTGCAACGTGTCCGAATGCTTCCATATTAGTAGAGTTGGTGTAAAATTTAAAATGTCTACCAGGGAGAAAAATTGTAAAGCGGTTTGAGTAGTCCAAACGACTACATACTGCGCTACATAAGAACTTACATTTTAATGACACCAGAGTAACGTCATTTGAAGTGTTCGTTATACCAGCGTATCTAATTTAAAAGTAGACAGTTTCCATATAATGCCGAGCTGCTTTGTAGCTGAAGGAAATAAATATGACAAGCAACTAGGCAAGCAATAAGCACACTGTTATTTATTGATTTACTATGATTTAATCAACTATTATTTTTAACGAACGACATAATATACGTTTAAGTGGGCGATTATTTAATACATAAAAATGGATGTAAGAATCTGAAATTGCATATCACTTCCTGGTTTAATGAAGAAGCTTACCATTTGATCCACCGCCGCCGCCGCCGGTACGACGACTGGAGCTTCGACGGCGACGGCGTCTCCACCACCCAGCTGTAATATAGCCGCTCCCTGCATGTTATATACATACGTAGCCTATGTATTACGGACGGATCCCGTTGACTTCGGATTTCTCCGGTGCTGGTCGGATCAGAGAATAAACGACGGCCATGTTTCGTTCAGTCGGATCAATGGTGTGTTTCATTTAAAAGCAGCAATCATACAATGGCGACCAGAATTAAGCGAACCTGCTAAACCTACAAGTAAGCAACCGCCTACCGTACCGAATCACCATGGCTGTTCCGTTCAATGTGGCCCAACTACCGCCCTTCTATGCACAAAACGAGCCTTCAACAACGGCTGAACGTTGGGGAAAGTGGATACGAAACTTTGACAGGATGGCCAGTGCGTCAGGATGCACCGATGACAAGCAAAAACGTGATTTGCTGTTACACACCGCGGGCGAAGGCGTACAGGACATTTATGATACATTCCCCGAAACAGAAACAGGTACGTCGTCGTCGTTTCAAAAGACAAAAGAACTACTGACGGACTATTTCACGCCTAAATTAAACGTCCCGTGCAACAGGCAAATGTTTCATCGCGCTGAACAGCACGAAGGCGAAACCGTCGGGCAGTTCGTAACGCGGTTACGACAGCTGGCATCGTCATGCGATTACGGGAACAATGTCGATGAGTACATCAGAGATCAAGTAATCGATCGGTGTCGCTCTGATTCGTTGCGTACCAAACTCCTGGCCGCAGGAAAGGATCTCACGCTAAACAGGGCGATCGAGATAGCGCAAACGAGAGAATCGTCAGAACGCCAGGCTAAAGACATGGCTCGTGGCACAGCAAACAACACAGTGTATGCTGCATTCAACAGGTCAGCACGCATACCATTCGAAACGCACACTCGTAAACCGGTCATCAGACATTCTAACACTCAGCAACGTCGGTGTACTCGCTGTGGCTTACAGGGCCATACAAGTGACGAATGCAAGTGCACACGTGATAAAGAGTGTCACAAATGTGGAGTGCGTGGACATTTCGCTGTCATGTGCCGAAGCAAACCAAGGCAGCAGCCACAGCGCGGCTCACAGACGTGGCAAAAGAAACGTGCACAGCCAGTCAATCCAATACGGTACATGGCAGAATCAGCTGCTCATAGCGACAACAGCGAAAATGAGTACGCATTTACTTTGACGCCTCATTCTGGCATGATCACAGCAATCATTGCAGATGGACCGGTTGACATGATCATTGACTCGGGTGCATCATGCAACATAATCAATTCTACTGTAGCCGCGCAGCTGCGAGAGCGAGGCGAGCAGTTTGAAGCATACAAACGGACCATATATCCGTATGGATCGCCGCCAATCGTGGCGCGTAAGCTCGTCACGTGTGACGTGCGAATTGGTGACAAGTCGACAATCGCAGAATTTCTTCTCGTTCATGGAGATTCGCCTTCACTTCTGGGCAGGGCTACTGCTGTGCAGTTTGGGGCCCTGAGAGTTGGAGTCAACTGTGTCCGACCGACAAACAGCAGACAAGGTCATTGCAAAATATCCGGGCATTGCCACGGGTATAGGCAGTCTGAAAAATTTCACTGTCAAGCTGCACATTGACACGTCTGTCACACCGGTAGCTCGCAAACACTGCCATTTCATCTGCGAGACAAGGTCACCAAAGAGCTTGAAAAGCTTGAACGTACAGACGTCTTTGAGAAGGTCACAGGACCTACGGAGTGGGTGTCGCGAATCGTCACGCCACCAAAGCAAAAAAGTCCAGACGAAATACGTATCTGCGTCGACATGAGAGAGGCTAACAAAGCCATCTTTCGCACGCGTCATGTGACGCCTACAATCGAGGAACTGATTACAGGCCTGCAAGGGGCCACAGTATTCAGCAAAATAAATCTTCGGTCTGGCTACCATCAGCTAGTCCTGGACCCTGCATGCCGTTATATAACAACCTTTTCAACACATGGGGTTGTATCGGTACAAACGACTGAGTTTTGGCATAAACTCGGCGGCCGAAGTATTTCAGCACACAATTCAGACGGTGTTGAACGGCATGAATGGCGCCATTAACATAAGTGATGACATCATTGTGTTCGGTGCAAGCCAAGAAGATCACGACAGGGCACTGTCAGAGTGTCTCAACAGACTGCACAAGTCCGGGTTAACAGTTAACTTGCCAAAGTGTGAGTTTAACAAAGCGAAGATCGGCTTCTTTGGACATGTGTTCTCGAAGGAAGGAATTTCACCTGACCCGCAAAAGGTGAAAGATCTACAAGAAGCTGCACAACCGCTGAACCAATCAGAAGTACGCTCATTTCTCGGCATGGCACAGTACAGCGCGAGATTCATTGCAAGATTTGCAACAATCTCGGAGCCTCTTCGAGTCCTCACACGGCAGGACCAGCCATGGGTTTGGGAGAAGTCACAGTCGGACGCGTTTAACGCAATAAAAAACGCATTGTCCGAGACGGCAACAAATGCCTACTACGATTCTCACAAACCAACCGAGATACTCGTAGATGCCAGCCCGGTTGGCGTTGCAGCGATACTTACACAAGAATGCAAACCAGTCGCATACGCAAGCCGTGCGCTCTCGGACGTGGAGAGACGCTACTCACAAACAGAACGTGAGGCATTAGCCGTTGTGTGGGGTTGCGAACACTTCAACATGTACACGGATGGCGCTGCATGCACGATAATCACAGACCATAGGCCCCTGCTGGGCATATGGCAGAAGCCAAACCCGCCGCTACGAGTTGCGAGATGGGCACTGCGCTTACAACATTACAACATTCGTCTAGAATGCAGATGTGGTCGTGACAACCCAGCAGACTACCTGTCTAGAAATCCAGCAACAAAAGTCAGCCAAGCGCAGCGTGTGGCTGAGGACTTCATCAATCACATTGCTGACAGCTCTACGCCAAATGCCATCACCCTTGACGAAATTAAGGTGCACACAAGACAAGACGCGACCTTAAACAAGGTCATCGAGGTCATCCGCACAGGTCGTTGGCATGACAGAGCTAACAACGAGTCAGCTGACATTGCTGCATTCAGGAAAGTGAGGGATGAACTAACAGTGGGAGAAAATGGAGACTTTCTGCTACGAGATTCTTGCATTGTCATCCCGACAGCACTTCGCAGTCGTGTCATACAGTTGGCACATGAGGGTCATCAGGGCATCTGCAAGACCAAAGCTCTGATCAGAAGCAAAGTGTGGTTTCCAGGCATAGACAAGGAAACGGAAGCAGTCGTCATGGGTTGCATTCCGTGTGTTGCAAACTCCAACCGCCGCCAGATGGAGCCACTAAACATGACTACTCTACCGCGAGGCCCGTGGATCAATCTGAGCGTTGATTTCTGCGGCCCAATACCGACAGGCGAATATTTCCTCTGCGTCACAGATGAATATTCAAGATATCCAGTCGTTCACGTGACCAGAAGCACCAGTGCAGTGACAGTTATGCCGATCATGGAGTCCATTTTTGCCATGTTCGGATATCCAGAAACGATAAAGTCTAACAATGGCCCACCATTCCAGAGTAATGCGTGGTCACAGTTTTTGCAGTCGTGTGGCGTCCGTCACCACAAAATCACACCGCTATGGCCGATGGCGAATGCACAAGTGGAGAACTTCAACAAGCCGATGATGAAGGCGGTACGTTCAACCATCATTCAACATCGCAACTGGCGTCGCGAACGGCAGCAGTTTCTTCGAAACTATCGATCTACTCCGCATAGTTCTACGCTGTTCACACCTCACCGACTACTGTTTGGTCGAGAACCGAGAACTTAGCTACCTGAGCTGCCAACGCTTCAGAGTGTGCACCCAGACAAGACGCTCGTGCAAAAGCGAGAATGAAAGAGTACCCAGACGAGCGTGCACACGCTTCACATGTGAACCTACAAATGGGAGAGGTTGTGCTTGTACAGCAGCCTAGAGTGAACAAACTCTCTACTCGGTTCGCATCGACACCGCTCATCGTCAGTGCAATGAAAGGACCAGTGGTCACGGCCGTGCGTGGTAATGGGTCCACGGTGACGCGAAATGTGTCTAAGTTCCGTCGCGTGCGAGGCTTGTCGCCCGATGAAATCGCACGACATCATCCCGAGGACACAGCTGCGGACGACGACCCGCCAACAGATGATGAGTCGTCTGAGACCCGTCACGATGACGAAGAGGTGCTTAAGCCACCTGCTCTGCAAGCTGTCCGTCCACAACGAGCTCGAAAAAAGCGACAGCGCTTAATCGAGCAAATCTAGAAATTGGGTGTAGGCGGATCGCTGCCCGTTCTAGATATAGTTAGTTACACAATATAAGGGTGTAGGCGGATCGCTGCCCTTCATATCCGTTATCTAGTTAAGTGTTCAGTTAAATAACATGGCATGTTTGTGCATTTATGTGTTTTCACAACGAACACTTTTCACAACGAACACTTATTAGGAATCCGTGTCACAAACTTTATTGCAGTTCAATGTTCCCTTAATTAACAAATGTGACTAAGTAATCAAGGTAGAGAGGGATTTAATATATCCGCTCCATGCATGTTATTTACATACGTAGCCTATGTATTACGGACGGATCCCGTTGACTTCGGATTTCTCCGGTACTGGTCGGATCAGAAAATAAACGACGGCCATGTTTCGTTCAGTCGGATAAATGGTGTGTTTCATTTAAAAGCAGCAATCATACTCCAGCCTCGCTTTTGTCGACAAAAAGAGCGAGGCGAGAACGAGGCTAATGAGCAGCAGATACACCAATTGGCGCCGCCTAGTAAAACATTTAATGATATAAATGGCACAAAATTGTGTCGGATTTGACTACAAACATTACAACGAATTTTGAACGGTCATGCAAAGTTCATATTCGAAGGACAAACAAATTGGTGCACTTGCTCTAAATTCCCTGTGGATTCCATTAATGATCACACGAAGCGAACACCTTATCTACATCGACAGTCAAATCATGAATGCTGGCTAAGAAGGTGTTTTGTATTATAATAGCCCGAAGTATGCATTACGTTCTCGGCCGATAATAACATTTAACACAAAAATTCATATCGAATATCCCACATGAGCAAGCAAAACAAAAATAATAAATTAAATATACTAATTATAGTTGACATTTCATTTCTCATCTGAAATGTGTTGCATTAAATGGAATCAATGTAGATGGTTTTGTTAAATGACAAATACCAGTAGCATATCGTCCCTATAACTTGTATAATTACGTGCTTTTTCACGGGTGAAAACGTGAACTAAAAGGTGGTGTTATTCTGTCCCTGTTAGTTTCTATCAATCTTTCCGATTGGGATGAGCCTATATTTATGTGCTACAAAGATGGAAAGAAGGAAGATAACTGTGTGTCACGAACACGCCTTAGACAATCGCTTGCAATCTATTTCAATGCCGTTGACTTGTTCTATGTCATTTAGATAAAGAAAGAAAACAGTACGTTAATCAATAACACAATGCAAATCGTTGCATTCTGGCATTACTACTAATGATGATAACGACGACGACGACGCCGAATACGACTACGAAAAGGGTGTTGATGATAACACCAACATCAATTCTACTCTACTCTTTCCCTTGACATATGGGATTAAGCCTGACTCCTCGATTACTGAATATGGATTGTTGCATTAGTTTCGGCGCTTTTTCCTGCTCTCGCTCACAATTTGCCCAACCTTACAAATTCACCTAATCTCTATTAACACAGTACCCATGTCTAAACAGTTATACAGCTGTATACACATGTTCTTCGTAACATAGCAATTAAGACAATAATGGCATATATAAACTGCAAGAGCAATAAAACCCGCTTTTACTCTACTTACATCGTTGTAGTTGGTCTTTTCTTCTCGAACTATGACGGACGAAGCGGTTTATAGACTGCAAGTCGACAACTGCCCTTTCATTGGAATCCTGGCAGTCTTTATAGCGGAAGGCATGTCTCGCAAGAAGTGGCAATGATTGATGGTTGTATAATTTCAATTTCAATGGGAATAGTCTGCGATTGAATCATACTGTTTTTATTCACTTTAAAAAGGTATGTTTCATGGCTACTATTTAAGATAGCCAACGCTTGTCACATGTGCTTATTATAATACCGTTCCTCTAATGTATGATACTTTAACAATAGGCGAGAATATGTGAGATTACCATTCCCATTGCATGAAACAGTATGAAGCCGATTCCACAACGCATAAACATATAAATACATATTCCTGTCCATGAGTCTTACGTCGAATCACTTTTATGATAAGAATGTGTAAGTTTGTGTTAATACTTTGCTACTCATAACAACATAATATTAATAGGATGGACCTATGTTATTTCTTCGCTTTCCGACATGTCAGAGTAATTATTCCATTAATATGGACGGCGTTAGAATACATGGTGGAGCGGAAGACAGTAGATAGTAAAAAGCAGGGGTCCCAAGGCGCTACCTTGTGGTACGCCAACCAAGTTGGTCGAGCAACTGGCGATGATCGACAGTATTGAAGGCAGCACTTGAGTCGAGCAACACCATTATCACGGTTACCCGATTATCCAGTGGAAGAAGAATGTCGTCTTGTACAAGAACGAGGTCTGTTTCACAACTGTGTGCAAGGCGGTACGCACTCTGGAAAACATCAAATAAACCATTCGAGTCCGCGAGTCGGCGAATTTGCGGTGCAACGATCTTCTCGAGAAGTTTCGAAATGAAATTCAGGTTAGATATTGGTCGGTAGTTAGCCAGTGATTCAGAGTCGAGACCACTCTTCTTCAACAACGGTGTTACGACGGCATGTTTCATACCAGCTGGCGCAGTAGACGACTCGATCGATTGGTTCACAGCGCGTGTAAACACCGAAGCCAGCGTGTCAATGTTTGATTTAAGTATGGGTGTAGAAATTACGTCTAGATGACAGGAGACAACTGGCCGGAACCCAGGACAACCAATCCGCGAATGACTTCTACTGTAGCCACCTGGAAATCACGCAAGGGCTCTACGACGGTAATGTGACCGACAAGGATGAGCGAGGGGCTGGTTCTCACCGATATAACTTTTGACACCTCCTATAAATCTACACACCTTTTATAATATAATTCGACCAGTAATTATTGACAGGGGCGTGTATAAAAATAAATCGAGCTGGGAACAATGCATGTCGCAACAGAATCAGTTGGTTTTAATATACTTCAGCTTACGTTATATATACACTTTGTGATGTTGACTATTTCTATGGCCGCTTTATGTATAATGTATGTTTGATTATATATTATATATTTAGCAAATTAGATTCTTGATGGTCGCGAAAATAAGATGTATGCCGACACTGCATAAGACACAGTGACAATGAGACACTTTGAACCGTATTATTATGGCCCCATGCAAACCTCGATATGGCATTGCATAGTTATAGAGACATACGATCATGGTAATGTAGTGACATGATCAGTTTTGAAAGGTGTATTTAGTCAAACTGTAGAAACCACCTGGATCTCGGTTCGGTAGAAATAATTAACCATTTCTAAGAAGAGTGGTCGAAGGCAATACATTCAGATCGGAATGGGCTGGATAATTTAGGAACGTAGAAATTGTATAGAAAGGTATGACGGACTCGACACAGCCTTCGTTGACACAAAGGAATTCAATAGAGGGTAAACAATAATTCACACTCACTAGGTTGAAAGAAAACGTTCATCTTGCCTGGATGACAGGCAGAACGTGGTTAGGTTAGACTGACGTCCTTGTAGAGACGGAAGCCTTAATAAATGAAGTACGCATGTGTAGTGGTCTACGGATGCATAAACACGCATGCGTGAAATAGGTTTGCCGGGTAATAAAGACGGGATTTTAAAAGGTTGGTTTAAGAGACTTAAGGAGGGGGCGGCGAAACTCTCCACAGGGACGGTCGAAGATGTCTCTGGGATTACTTTAGAATCGAAATTAAAACGTCAATACGGGACTTTTAGCCCACACTCAGTTTTTCCCTTTATATTACCGGCCGACTTTTTACAGTTTAAACGTACAGATTCTTGGGACGGCGGGAGTGTAGTATGGCCAGATACAGAGTCTTAATTTCACTTAGTTGAGGAGTCAAAGCAGTACTTACTTTGTATCGACGACGTGGACATGAAGTGTTCTATATTATCCGTGAATAAATTCGACGTGAAACTGGAATCAAGCTACTATTCCGTGACAACATCCCTGCACAAAAGAATGTGCGATCAAAGGTTCACACTTGACAATTGTTTCACGATCCGTCCTTTATGATACTGAATGAGAGGATGGGACGGTATGTCCCAGTCATCGTAAACTGGGCCTATAATGAGCGTCCTGTCTGACCTGACACGAAGGTCGACAGAGCGTACATTTGCATACCGACATACATCTTGGGTCGATAAATCTTGATGTAACAACGCAGATCCCCCGTACAGTGATAGAATAGTCAATAATGACAGTGATCACTATACGGAAAGGGAGAAGATACGTACTGTCTTATATAATTACATCATAATTACCTTGCGAAATTGTTTGAAATTACCAACTAGACGGAATTATATATATATACTGGTGTTAATTGCTTAACAAATAAAGGTGATCTATTCGTAACTTCTATTACTACTAAGGTAGGGTGGGGCATGGAGCAAATATAAAGGGAAAGTGGGCATTGTTATTAATAATCTTGTCATTTTGACCCCGTGATGCTGTTATATGATTGTTGTTTGGTTATGCAACCAATTACCAAAGAATGAGTGGTAGTTGACTAAAAATTAAACTATTGTTCTAAGGGGGCCTTTTGCGCCATGCATTGGGGCAAGACGCCCACTTGTGAAGGACATGAGGTCATTTTGAACTGGTGTATCGGCTGCAAGACTATAGATGATCCGGCGGCAGGTAGCAAGGTTGTTGGTGATCTGGCGGGCGGACGCACGCTTATTTATGAACCGGCGGTTTCAACTTGGTTTGCTGTCTAAACACAGACAGTAATCTTGTTGTTTTGTGTTGCTGTAATTGTACATACACACCTGTGGGCAGTATATCGTCTTTCTGTACAGCACTGATCGGGCAAATTAAGGAACGCACTGTCAACAGCCTTAGTACTTAATTTACAACATCACAGTGTACACAGATCTGTATGCCATATATTGATCAAATAGGAGGACTAAACAATTGACAAAATGCAATCCTCTTATTTCCATTGGCTTAGCGGATAAAACAACATATAATAATACATAAATAGATAACTAAATACAAGAGACACTGCATAAGAACAAGTAAAACAAATGTACTGAATTATTGAAAACATTAAGAACTAGATAGTTGACTCTTCCATTTATACTAGAGTGTCCCAAGTCCGTGCATTAAAAAATTCCGTGACAATGCGGTATCGTGTTAGTTTTCTCAAACCAGAAACGTGTACATATAAATTTAACATACCAACGAAGTTAACTACCAATAGGAGCTGCCAGCTAGTGCAATATAAAGTTTAACAGAAGCAATCAAACAGAACAAAAACATGACACTGATCATGGTTGGAAAAAATCATGAATTTTATAAAAATAAAAAAAAAACATTTTTACAATTTTAATCTGATTTATTTGAATCTGATATGTATATATTTATATAAATGTTTGTATTGTGCATTCAGAAAGGGAATAGCTCACATATCTGGAAATGGGGAAATAAAATATATCATTGCAATACTTTTAGTGTGCTAAATGGATTCAGAAAGGAATCAACAGCTAGGTCTATAATGCTGTGTTTGTCAGCCGCAGGGCCTTGCATTAATTGAAAACCTTGAATTACTCCAGTCCCAGTTCAAGCCTCTGGCCTTTGTTCAGTGCATCCCTGCTGATTTCAGCCTGAGACCCCACTTGCCCTATCTGCATATTTGTTTATAATCCATGGCACTGATGTTGGGGACAGATTCCAGTGGACAACTGTAGCTAACAGCAGTGCCATGGATTATGCAAAATAAGACTGTGTTATTCAGTACCCCCAGTCTGGCTGGGGAGGTGATTCAGCTTGGGAGGACTTCTGCTGCCCATAAGTTATCTGCTTATATTTATGATGCAATGCTTCCTGTTCATTCAAGTGGATCATCATTGACCAGTCACTTGTTATGGGTATTGGTGTTACATTTTTAGATTTAGCAAAATATACTTAGATCAAAGAACTTTGACAGTGATCATTTGCAACTGATTGGTTCTTGTCTGGAAAGTGTAAGTGGTAATCTTGCTATAAGTCCATCCATTGGTAGTTCCATGAAGTGGGTGTCAGCTAACTTTCTGGTTCTCTAGTTGTCTACATCAATCTGAGTTTCTAATGGGTCTGTCACAAACCTCTTTATTCCTTGGAATGAGATACTTGTTTTTGGCTTGCTCGCTGTGAACATTTGGATTGTCTTGACAATTTGATTCGATCGTCTGACTTAATGTGAGTATTTTATTTGGTTAGTAATACCTTGCCTTGCCTTGTCTTACCTTGTGATGGTTCTGATCGGAGGATCCATTATGTTCCTCCATGATCAGATCTTCTTCATTATCTAGTATTAATATGTTGTTGTTTCCGGTTTCAGTAATAAAAGTTAAAGGGGCTTCGTAATCGTATAATATTGCTTGGGTAGACCAAAATTTGCCTAGACGGTTTTTGAATGAGTTAATTGATGTAGCTTGAATAAATGATTCGGGTAGACTATCCATGGTTCTGTGACTCGAAGGGAGGATGCATTTTTTTTTAGATTTTGATTTGGTCTTTGGGTAAATAATTTAAGGGAATGTTCTCTATTTCCTGTTCTAATTGATACATCATCCCAGTTCTGGAGATTAGGAGCGGATTCAGTATCATATACTTCGTGCAGTATTTTATAAACGTCTGTCATGTCTCCACGTAGCTTTCTGTATGCAAATGTTGGTAGTTTTAATAATTTAAGTCTTTCTATATAAGATAGGTCCCTCATGCCGGGTAATTCTTTAGTGGCTCTCCTTTGAACATTTCCTATTGCTATTGTATGTTTCCTCTTGTATGGATACCAAACTGCTATGGCGTAGTCTAGTTGGGATCTAACCATAGTCTTGTACAGTGGTCAGGAGATGTGAATGTCAAGGAATTGGAAAGTTCTTATGATTTTTTTTTTTTTTTTTTTGCATTATTAACGACTTGATTTAGTTGATCATCAAATGATAGTTTAGAATACAAAATTTCACCTAGGTCACTTTGCTTTTCTGTGGTGATTAGTGGTTGTTTGACATTATATGTTATTATGTAATATTTATTTTCACCTATATTGTTTTCCCCATTTCCATATGCTTAAGTTTGTCTGGATGGAATTTTAATAAACGTTTGTCACTCCATTGTTCTAGTATACTAAGGTCATGTGGTAGTATATCCTGGACAATTTTGTTAGTTCTGGCTGTAAATGTATTGATATCGACTAACTTTCTGGTTCTCATTGTCTGTATAAATCTGTGTTTCTATTGGGTCTGTCACAAATATATTTATTATTTGGAATGAGACACTTCTTTTGGCTCGCTCGCTGTGAGTATTTGGATTGCCTTGAGAACTTGATTCGAACAAGAAGTAGTAAATAAAGGTTTTAATTACTTCAGTTGTAAACTTCATTATGCACATACTACTTGCAGCTCTTCAACATGGCCTACTTTGTGGCAATCTACTCAGGCTCGATCTTCAAGTACCTGCCACAGAGAGTCGCTGATGCTGAGTTTGATATCCACTGCAGACATGGTGGTGGTGTCAACGACATTCGCAAAGGTAAGATTTGTTTCTGCTTAGATCTGATTGTTCAACCAAACAGTTGATAAGCTTTTCAATGGATATAAAACATTATTTACATATTTATTTTACGATTGATTCTTTTTCTCGCAGTATGTGTCCATACTGCTCAAGATACCTAAACGTGATTGTAAATAAAGAAGACTGAGAAGCATTACAGTGAAGGTATACAATTGTATAATAAATTCACAATGAACGTCCTTTTCATAACTTGCAACAATTATAATAAATAGCTGTCTTCACATATACTTTCAGTACTTGCTGAGTCAGACGCTCTGGGTGTTGATGCAGTACTTCTGCACGTCGGGACAAACAATTTACAATCCATCTGCAATGACATTCGCCAACTGGACAAGACTCTCGATCAGCACCGGCGACTGATTGTAAACACATAGGAGATGTACCCGGGAGTGCCTCTTGTTGTGTCTGCAGTATTCCCCCGGTATGACGAGTGAGTACCGTTAATATGGTATTGCTACAACATTTTAGTATAGCAAATATGTACACTAATCTGTATTAATGTATTTTATTGGAATCTGATTTTTTCATTTGTCTAAATAGTATAATTGTACTCCGTTACTGTAAATAACTATGAGTATGAATGCCAGTGAAACATAGTGATATTGCAACCACTGTTGAAAGAGTAAGATTATTCCTTATTTAAATTGTTTAGTGCCACTGAAGTATTGATACTCATTTTCCTTATTTTGTCCAGTAACGACCTGTATGGGACTGGCCTTCTGTGGAACGAGCGGTTGCACCAGGTGGCTGCCCAGATCCCTGGCGTGTGTTTCTGGGGTTGGGATTGCACCCTTACCCAACCCAGACACTTCGGCGTTGACGGATTACAAACATCGCTGAAGGGCAACACCCTGTTGCTGGACGACAACCAGCCGCATTCAAGAGATGCTGTCAACTGACAGACGAGGCCAGATTTTTTATATAGCTTCACCAACTTTTAGGAATTATCGCATTCTTAATGTTACGTAGAATAGGAAATAGAATAAAATAAAGACTTTCAAAAGTGTCCATCATAGACATTTTTTCATTATGGATAGGTGTCCGCTAAGGCAGGTTTCACTGTACAACACTAACTGAAGATTGATCTGTAAGCAGTTTTAGATCTGTTAGATATATCAACCAACCCTTTTGTTTTGGAACAAAGCAATTATACTGGGAATGTGGTATTGTCTCAGTTTGTTGTATCTTTAAATTCTATACAGGGGCTGCTTGGGAATTATATATTTTCTAAATTAAGTTGTCATTGCAGGGAGATAGACATGGTAGCTGCGGAGTTGTCCCGAGCTCGTGCAGACCATCACCGGCGGATGGAGGCCAAGGTGCGAGCCAAGGCCTCCATGACTCCTCTACTCCCGTCTACAGGCAAGATCCAGCTCCAGTCCGCACGTACGGAAGGTACAGCTGCCCGGGTCAGGTCACCCAGTTGGACCTATAGTACACGTTGACGAGCTGGAGGACCACATCATCATCAACGCAGCAGGAGTCTCCATCGCCCTCCCTCCGAGAGGGTATGTTGCACGGTATGCATAATGCATCTTTTTTTAGTTGGTGCTGCACAGTGTATGCAATACATTTTGTTCAGTTGGTGTTTCATAGACGCATTTCAGATTGTATGAAATGTTACCATGTACAATTAGGCACAACATTGAGTAATTTTTATAATATGCTTATTTGATACCTTATCTTGTACATTGTTTGCATTCCAGCACCATTTGACCAGCCGCGATTGTCAGACGAGAACCCTGCATGAGACGCCACGTCGGAAGCCAGTGCCGTATTCTCGTGCTGTGCACTGTCCCTTCTGCACTAGAGTGTGCTCGTCAGAGGATATGTTACTGGAGCACGTTCTGACTGAGTATCACAACTTGTGCAGAGGTGCCGAGACGACTGGCGATGATGACTCGTCTGACATGGCGGACGCTACGGTGGTATGTGGAGGTGAAAGTCCTCTAAGCGTAAGTAGTTCATATAGCATGACAGGTACATGTACTACAGGTGTAGGTAGTTTCGATAGATTGACAGGTGGAGCTACAAGTACTACAGGTGTAGGTAGTTTAGATAGCTTGACAGGTACAAGTAATACAAGTGTAGATAGTATAGATAGCTGGGCAGGTGGAGCTACAAGTACTACAAGTACAACACAAGTACAACAATGAAGTTCAGGTAGTCTGACATGTGTATGTGGAGGTAAGGTGTAAGTAACCAAGGTAAATATGGATATGTGTTAACTAGCAATGAATCATTCCGGTCAATATTTCCAACGGTAGTCAGATCTAATAAACTTGATATTAAATATTGCCCCAATGTTAAGGTTACTTCTACTGATCCCAATAACTATCACTACATGCCACCCACGTGTCATGTCAGGTAGATGAAATTGTACAGAATGCTCTGATTAATCAAGGAGCAGAAATTGTGCTTGACTATGGTTCTTTCTCATTGGAGACAATTAAACTTTTCAAAAAATGTCATGCTTGGAAGATAGTTCAAGATCAAGTTAAGAAGGAAATTGACTGGGCAGGGCAACAATATTACTTAACACTAGATGCTGTTTCACAGCTTGATCAAAATCATTTACAAACTTATTTACGCATTGTTCTGGACCACGCTGAAAATGAGACAGTCTCTATAGCGGGTAACCGGTATAATATTGAAGATCTGACGTTCCTTTTTGGTGAACGTTGGCTCTCAAATTATCTTTTATATCAACTTAGTATAATGCTTAATACACAATTTCATCATACTAAGTCAAGGGTGTGGTATGCATCAGATATACAACCGCAGCCACATTTTTATGCACAGATTCATAGCAATTTTTCAAATATTAAAGAAAGGCAACTTATTTTGATTATACCAGTTGGGTGCCATGGTGGAATATATTTTATGGAAAGTTTGCAAGTGATTAATCCAGATGGAATTAAAGAGGTTGTGTATTCTAATCACGTTGCAATGGCAATTATATTCATTGGACTATGATATTGTAACCTGTGCAGACACACTTGGGTGGGCAATACCAGATACAGTTAAGAACTTCTTTAGATATGTCTCGCAAACATTGGGTAAACAAGTTCCTTTATATAATGTCTGCATCAGCCAGGTGGTAATTCCAATAGTGGTGCAGATATTTGTTCAAATCTCTGTGCTCATAAATACCCCTTACAGACATGTTCATCCGTCTGTGGTGTTTCAGTAATAATAGGTGCCACACTGGCGTGTTTATACAGGACAGGTTTGTATGGGCTTGTTAGTAAAAATTCGCAATTTCTCTCAGATGACATTGCTTATCTGCACAACATTTCTAACTATTCGCATTTCTTGAGATAGTATAATGCTTAATACACAATGGATAATTATCGGAGCAATAGATATGAATATGCTTGTACACAAAAAAAGATCAATCAAGTAGGTGTAGTTCTCATGTGACTACCAATAAGCCTCATAAGCCCACGCAAACTACTACTATTACTAGGCTTGCAAGTTATAACAAATTTAGTAGGCACAGACAGAACGGAAAGGTGGACTCATATGTTCTCCCCTTAACCATTCTGGAGAGTAAGGAAATGCCTCTCACTATTGATTATGTAAACATAACTACTCTCATAATTAGTAAGCCAGCTGTTGTATTTGTTAAGTCTAAATTTTTGAGGCTTTCAGTAATGACCAATAATGGAAAAACCGCTACTAAGCAGTTCCCATGCTCTCAGGATGGTAAGGGTGATATTCAGGCTGTAGAAAAAATACAATTTTTTGTGTGTTCTGCAGGTGCAGTTGTTTGTCTCAAGAGATACACATCTGTTGTGACTGGTACGGGTAACAAATGATGTTTGTCTCAAGAGATACACATCTGTTGTGACTGGTACGGGTAACAAATGATGTTTGTCTCAAGAGATACACATCTGTTGTGACTGGTACGGGTAACAAATGATGTTTGTCTCAAGAGATACACATCTGTTTTGACTGGTACGGGTAACAAATGATGTTTGTCTCAAGAGATACACATCTGTTGTGACTGGTACGGGTAACAAATGATGTTTGTCTCAAGAGATACACATCTGTTGTGACTGGTACGGGTAACAAAAGATCTATATCAGGTTTGGTGACATGTGATGATTGACCTAATTGTTTGGTTAATGCAAAACTTACTTTTTAGTTAGGTAAATACTTGCGTATCATTTGCTTGCTTAAGTGTGATCTTCAGAAAAGTAAATACTTCCACTGTTCACCTTCAGGTCAAAAAGATCAGCATGCTATTGCAGAAATTAAAACATTTGTTGATGGAGTATCTTTCAGTAATTGGTTGAAATATGTTAATTATGTTCGCATTGGAACTGTTCCCACTAGCATTCCTAGCAGCGAAGAAATGAGAATATTTAATGTAGTTTCTACTGTTTTACACTTTACAACAGGAGACTCTCACACTACAGCTGCACTTCAAAAGAAGAAATGTGAATCGTTAATGTACTTTTACTGTTTGACACTTTACAACAGGAGACTCTCACATTACAGCTGCACTTCAAAAGAAGAAATGTGAATATGGCTGCCTCTTTCCAGATCGAACATCAAAAACAAACGGCTCTTTTCAGAGTTTGCTACCATCATATGAATGTTCAATAAAAATAAAATGGTTATACATGTACATTGTTGTTTTAATAAATATAGTGAACGTGACTACAATGAGAAAACCTGTATGTGCGTGCCATTCTAATATGCAGGCATACCAATAATGCAGGCATAATGATAATTCTCATATAGCGAATCAGGACACTTTGGTTCGGTACCCAACGTCAAGACTTTTCGCTAGATTAACGAAGCTAACAGAGTAATTAATCAACTGAATGAGATTACTACGAGAAACCTTTAGTGACTCTATGTAAATGAGTGCAAAGTAGATGGCAATTCGGCCGTTCTAATTCAAATTTGCAGGAGGTAGTTTAATTAGGCCAAGGGGTAGTTTACTTATTCCAGGAGAAAGTTTACTTAGACCAGGAGCAAATTTAGTTAGACCAGCAGCCAGCTTAGTAATTAGACCAGGAGGTAGTTTAGTTAGTACCTTAGTTAGTCTAGGAGGTAGTTTAGTAAGACCCGGAGCCAGTTAATAAACCATTAATATCTTACTTTAATGTAGTTTTGACTGTTTTAAACTTTACAACAGGAGACTCTCACACTACAGCTGCACTTCAAAAAAAGAAGTGTGAATATCGTCGCCCCTTTCCAGATCGATCATCGAAAACAAACGGCTCTTTTCAGAGCCACATTCTTTCACAAAATAGTTAGCTACCATCATATGAATGTTCAATAAAAATAAAATTATTATACACGTACACTGTTGTGTTCTAATAAATATAGTGAATGTCACTACAATGAGATAACCGGTGTGTGAGTGGCATTCTGATTCAAATATGCAGGCATAATGAAATATATCGAATCAGTACACTTCCGTTCGGTACCCAACGTCAAGAATGAGTAACTAACGGAGTAATAAATAAACTGAATGAGATTACTACAAGAAACATATATTGACTATATGTACTTGGGTGCAAAGTAGATGGTAATTCGGCCGTTCTAGTTCAAATTTGCAAGCAAAGAGTGCCCTTGAAAATACCGTTTTGGTGTCATGTGTGAATGTTTTTCGAGCACTTTGGCATGGCACATGTCAGTCCAGTGAATATTGAATGTACTACTGCATTAGATCTTTCACGAGGTAGCAATAAACATACGCTAGTCGCTCGCGTATTCGCACAGTGGCTGTTTTGCAGAACGCACCAATATTTCAAAATCCGTCACCAGATTGGGGCGAAATTGAGGGGTGTCAGGTTTGGGTGGATTTTTTTGAAAACTGAGGTATGAGAATTTTACGAGTTTTCCACAGCACTTGTGTCAATGGAGGTTAAATATTCCGTGAAATTTTCAAGAAAATGGTATGTCAAATTTAGCAGGAAATGAAGGAAACGTTATAATGACCGCCTATGTAAAATTTAAATGTGGTCTTACCCCATCATTCTCATTTATCGAGTCGGCACACTTCAGTTCGGTACCCAAAGTCGGAATAGATTACATTAACGAATCGTACGATGTAATTCAGGAAATAGAGACTACAAATTATAGTGTATAATAAACAGGTAGATGAAACGAGTATGTATACCCCCAATTTTATTAAATAACTTCGTCGATTCAAATAAATTATAAATTTGAAAATGTGGGCGCTAACATGAAGGTATTATTAACGGAAGGAAGTTCTCAAGTGTGCGCGCGCACGGGTAATCTCCCCTTCCAACCGGACGGAAGTTGTATCTACTGGAAGGATCTTACTAGTATTGCGCGCGCGGAGGTAAGACGAAATTCAAGGATGTAGTGATTTGGACGTCGGGCCGAAAGTAGGCGCAAACCTTTGACATGTACAAGCGCATGCGCAATACGCAAAACGGAACCGGAACTTACTCTCAGACCGGAACCCCCTTCCAGACCGGACCGGGACCGACATTAACGTGATCACCGACACAAAGTTTGTATTCATAGAGATCAATTAACAATTATGTTGAAAGCCAATGCACAAGGTGATGGTGTCCGTTTTATTATGTGCAAAAGCACCACACATCATGTACTATATTTAGCGCTATGTTTCAATGCAGGCGAGTGCTATGGAAATAAGATACACCTAGGTCCTAGTGAGACGCCCCTTGCCCCTTGAGTTGTCTAAAAGCCCGACCATTCGTGAACATAACGTTAACCGCAAACTGTGTACCTATATTTAGCACTCGCACGGCGCTGTGCAGCGCCACGGCAGGAAATAGTTCCTAAGTGGACATACAATTAGAGAAATGTTATATGTATCACATCCATAATAAACTAACAAAACAGTAATTTAATACATTTTGCGTTAAGCACGCTATACATATGTACGTTATTCTGTCATGCGGCTCATTCCCAGGTGTCACTGTTCACGAACACTCGGTCTTTTAGCCTTTCCTAGGAGGAGAAGCTAAAAGCCCGACCATTCGAGAACACTTTTCTAGTACATCCATATTAGGCCTTATATTTAGATACAGTGAAAACTGCTACAGAAGGATACTAACATATTTGTTAATATCCAACAAGAGTATATATAACATATTGTCGTTCCCTTGTGTCACTGGTCCCGTAATCTCGTTCTTTTAGCCTTTGCTAAGGGGAAATGCTAAAAGCCGGAGCATTCGGGACAATTTTTTTAGTCTATGCATCATATGCCTTATATATACTTTATATACTAAACAATGCTAAAATGTAGGATAATGGCGTATTTTGTAATTTCCAACAAGCAAAAATATAACATTGTCGTTCCCTTGTGTCACCGCATAGCCCCGAATAGTCTGGCTTTTGGCCTTTGCCAAAAGCCCGATCATTCGGGACCCCTTTTTTAGTCCATGCATCATATATATATAGGCATTGTATATACTCTATATACAGAATTAACAATGTCATAGTAGGATAATGACGTATGTTTTATTTTCCAACAAGAGAAAATATAACATCATCGTTCCTTAGTGTCACTACATGGTCCCGAAAACTCGGGTATTTCTCCTTTGCTATGGTGAAATGCTAACAGTCCCACCATTCGGGACCACTTTTTTAGTCAATACATCATAAGTCTTGTATCTTATACTTGTATATTATATCGAGCAATGCTACATTATTTAATGACCTAGGCCTATTATTAAAATTGTCGTCGTTCCCTATTTAGTGTTACCGGTCCGGAAAACTAATTTTTTTGCCTTTGCATACTAAGGTAAAAAACGAGCGTTCTTGACCAATGGTCGAGGTCTACTATATTCTGTGTTTGGACACGCGTTCGACGAAATGATTATTATTTTCATAATGATGTGTAATTGTCAATTATGTGACATGTTTTAATTAATAGTCACGCGAACGTGTGCGTGCGCGCGTGTGCGTGCGTGTACGTATACTCTATGTATGTGCGCGTGCGTGTGTTTGTTTACATGTACATGCGTATGTGTGCGTGTGTGTTTCGTTGCGCGTGCGTGTGTGTGCGTGCGTGTGTGCATGCGTGCGTGTCATGCGCCCAGTTGCGAAGCAGTCGGCCGGGCCTTCTCGATCGGGGAGTGAAGTCCATTATCTAAAAATTCCGTAATTTTGATGGTCACAGGTTGACAACAAACACATGTATGGACAACAATTGTTCCACGCGTATTGCAGGCCTTTCTGAAATAACTTACTGAAGTAATCAAGAAGTTCTAGGCACGTTAATTGTCATATTCTGCCGTGCGTGCGGGCCTTTCCCGTGTGTTCACGAAAACTTGGGCTTTTAGCCTTTCCTAGGGGGAAACGCTAAAAGCCCGACCATTCGGAACCATTTCCCTACTGCATGCATAGAATGTATTATAATGTATTTATATACAACAATTTAACAATATTACGTCATTAGCATCATAGTGTATAGTCGGATAATAATGTGATATTGCTGGAACGCACTGCTCGTGGGCGTGGTCAGGCCGTATTCTATATTTGACGTCCGCGGAGCAACCAGAAGCCAGCGTTCAAAATATACGCTGACCTGGTGGTCACTGACCACCTAGTTTGCCGTCGGGTCAGTATTTTTTTTGAGTTACTGGTCCGTGTGACCGGCTACTTTTTGGGGGATATTATACAACGTTCTACAGCAGTGCGCATAAGCGTATTGTCAAGACTGGTCACATGAAGACGCTGTTAACAAAAATGTGTTTTATGCTCGGTATTGCTCAATTTATTGTAACGTGAAATGCAACGCCCACGGAGCACACTCGTTACAATGGTTGTTATCGTCAAAAAAAGCACCCGAAACGAACGTATAGTAATTTACTCATTTTGGTCAATCAAAACGAGGCATCATCACTGGCGCCGCCATCATCATATCCAAACGAGCTGCCTTTCGAATCTGTTTGAGAAAAGCCGCCTTTGCCAAAATCTGCTGGGGAAAAACAGTTCGAAAAATGCGATCACTAGCCGAGTCATTTTGTTAGTTATGTTTTAGTAAACTACGATGATGCTTATAACATTAAATATGTCACATATGCTCACGAGTTCACATCATGTGCTGTTAGCTTATTAGTCAATCATTTTTACTAAAAAGTATGCATTATTATTGTAGAAAACAACACAGTGTAACGTCTGTGCCAATGTCGATGCATTCATGTGGTGTGTGTATGGCATGAAACGCATTATTGTTGATTAATTTGCAGGGCCTAATAACGCAAGTATTCGCCACGTATAGCAAGCAAATAGGGTAGAACAAATGGATACCCGAACAAAAAAACATTGAATATTGCAATAATATTTACATGAAAATATGTATTTATTCGTATATAATTGGAGGTGCAAATTTTCTATTTCGATTAATTAATTCAATTCATCTTACTTTGCGGGATTCAATTCCAATTCAATTCATATTCAAGCATTTCGTTGATCAATTCAATTCTAATTCAATTAAGAATTGAACCCAACGCTGCCTACTAGTGTACTTGTGTGCACAATATCATATTTAATATGTATCTTGTTAAAATCATGTTGTTGTGTTGTATGTACCAGGGCAAAACTTCCATTCAACATAGGTGCATGTTCATATCAGTATGTAGACATTTGTTGTCATATTAGTATGTAGGCATTTGTTATGCAATATATACATTTTGACTGTCCTAGGAGTGATTTTGAGTAAGGAATAAAAAATCCCTGATACAATCTCTTCAGGGTTCAACTTAAATTTTCAAAACTGTATATGTTTGATTTGTTAGTGTGTTGTTTATTGAATCACATAAAAAATAATATATCACTTCAGATAAAAATGGGCCAAGAGGCCCTGAGGTCCTTCGGATTATATTGTGAGTTTGTAATTATTAATGAAATGTTTTTGATGAATCATAGTTATAGATCATTAAGATAATTATGTATATTGCTGTTTAAAGTTCCTCAGGTTCTACCAGTGCAGTAGGGATTCCCATTACACATTAGTTACAGCCCACTGTTTGACACAGCTTAAAACCTACATGCAACTGTCCAGTTTAACAGGGGTCTAGTGGGTTAATGCTGTCTGTTGACACAAGCCTCTGCCAGTGACCAATTACAACTACTGCAGTAGACAATTTAGTTAGCAAATCTACCATTTTAGGGTATCTTTGGTGCCCTTAAAATGATTCAATCAATACAGATTTCTTGTGTATAGTGGCACTACCACAATAAATGTCTATGCAAAATTAAAGCAAAAGTTGCTTAACTCTTTCTGAGATACGGCAGTTAATGGCGGACGTCGGACGCACAGTGATGGCAATAGTCCGTTGGACCTTCAGCCCAAAGGACTAAAAAAGGTAGGTAGGACCACATAAAAAAATTAATTACACATGCTGAAGGCAATTAATGGAACCAGTAGATATGCACAACCAGTACTGTTTTGGATGCAACATTCAAACACCAGCAGGATTTGAACCTGCCACACATCACTGGACCACAATGAACTCCACTGCTCTGACACGTGGTGAAATTGCATGAATTATAACATAGAAAATAACAGTAATCTATTTCAAATGAACTAATTTTGTTAGATAAACGTTATATATTACATGCCATTTAATATCTGAAAATCCTTACATCATTGGTTCATACAATACATGTAAAACTAAAAATTAGTGCTTGTAAATAATGTAATGAACATTTTAGATAAATGTTGTCATTAATATTATAATATTATTACTTATACCAAGAATGTTATGCTGTGTAGCTAGCAAACAAACCGAGCTGATGGAAAGAGGAAATTGAAGAGTTCTACTCAACAGTGCCATTAATTGGACAATGGGTCACCTGACATAAGATGATGCCTGACTATGTTCTGCCCCATTCTGTTCTGTGCGACATCTTGGATAATGTGTTAACTGACACAGTAGTGAAGAACGTGCCTGACTTTGTTCTGCCACATTGTCATTAGTTCACTGTGGCTTCTGCTGGGAATATGTACATCGCTACATGTTTCAAGTGGATTTGTGCAATCGATCGATTTGTGCATACAAATGCACAACATTCCATCATTTTGTTGCAAAATAGGAGTACAGTGTACATAATAAAATGTATGTTTTCTTATGCTCATCATGCTTGGATTGTGTTCTACAGCATATTCTTCAATATTTGTTGAAACAAGTTTGTGTTAAATGAACTATACTGGGAGTAGTGTATAAAAAGGTGCCACCAAAGTTGATTTTACAATAATTTTGAAAATTCACAATATGAAATTAATGTTCCACAACATTCCAAATATTTCAATATGTCATCAGCGGCTTCATGCATGGAGATCTGGTGTTTTTCTTTTAAATCAATCCGTCTGACATGAGCTGTCACTATATTCATTCTCTGTTTATTTCATATATTTTCCTTCTTTTCTTTGCTGAATCTGTGACATAAACAGCAGCTGGTCCACGTTTCCTTTTGATAATTTTATTGGTCACGACTCATTCGCATGGCAGTGGCTAATCCAAAAACATACATGTTGATGACGTTTTTCTTGCATCTATTAACTCGACGTAGCTAATCGAAGTCTGACAGACCAGAATATTCATGAGAATGCTTTATACGGATCGTGAAGGTGGGGTCAAAGTGGAAACTGCGCGTACGTGCAGTTATTTTTTCGATATTTTGTTAGGGTCATTAGTAATTACTAAAACATAATTCTAATGAAATAAAGGCATATAATTACATGAGATAATCATATTAACAGGATTATTTAATAACTGCGTACATTACAAAGAGATTAAAATTATCAAAGAATCGCTTTAAGTTTTATTATTATTATTTATTATCTTTAATGTATACATCATGGATAGCACAGTACAGCATAAATAAATAAAACAATATACATCATTACATTTTGCAACAAACTGTTAGTAAACATAAAATAATATTCTGACTGCATCATAGTATGATAAATTACCTCTGGTAGACAATAATAAAATGCAGAAATAATTACTCAAACTAATAACCGTAATAAATACCCCCAGCTGCTGTCAACATTAAGTTTAACGTAACCTTATTTAATTAATTAATTTAATGAAATATTGTGTATTTTATTGACTATGACAAAACTAATTATTGTCAAAAAGTAAATAAAGTGAATTGTGGTCTATCCCCACGTCTGAAGACATCCATAAAGTGGCGCCATCTACCGGAGTTTCATGTAACAACGAGTGAATTTCTTGTACATTTTGATCCATAAAAAACAGTAAATTTAATTTTTTGATCACGTGATAATTGTGCATGTGTAGAATAGGTGTTGTAGATATATTATGGTGTGAAGTTTGGTGACTGTAGGTCACCGTTTTCTTGGATTTCGTTTTTTCGAGGTGCGGGCCGAGGCTATGCCTAAAGTTAAGTGCAAAACTTACCAAAAGTACCCGAATTTATTTCGTATAAGTATAACTACAAGGGCAAGGCATTTATTAGGCCTACATGTAATTCTAACGCTATGCCTAAGCACGCTTTGTGTACTGTAGACCCTTTCATGCAGTTACCACTCAAACATTAAATTGTGAACCATAAGTTATAACTAATTCTTACGAAGTCAAAGGCCTAATGTGTATGGCAGCCTGGCCACTACCAATTAAACTTAAAGCCTAAGCTAAAACGTCCGGTAATCACCATAATCGGCATAAGCCATAATGCCCGCGATGCCGATTGCCGAACGTCCCACATAATCATCATAATTGTGTTCTAGTCAGTTACGGTTGACGCATTCTACTTGGCATGCTCACTTTTCGAATAAGAATGCAACGAGCTATCGAAGGTAGCATTAGGCGATCTTACGTGACTTAATATCATCAGTATGGTTTACAGGTAATGAAAGGTTTCTACTTAATGTAAAAAACAAAATAAGTCTTACAAATTGTGCATAATTTGTTCCAAACCTGCACTTTTAACGGTGACACAAAAAAACTAGCTAGAAATAAGGATTTGCGTCTTCTTAGTTCAGTTTGTCACATTAACTAATTACGGAAATGACTTCCCCAGCTTAGCAAAATGCACAATTTTAACCAAATGTTCACAAACGAATATATATGAATCATCCTAAGTCTGAATGCCCCCCCAAAAATTTTGTAATTCGTTGGAGCACCGACTCGCGTTGGTCATCAACCGAAAAATAATTGACCCGCGGGAACACAATTATTGGCTATTCGTAAGACTACCACACGCACACACTCACGCGTCCGTAAATATTAACGATATATTATTTATATCGCGCGCGAACATGTGTACAGTAATGACAGCGCCATTGTACGGAATTTCTGTGAAGCTCGACACAATGTCAATTTTACGGTAACTGCGGAGCAACGGATAGTCGCCGCCGTAGAAGTCGAGTTTTACTTGAGTTTGTTTTGCGAAATTTGATCGTTGTAGGAATGTAAAATAATTTTGTTTGTAACGTAGTGTGTGTATATGTATGTAAGATATGTGAGAAGTTTGGCGGCTGTAGGTGGTCGTTTTCATGGTTAGGTCAGAAAGTAAAAGATCGCCTAGCATTATAATGATTTACTAAAACATAAACTAACATATTTCACAAACTGGCATATTTCACAAACCGTTTCCCTCCATTTTCCGTTCGTTAACCCGCTAACGGCACCGTGTCTGATCATATTCATGCGCGGCATGTAAATAAAGAAACTGCACGTAAATGGGTGACGTCATGTGCATGAACAGTCGGGCATTTAGCGTTCCCTTTTGCCCCCCTTGGGTGTGCCTGTATAAACGTGGCTCCACACGGTGGGCTAGTAGTTGAATATAACAGTGACGTTAGTCCCGGGGGGGGGGGGCACTGCCTATACTAGCAGTACTGTGGATGTGCCGACTTCAAGGGTCGTTTTTTAACGACGCTCCATAGATCAAGGGTCTGTTTTTCACATGTTCTCCATAGAACATGAGCCAACATTATACAGAAGTTCCCTAGACAAGGGTACAATTTGGAGAAACTTGCTAGAACAAGGCTAGGTTGTTATCGCAGTTACCTATCGTGCATATAATAATGATTCGGAATACACACCTATAGACATGTTTACTTTTATATGAAATAAATACTTACTTAAAAAGTGTGCCTTTCTTAAATGTGTCCCTAGATCAAGGGTATACGTTTTGATATTGGATGCCCTTTTCAAGGGTAGGGGTATGTGACCTTCGGCTGCACACCCCTACCAACATGTACCTACCCCTCCGGGCGTTAGTCACAGTTCAACAAGGTTAAAAGGTGACGAAACTCCTTCGATTCGTTGAAAAGCGTGAGTAGTGTTTATTGTCCTCGTCGTCTTCGACGTCGTAACGCATTTGGATGTTTTGTTTCTAAAGTATCCTCCGTATACTGTACCACGCATTCACTTAATGGCACTTAAGTTTGCCGTCGCCGCCACTATACATTGTAACTGCTTACGGGGTCAGTCTACAGATAGTTTTACCCATTGGTTGCCATGTTAGCGTTTTGTAAGATTATAAGATAACGTGACCTAAAAAAAGTTCTGAAACTTCTTACCTGCTGTTACCGTCATCCCATTGACATGCTGGTCGAGTTTAATCAAAACTAGATATTTCTAGTTCTCGTAAAATGCTTGTATGTATGACACCCGTCAATATTTAAGAATGGATGCAGACAGTACTCCGACTAAAGGGTCAAATAGCCAAATTGCATGTCTGTAAACAAAGAATAATCAGTTTGTGTTTACAAATGCTGCATTTAGGAAACTAATGCAGCTGTCCAATATAAATGTGTGGTCCATTTATGTGCATTAACTGTGCCATGTCCATCACTTGGTCAAAAAATTTCCTTTTGATGTGTTCACGCATCATTAATTATTTGACACAATAATCGGCTCTGGTTTATTAACTCAACTTTGCTCTCAGTTGATACTGATCCTATAAATCCATGTGCACAATTTCCAGTCCTGTGGTCGATGATGATGCAATTGACTTTTATTAAGATACCATAATAATATTAAATGTTTCATTTTGTTTACATACAAGAACTTGTTTACACTATAACATTTGCATAATACCAAATACAAAAGTGTGTAGTTTAGCACTGTTCAAACACTCCATTTACTAAATATTAACAAATACCTAAACTAAAACTAATTGTCAGATGCAACAGCATAAGATGATCAAAATGTACACTTTTATGTTCATATATAATTGTGGGACCATGTGTGTTGAACCAATGCATAGCAAAACTAAACCACTTATCCGATGACATGATTACTTTTACCTAAATAATATGTTTTTAAAAGAATGCTCCTTTATGGAACATGTGAAATAATTCCATACTGTTGTTTACTGGCCCAGTAATCACGAAAAAATGTGCGTCAAATTGTATCATTCCTCAATAAAGGTAAGTTCTTATGTAGCACAATATATAATCCTTAGGACTGCTCAAAGCGCTTTACTCCCTGACTGACCTGACCCGTTCAATCGAACATCATCTCATCTTCTCTGGGAAGCATCCTGACTTGCTGCAAAGACTACACAAAGACTATTCGTACACAAATATCAACCACTGCCTATAGCCAGGTTCTCATTCACACATATGAGTGAACTGGAGCAACGTGGGGTGAATGAACTTGCCCAAGGAACGAATTGGCAGCAGGAGGAATGAATCACGACATAGAGTCAGACTGACGCTCTAACCAGGACACCATCATGTTCAATACGTCATTACATGTCGCACTAGGAGTAGCTGATAAGCTAAGTCCAATTTTGGTAGCTGTTAGGGAATTTAATATTTTACTCTTAATTATTATTTGTATAATATAACTGTAACATGTTGTTTATTTTAAAATAATGTTCCCATTTAAAACAGTAATCAATATTTAATTAGAAAACTAGTCCCAATCATTTGCTGCATACAAATGTGGGCAACAGTAAAAATATGCAATAAGTATCGAATGTGATTTATTAAAACCAATAATTTATTAATAAAAAATTGGATTCACATACTTGAACTTACATGCAAATTAACTGTCATGAAATATATACAATTTTCGAAAAAGGGCAAGAAGAACACTTATAAATACTTGCCCTGTTACACCTAAAAAACCTCTGTAACATTATATAACATGTGACACGACTTAGAATACATAATGCATAATTATAATGTCCAAATCATGATAGGCCGTTTGTAAAAAGAAATTAAAGTAATATTATAACCCAACACCACACTACTCATTAAATACACAACTTTTCAATAATTTTTCTTTGTATTTGTTTTTGAAAACATAAATTTTGTGACAACAGATTAGTGAGTTATCAACATAATTACACAGCTTAACACCTTTAACTGATAGACATACTTTTAAAAATATTGTGTAAAATGATGGACTTTTCTGTTCATGTAAATCACAATCACAACAAAATAAGTTAGTGACATCTGCAAATAACATATATTTAAAAAACAAATGTTGTTTATATATATAATAGATTGCTTTGGTCCTAAAATCGGACCCTGTGGAACACCACAACATACATCAAATACTTCCGAGTTCTATTTTCCTAATAGCTCACAGTCCATTTATGTGCAGCACCACATATACCATAAAAATGTAATTTCTTTTCCAGTATATATACAACAGTATCAAATGCCTTCTTTAGATCAACAAATATGCCAATCCTTTTTACGATTGAGTGCATTTGTAATTTCTATAACCAATTCCAAAAGAGAAAGAGAAGTTGACCTGTTAGGTCTAAAGCCATATTGGCTTGGACATAGTACATCGTATTTGTTTATAAATTTGTTCAACCTATCATTGTATAATTTATCTAGAATGTTGCAAAATTGTGGTAGCAATGAGATAGGTCTGCAATTTGTAAATACACCTGTTACTCCAGATTTAAAAACTGGAACAACTTTATATATTTTTATTTTGCTCTGAAATACACCTGTTTGAAAGGATACATTGCGTACATGACAGAATTATTTTACAATCTCAGTAATGATTTTATTAACTATATTCATGTTAATATCACTATAATCTGTTGATGTTTTATCTTTGAAATGTTGAACAATTCTAATAATTTCTTCATCATCAACTGGACTTAGAAACATACTATTCTCTAGTCTTTCCCCAAGTAATAATAAATAGCCACATCCTTTACAGGTAATGAAATAAGCTTTGCTAGATTTATGTGTAAAACAAGTATTAAATCAATTTGTTATATCCGTCCTGTATATAATGATTTTGTTATTTCTCATAAAATATTCTGGATATGACTATTTTGGAGAGTGGCCCATGAGGCGATGTAAATCCACGGGTAACGGAATGGCCATCCAACAGGGTATAATTGGGCGTGGGATTCATAGATTTATGGGGGTACTTTGTTGGGAGAGAAGATATGTACATGAGAGATGGCCTCCATCTAAGTGGAAAGGGGGCAGCAGTATTCTCAGAGAATCTGCTGCGATATGTTGACAGTGGGACAGGTTGCATCTATTTAAACTAAATTCGCAGGGGGGACTCGCAGAGAAGCCTGAAACTGGAGGCATAGATAAAGGCAGCAAAAATAATTCACCAAAGAACAGTCTGGAAAACTGTTCTGAAGCTGGGTATAAATGTGTTTGTTTAAATGCAAGGAGTATAGTAAACAAAAGAAATGAACTAAACATTATGGTAGAAGATATTGACCCTCACATAATAGGTTTAACCGAATCATGGGCAACCACCGATATATCAGTTGCCGAATTGGGACTGACAGGATATGTAATGTTTAGGAAAGATAGAATAGGAAGAAGGGGAGGTGGAGTTATTTTATATATTAAAGAATCTATCCAGGCTTATGAAATAAAATTAGACAGAGAAGCAGATTGCGAAGAAGCTGTTTGGTGTAACATAGTTACAGGAAACTCAACGTTAACGGTTGGATTATTTTATCGAAGTCCAAACATAAGCATAGAAGAGAATGAAAAAATACAAAACGCTATAAGGGAAGTGAGCAAACGGGACTGTGTTATTATGGGGGATTTTAACCATGGGCATATAAAATGGAAATCTCTACAGAGTATGGGTAGTGAGGACCACAAGTTTTTAGTTTTAGTACAAGATAGTTTCCTTTCTCAACATGTGCTAGAACCAACCAGGGGAGAGAATGTGTTAGACTTAGTTTTGTCCTCACAGAATGAATTAGTTGACAATGTTAAATTATGTGAGCCTCTGTGAAGTAGTGATCACAACCAGATACATTTTACCATCAAAGTAAAATCAGAAAGAAATAATAAAAAGCAGTTCAGGAGAAATTTCCACAAAGGAAGATATAAGGAAATGAGGAAATATTTAGCAAAGATAGACTGGAATAATACACTGAAGAATAAGACAGCAACAGAATGCTGGAATATCTTAAAGAATGAAATAGAGTGCATCGTAGATAAATTTGTTCCCTTCAAAAAACAAGGGAAACGGACCAGAAAGAAATACTTATCGAAAGAAGCCATTAGAAAAATTAAGTATAAACAAATGATGTGGAAGTCATATAGACATACTGGCAATGACGAAGACTACAACATTTATAAAGAAGCACTAAACCAAGCTACAGCTGAAATTAGAAATTCAAAGAGAAGCTATGAACATAAATTAGCTTGTAATATAAAACATGACAGCAAGAGTTTTTATGCGTATGTTCGAAGCAAACAGAAAGTTCAGGATAAGGTCGGTCCTCTAGAAGATAGTGCTGGAAATATAATATCAGAAGGATTCTTAATGGCAGAAGACCTAAATGAGTATTTTAGTTCAGTGTTTACCAGAGAAGACACTAGTTCACTGCCAGTACCAGAGGATAAGTTCAAGGGGGCAGAATCAGACTATTTAAGACAGTTAATTGTAACCCCAGAAATGGTAGTTAAGAAAATTAGGGCTATGAAGGAAAATAAATCACCTGGAGTGGATGGTATTCCACCCAAACTACTAGTGGAAATTGTAGAACAAATTAGCATACCGCTTGCAACAGTTTTCAACTTGTCATTAGAAGAGGGAGTGGTTCCTTTAGAATGGAAAGAAGCAAACATTATACCGTTATTTAAAAAAGGTTCGAGAAACAAGTCAAATAATTATAGACCAGTTAGTTTAACACCGTTGATTTGTAAATTATTAGAAAGACTAATTAAAGATCACATGGTGGATTTTCTTGTTAAACATAACTTGATAAACCCATCTCAACATGGGTTTCTAAAAGCGAGGTCATGCACTAAGTGGGTAGATGATGGATCACCAGTAGATATCATCTACTTAGATTTTCAAAAAGCTTTCGACAAAGTGCCACATCAGAGATTACTGCTTAAACTAAAAGCCCATGGCATAGGAAATGTTATAATTAACTGGATAGAAAAATGGCTGATTGACAGAAGACAACGGGTAGTTGTTGATGGGGAGGCTTCAAACTGGAAATCCGTTTTGAGTGGGGTTCCACAGAGATCAGTACTGGGACCTATATTATTATTAATATATATAAACGATTTGGACGATGATATAGCTAGCAAGGTGTTGAAATTTGCAGATGATACAAAAGTGTTTAGAAGGATTAAAAGTGATGAGGATAGACAGCATTTACAAGATGATCTTGACAGGTTGATCAAATGGTCTGAAAAGTGGCAAATGTTGGGAAATGTAAATGCCTCCACACAGGACATGGGAACGAATATGTAGAATATACAATGGGGGGAACTGTACTAAGTACTACTGTAAAAGAAAAAGACTTAGAGCTGACAATTAGTGCTGACATGAAGGTTTCAGAGCAGTGTGGAATTGCAGCTTCAAAGGGAAATCAAATCCTTGGATTGATTAGGCGAAATATAGCATATAAAGAAAAAGAACTAATAATACCACTGTACAAAACAATAGTTAGGCCTCATTTAGAATATTGTATACAAGCGTGGAGGCCATACCGCAAGAAGGACATAGATATGCTAGAAAGAGTACAGAGGAGAGCGACTAAAATGATACCAAAACTGAGGGATCTTAGTTATGAAAAACGCCTAAAAGAATGTGGTTTAACAACACTAGAGACCAGGAGATTGAGAGGAGATCAGATAGAAGTGTTTAAAATATTGAATGGTTATGAAAATATTGATAGAAATATGTTTTTTTCAGTTAAGAAAGATAGAAAGACTAGAGGACATGAAGTTACATTAGTAAAGGAGCAGTGTAGATTAGACGTGAGAAAGTTCTCATTTTCACAAAGGACTGTGAATGAATGGAACAGATTATCTGATGATTGTGTGGGTGCTAGTAGTGTGAATATGTTTAAAAATAAAATCGACACATACCTCAGAAGGGCTGGATATATGTAGATAAAAGGGTTGGACTTTCGATAAGCCAAAGGGCTTCCTTGTCCACCTGCCATCTAGAGTTAATTCTCTGGATGGCAATCTTGTTAAATCTTGTTAAATTAACGATCGAATCGTCGTAAATGGTCGATCAAGGTCGGAATGCCAAAATAAAATCATGGTCAGTTGTAAAGATTGGGGTCACTATACAGTTCAGTCTTGGGAGCAGTTATGCAATGCCACCAATTTGTATTTACTATTTAAATATAAACGACATAGACGATAGTATTTGTAATAATAATTTATTTGTAAATTTGCGGGTGATACAAAACTCTTCGGTCAATTAGGTGCATCAGTCGAGGGTGTGGTGACATTACAGGATCTTAATACAATACTGGATGGATCGATGGATGAAGAATGGCAACTGTAATTTATTATATAACAAAATTGTGTGCATGCACTATGGCCATAATAATATACAACAGACGACGAGTTAACGTCAACGTAATTGAGAATGTACAGCACAGAGCGACCAGGGCGATACCTAAAATTAGTCATACGGATTAGCATTGCAGGTTGATAGTATTTAATGTCTTAAATATTAAAACATTCGAAACTAACGACGGTAGTATCGTAGGGCCGACCGGGTTACGCACCACTTACTATATTAGGTGTTCATAATTGTCAGTGATTTACATAGAAAATATACCTCCAGCTAACTTCTTCATCATGGACTGATGGAGAATACTTCAACAATTAAGAGGGCACCCTTATAAAATAAAAACCGCACTTGATATTATATATTAGAAAGCTTTCATTCACAAGACGAAGTACCAATGAATGCCAATTATTGTAATAAATTACCCAAGCGGCAGTCATGTCAATAAGGAAACATTATTTTAAAGGCCATAATATTGACAGATATTTAAGTAGTAAGTCGGAGGATTATAAAAGTCTGCGTACTCCCTTCTCGTCAACTAAAATTACTAGCTAACTGTGTTATAAAAATATTGAATATAATTTCCACACCAAATTATAATAATAATAATCTTTATTGATACATAATGTTAAGTATAGCACAGATGTAGCAGTAATATGAAACATGTATACATTACGTATCAAATGGAACGAAGCAACACATTGCTTGTGTTCCTTATTCATGTCATATATGCAATGAAATCTATGATTCGTGTAAAAAAAAACATCTTCATAAAAAAGAAAAAAAAAAAAAAAAACATCTTCATAATAAACTAACAATTTATTTAATAATGCATTATACGAGTACCGTAAGTCTGAACATCAGGTACATCTTAACATGACATCATTATGCGAGTACCGTAACACTGAACACCAGGTACATCTTAACATGACAACATTACACGAGTACCGTAACACTGAACACCAGGTACATCTTAACACGACAACATTATACGAGTACCTAACACTAAACACCGGGTACATCTTAACATGACAAAATTACATTAAAGCAGCATTTAGCATATGTTTGCTAGAATTAGACGCTTGGTCCTTTGTTTGAACATATGAATAGATGTACAATATTGTAAATAGTTATTTGTAATAAATGTATTCCAGATTTTAGGACCAACATAAGCCAAAGACAGTTGTCTACAATTAGTCTTGCAGTATGGTATTTTATATGTTACTTCCTGTCTTGTATTATATTTATGTGTGGATATTTGCAGGACAAATACATCATGATATATATTTGGCAACATACCCCTATTATGCTTGTACATTAGAATACAGCATAAATATTTATTTACGTCATAAATATTCATTATTTGATAAGATGTAAATAAAGGCTGCGTATGATCAATAAATCCTACATGACTTATTACATGCAAAACTCGTTTTTGGAGTAAATGAATTTTAGCAAGGTATATATTCGGGGCCCTTCCCCAGACGACATTATAATAAGTAATATATGGGTATATAAACATGTAATACAGGTTTAACAATGATTTGTTATCTAATTTGTTTGTCACCTTTTTTATAATACCAATATTCTTAGAAATTTTATTTGATATATATTTAATGTGTGTGCTCCAATTCAATGTATTATTTATAAGCAAACCCAAAAACTTTATCTCATGTACAGTGTTAATTTGTATGCCGTCTATGCAAATGTTATTACACCTCTCTCTTATACTGATCGTATTACTAAAGGTCACTGTGTGAGTTTTCTGTATATTCAAAGAAAGTTTATTAATGTTAAGCCATAAAGATAGTTTTTTTATTTCAGAGTTCAAAACATTTTCCATTTCATCTATATTGTTGCCTTGTATAAAGATGCTCGTGTCATCAGCAAACATAATGGTAAACGTTGTGTCAGATAAAGTAGATAAATCATTTATATAGATAAGAAAGAGTAAAGGTCCCAGAATTGAACCCTGCTTGATTAGAAATGTTAGAACAAAATGCCCACCTTTGTCAATGCTGTTATCTCCCTGCGAAATAATGTCCATTTGCGTTACGAATCCCTCGCATCCCGTGTCAAATTTACGCTGCGGCGCCTGCCCATTTGTCATTTGCTTGTGACGGAAGTGGTCTTTATGTCGCGGGGGACCTCGTTGCAATGGTTGGTGGGTATAATTGACGCACTTAAAAAAGATTAGGGTTGGTAGATAAACCCTAGGGTTTCTTTTTTGCCTTAATGGTCCGATCGAGATGAAACCAACGCCAATTAATATAATTATATTATAAACACATTGCTTAATCAGTTGTGTGCATGTAATAATTTTCTGTTAGGAGGGTTTTTCATTCAACTTATTTGCTTATTTTCCTTCCTTCTTTCCGTATAGTGATCAAAATATGTGTTGCTATAATGTCATAAACCATGCCAATAGAATAGATTACTGAACAATCTTCAGGCTAGTTCTTATTCAATTCAAACTATTCATTTTGTATATCCAAACATTTGGATATATACAAAATGAAATATTTTGAAGCCAATAGAATAGGTCCTTAAAGGAAATAAAAATAAGGCATTAGCTAAAATCCTTTTTCCATGTGTACACAAAGTTTAACATTGTATGTAACATTTGACAACATTAAACAAATACAGAAAAATACATTTATACCATGAGTTCGATTTTAAGCCCGTCTGTGAAGCGATTCCTGCGGAAAATAAAATTTTAATGAGCTAGGCAATCACGTGGTATCGCCTAGCTCATTAAAATTTATGACACACACTCGCATCAGGCCGACCCTTTCCATGCTTTCAGAGCATGTTTACAAGTATAGCTTTTGGTTCGAAACGAGCGTCAGAACGAGTTATTGTGCAATATTCCGACGTAATACAAACACTAGTCATCATAGAGGAACAAACATTTATCTTACGGTTCCACATGAATCGAATTTTATTCAAAACAACGAATGCGAATGGGCCTACAAGTCGACTATAGGTTTCGCCGAGCTTGGGCTCGTTTTCAGAATAATTATATCGAATGCAACCAACGGGAGACAATCTACACCAATAAACATACATAGCAAACATATATTGTATCCAGCTACATAAAGTAACGTGTATAATCTCATAATATCACTAGAATATCGATGTATGAAGGAGTTGTACAATTTATCATAACAACTTAAATCAGTTAGACAGTTTCCGTTCGTCCCGCTAGCTCAGTGGGTAGGCGCGTTGGTTACCTGTCATGCATTTTATAATCGGGCGACGCCGGTTCAATCCTGACAGCATGCAAACCTTTTATACTATAATGCACTGTTTGTAAATATTTTTTTTATTTTTTTTGTAATTATTTATTCGCCACAAAAATGAAAATATGGTCATTATATATAACGATGTTTCTAAATTGTATTTATCCAGACAGATCTCAATCTGTTTTCACATATATAATTACAATATATTACCGTACAATATATTTACAATTAATAAATTATATATCCATTACATTATATTTGTTTGGATAAATAAAATTTAGAAACATCGTTATATAATTACCATATTTTCATATTTGTGGCGAATAAATAGTTACTACAAAAATAAAAAATTATTTACAAACAGTGCATTATAGTATAAAATGATTTTTTTTATATTACTTCGTGAAAACATAAACAAAAAAAGTGTAAAGAAAATCAAAGGTTTGCATGCTGTCAGGATTGAACCGGCGTCGCCCGATTGTAAAATAAATGACAAATAACCAACGCACCTACCCACTGAGCTAGCGGGACCAACGGAAGCTCTCTGACTGATTTAAGTTATTGTGATCAATTGTACAACTCCTTCATATATCAATATTCTAGTGATATTATGAGATTATACACGTTACTTTATGTAGCTGGATACAATATATATTTGCTATGTATGTTTATTGGTGTAGATTATCTCCCGTTGGTTGCATTCCATATAATTATTCTGAAAACGAGCCCAAGCTCGGCGAAACCTAGTCGACTTGTAGGCCCATTCGCATTCGAATAAAATTCGATTCATGTGGAACCGTAAGATAAATGTTTGTTCCTCTATGATGACTAGTGTTTGTATTACGTCGGAATATTGCACAATAAATCGTTCTGATGCTCGTTTCGACCCAAAAGCTATACTTGTAAACATGCTCTGAATGCATGGAAAGGGTCGGCCTGATGCGAGTTTGAGTCATAAGTGACGTCACATCTCGGCATCCCGAAAAGCGCGCCAAAAATATGCATATTCGAAAATGTCCGGATGCACACCATAAAATGTGGAATTTCTAATTCACTGAATTTTTTTTATTTTTTTTGCTTGGTGGACGTGGAAATAGATAGCAGGATGTAATATAACATGAATTCGAGCAATATATGTTTTTATTCCCTTTAATCTTCACAGAAGTTGGGAATTTGTAATTGCATTATAATAGAGTATGTAGCAAAATAGTTTCTGAAATTGTAAAAACTGTAATGCAATTTCTGTCATTATTACATGCAAACAAAATGAGTACTTTGTTAGTTATTACCTGTTTTGGTAGTAACTCAGGTAGGGGTTAGGCCTTGCTAATATATGAAACAACCAGTTAATGTTTTGAGTATGAAAACATCAGCAGGAATTGAACCTGCTTCACAAATACAAGGCATAACTGGACGAGCACCAACTGTTTTAAAAGCCTAACATGTCAGTCTTTTTATTTAATAATTCACATATAATTTTGAATAGGAACTTACCTCTAGCCAAAGCCGATATTATTGCCTAGTTTTGCCTTTTGGGTTTAAAAGTTCACCTTACCACAGTATTCGAGATAAGATAAGGAAAGAGGGGAAGGTGGGGTGTTTTAGTCTGTTCCTGGCACAACATCCTGAAGGATGACTTACTTAGGTTTACTTAGGTTGTTCCTGACTGTAGGCGGTGGCCTCGGTGGTCAGATCTACATTTGTCTCTGTAAATGCCCTACAACTTCCTGTAAAGGCAGCTCATCTAAATCAGGGTTGGGTTTCTGACAATCGGGAAGTATTTTTGACGAGAAAATGTCAGAAACTGTCATAGACTGGTTTCTGACAGATTTCTGATGTCAGAAACTGTCAGAATCTAATACATGCCATATGCATAAATTTATGATTTTGCTAATTGCATAAGCGATGAAGCAATGACTGGAAACACTTGGATGACATATGGTGACAACAGAGCTTGCATCTAGCAACTGTTTTTCCATTACTTTCCACTTTAACAAACTGTTCCCACCAGCCATAGCTGGTATGCCACCCTTAAACATTGTGCAAACTAAGATGTTAGTTGTGCAAATACCGTGTTTTTACATCCCCCAACAATGGTTCGATGTACTTTTGTTTAACTTTTCTAGATTTGGGATGACAAGCCATACCCACAACCAGTGTTTACGTTTACGACTGTTGCGCTCGCCCATAAAAATTAATGTCAGCCGGAGGATGTTGGGTTTTGCGTGAACTACGAATAGGGAGGATATTAACTTCGTATTAACTTAGGGTTTCTGGCTGGAAAAAATACTACCATCTGAAGGGAAACCTTTGTATCGGTCATGTGCAGAAAAGTTGTTTCAGTCAATAACAGAACATACCAATCGCATAATTATCATCTGGTTAACTTACAATGATAGCTAAACAAATTGGCACTTATTTAAAGAGCAATATTAATCTTTTATTACATCAATAATATGACACCACTATTAAAGTTTAAACCACCATCAATCCACGTACCAACTGTATTAATATCGACAATGTCCCCTAATAATATCATCTCAAATAGAGTAAAGCCTAGTTTAATTTTAACCCAATCCCAGGTTAAACTAGCAAAACAGGGTTAACTTAAACCCCTAGGCTAAGCTCAGTCTCAGACAATACTTACAGTTACAAAGGAAAATGTATCAAAAATGGAGTTTCTGACATTTTAATGTCAGAAAGGTATTTCTGACAAGACGGTTTAATAAACCACGAAACCACGGTTTAATAAACCACGGTAGAAACCGTAACTTTGTAACCCTGATTAAAACGGTCTTCGCCTTCATGCGCAGGCTTCGGTCAGTACCTACCGGCAATAACTGCGTTGGCGCATAATTATTGTACGATTTCCGTGAATTATACGGCTCCAACTCCCAAGTGACGCGTACTTCACAAATGCGCTAATCAACAATTCAATTTAATGCGATGTCAATTCATTCGAACGTTTAACGACAACAAGAATTAAAATGGAGGCTGCACCAAGAAGTTACACCAGAAAGAAGTTCGGACGCATCACTACCTGTCTTTGTCTGCGCGGCTAGTATACTTCCGCCTGAGTATACAAAATTTTCAAGTATAAGAGTTTTGCAAAGTAGTCCTACTAGACACAGCCATAGCCTGGCATAGGAATTGGTACCTTTGCAGTTTAGGTCCGCACCTAAAAAAACGATAACGGTCACCTACAGTCACCAAACTTCACATCACATATTTACAATACCTATTCTACACATATTACACTGGTCACGTGATCAAACAACAAACAATTAAATTTACTGTCTTATCGATCAAAATGTACCAGAAATTCACTCGTTTTTGTGTGTATTCATTAGTTCCACCGGATACTCCGGTAGGAGGCGCCACTTTATGGTTAACTCCAGTTGTGGGGATAGATCACAATTCATATTTAAATAATATTTGTAAAAAAGTTAATAAAATACAAGATATTTCATTACATAAGATTACTTTAAATTCAGTGTTGACAACACGTGGTGGTTTATTACAACTATTGGTTTGTGTAAATATTGGTGCATTTTAATATTGTTTATCAGAGGCAATTCACCATAGCTATGATACAATGCATGTAATAAATTGTTTTGTTTTTTACAAACATCATATTTTGCAAACAAACTGTTGTTTTATTTCCTGAAAATAATAAGTGAGCTTTATTATAAACAGTGACAGGTGAATTAAAAAATGTAGTTAACACGTGTGCTTGCCATGTAATTACTGAATGGTTCATAAGTTTTAACAGTTTTTAACATCAATAATGTCAGCAGTATGAAAGACTGTATAAAGGTCTTGATAAATATTGGGATTTCATTCTGATCCATTCCGGTTATAATCATACAATGGCGTATTTAGGGGGGCATTACACCATGGATGCCCCGTTTCGGAAATATATTCTTTGTACTTATTGTGAAACCATACGATATGTTATTTATTATAAATTATTCCTGTTGTTAATATTTTACATGTTAACAATATTAGAGATTTTGTTATGTGGATTAAAACAGCTATATCAAACTACTTTATTACAATATTGACATAGTATTAATGATCATGAAAACCTTTGTATGAAATATTATTTGGCAAATTATTGTATTTATTGGTAAAACATGATGATAATGTTAAGTTGTTTGTAAATTTCTAATTGATGTGTTACGTGACAATGTGCCCTTTTTAAAGATGAATTGTTGAATGTGTGGAGAACTTATACTTATAAATAAACTCTCATGTCTCAATATATTTCGCAAAGTGTTGGTTGGCTCTGAAAAGAACCGTGTGTTCTTGTTGTTTCTTCCGATATCCACCATGTTCGTGTAGTTGGTCAAACTGGATAAACCCTTCAGATGTCCAAGAGGATGGATGTCCTGCAATGGATCCATCCCGAATTTGACATCTCACCATGCCACACTCTCGCTTGTTTCGACATTTCGCCTTCATCCACGTAAAGTTTAAACCTTATATGTTATTATATTCACAGCTTTCTATGATGGTGTGGAAGTTCTGTCCTCATGAAACTACATACTATAACCAAATTATATTCATAACGATTTTGGAGATGCATTATTTTATGAACCTGCAGTTGTAGGCTCCCAAAAAAACCTCTCTTGAGACATCATACTGCACGCCCTATTTAAACCTCAAACGGAACAGGTTTCCCACAAGTGAAACTATTTTACCTTAGCGAGGTGGTGCGTATACACACATAACATCTCCCAATGTATGGGCCTTTTGGCAGCTTACGCTCAACACTGCGTGTGGATAGCCATGCCGCATTATATTTATTGTTTTCATCCGTTTTTAATTTTAAAAAATTGAACTCAAAAGCACAAGTCCAACAACCAGAATTAGCTCATTTGTTTCTTATTATTATATCTATACAATATACCTTTACAGAGTACCTTTGCACAAGACATTCACATAAATTATCCTTCAATATATATAAATAAATGATTTAGAGGATGATAATATCAAGCAAAATACTGAAATTTGACATAAATTATTAACCAATGGGCATTGATTACTTTTACTGGCATCCGAGTATATGTTCGTTGTAATGGCTGTCTGATAAAATTTAGCAACGTGATAAACTGGCCACTCAAACTTAAATCTGACCACTACTATTGTCCATGTTAAATTATATTATTATTGTTTATTATTTTTAATGCATATAACAGGGATTAGCACAGTATACCATATAAAATTAAAAATAATTAAATTAAAAACAAAATAAAACATTAAATTTAATGAACTTTAATTAATTTAATAAAATATCTTGTATTTTATTAACTTTTTACAATTATTATTGAAATATGAATTGTGATCTACCCCCACGTCTGTAGTTAACCATAAAGTGGCGCCAATGAATACACGCAAAAACGTGTGAATTTCTTGTACATTTTGATCCAGTAAATTAAGACAATAAATTTAATTATTTGATCACGTGACAAGTGTATATGTGTAGAATAGATATTGTAGATATGTGATGTGAAGTTTGGTGACTGTAGGTGACCGTTATCAGTTTTTTCGACGTGCGGCCCTAAACTGCAAAAGTACCTCGGAATGTTCAAAGTTGCAGCCAAATATATTAGGCTCAGTTCTTTTGTTGAGGTCATTGAAATATTGAGGAGATTTTATTACACGAATCTTGGCACTGTCTCTGTTGGGCCGTTTTCTTTAATCAATTAATACGTACTTAATTTTTACAATTACATGGTCCAGACTCCAGCCCCAGGTCTTGTTTCGTTTGCGTAGCTGCCTAGAGAGTAGTGTTGGCGAGTTCAAGTTACCAGTTACTGTGATGTTTTGGTGTCGATGTATCCATTCCGTACGACGGATACATTACGGGTGACTGGCAACTTCGACGGGCCTTCGACTTAAATGTGTGTGCTGTACGTGTACCGGCGTTGTGGGGCGCACACTAAAGGGGTCAGCCCACTGTTGGTTTTCCCATAGGCGACCATGTTAACGTTTTGTCTTATTATAAGAAAACGTGACCTATAAAATGTCTTAAACTTCTCACCTGCTGTTATCATCATCTCATTGACATGCCGATAGATTTGGACAAAATTTGCATACTTCCAGCTCTCGTAAAATGCCTGTATGTGTGACACCCGTCAATATTTACAAATGCCGGCAAGAATTACTCCGCAAACATGTCGCACAGGCAAATTGCTGCCAAATATCCTTCCGCTTATTCAAATCATCTAGAAATCCACCATTTTATAGTCAACACCTTCTACAATCACACATGAAAATCTCCCTACTCAAATGCACTTATGTCACAGCATGTGAACTTTGTAAAAAAAAATCATTTCTCAAAAATACATTGCATTTTTCTTCGAAAATGCACGAACGGGCGGACCGAATAGATATGGCGAACATCACTAGGATGCGCATGAACTCTGCGCTCCATGTTTACGTGCGTTGTTGTTGGTGCCTTTGGGGGCGCTCTTGTGCGTTCGTTTATAAACATTGAGATGTCTTTCATTAAAAAACTACGTGGAAATATGAGAAGACATTAATGATTTGATAAATTGAACACAACAGTACAATTAATAATATAACAATTCTTGGATTTGTTGTGTGTTTGTATTTATTTTCACGATTGTTGTGATATAATAATATATTTTTTTTTTTAATGATGATAATTATGTACAATTAACTGATTTGATGATGATAATTATGTACAATTAACTACAAACCACATGTCAAATAATATAATAAACAACTGCTATGAATTTATGTATAATTCAATTACAACTATTATGATGACACCCCAAGATTCAAGTTAAACATATAAGTGAACAGTCGTTTTTAATAATACCGTAATACCGAACAAAATAAAAAAATCAATACATGTGTCTATACCACTATACTAGGCTGACCACAACAATAACATCTGCTGCCAGTGACACAACAACATGAATGACACAGAATAAATGTAATATATATATATATATGTCATATATATATATATATTATATATATATATATATATATATGAGCGCTCGAAAGGCCTGTGCATGTACACAGCTACAAGTTACAATTGCTACAAATACATCATCCATATTTTCACTTTTGCCGAGGACATACAAATAAAATACAGGGATAATTTTGTCAAATCCAACACACCAATCAGCTTAAATGACCAGTATAAACAAACAAGACATACTAATGCATGAACTATGGAATATTTCATAAAACAAAGTCGTGTGTGTGTGTGTGTGTGTGTGTGTGTGTGTGTGTGTGTGTGTGTGTGTGTGTGTGTGTGTGTGTGTGTGTGTGTGTGTGTGTGTGTGTGTGATGATATTACAATCATCGTGATATTTTGCTTAATAACAAAGCAATTCTTCTTTAGCAACTATTCAAAAGTTAAAATATTATTACAGAGGTGTAAAATGAGAAAGTACTAAGATAATAAGTGATAATAACATGAATGGCTTTCTTATTGACATTTTGAAGGTCCTTTCCTTGGTCTTTTACTTTGACACAAGCAGCAAAACCATGGAGCATTTACATTATAGGGAGAGTTTGAACATCTGGTGGTACCGTACCAGTTGCTAAATCTGTCGCAAGCCACCTTGTCACCAAACACTTCTGGAAGGCCACAAGCGTATAGAAGCTCTATTAAAAATCTGTCTTGACATATCAATTTCTATTTGGTGGGGTAAAGATACTTTTGGAAAAGCGATGAACTTTTTTGATTTGAGACATGCCACTAAATGTTTTACCACGTCAAAGTTCCATGATCGTGATTGATTTTCCAGTTCTTTATAACCACTTGTACAAAATTCAACAATATTGGCTATTGCAAATATGCCACAATCTACTGTTCCCGGATCTCGTTGTTGAACGAATGGCACTAAAACCTTAAGTTCCTTTATGCCATGCCCATATATACAAGCTAACTGTATTTTCTGCGAGGGAGAAAGTTGATTTCTATATAAACTGTCCAAAACATAAACTTGGCCACCCTTATCTTTTAAAGAAGCTACCCAGTGGCCTTGACCATTGTGGTGTATTTGTGCTATGGGGGCAGCACGTGATTCAAATATGGTAGTGCATTACCAATATTTGTTCTTGCCATCAAATATTGGTGCAAATCAAAGGCAAATCTCTTGAGTTACGCCTCTTTTTAAAGCTATTGTTTGTAGTAACTTGCAAAACAGGGGTAGCCGCGAATAGCAACCGAAGCATGTGGAATATTTACTCAACTGCTCAACTAACAATGAACAAATATAGAATGCCGTTAGTAGGTTAACGAAGGGGAAAGGAGATAATTCTGCACTATGTAATAGGAAATAAAAAAACGATACATCCTAGCCTGTTGTATCTGTATTCTAAATCTGTAACATATTTGATCAAAGTTGTGCAAACAAATGGTTAGAACATTTGTTTTGAGTGAAGTAATTACAATTATAGACGAAACCGTAATCCTTTTCTCGAAAACCAACTCCTGCAACCCATTTCTGCCTGGTTAAATGGCAGAATTGTTTCACATGGCCATTACAAGAGCCGAACAGATATTAAAAGAGTAGATCAAACAATATTTCAATTATATGCATTATGGCATGCAGCAGAATTGACAGACCTTGCTAATAACGAGTACATATTATGTATTCGAACAAAGTACAACATTTAGTTGAAATTTCTTTAATGCACAGTAGAAGTACATAATGCCAACATGTAAACAAGTGAAAAAACCGAACCAAATCTGAATGTGGGGCTGTTTTGACTATGCATACATGTATGTCTGTATGACATCTGTCTGTGATACTTGTCTGTCCCCTATATGTATATTTTCTGTGTGTCTTGTAGGTCCGTCTGTCGGTCGGAGGTCCGTCTGTCGGTCATGGGTCTGTCTGTCTCTCGTAGGTCTGTCTGTCTGCCTGTTTGTCTGTCATATAGTGAGGTGTATCATGTCTTCCTGTGCAATTTGTTTGCCAAAAGCAATATTTTTGTGCACGAATGTCATCTACAGTGTCTCTGTCCACAGAAAATCTGAGGTGGCAATTTTCATTGTTTTGTTTTTAAAGAAATGGCCGCCAAATCACATTTCCGGATATGTTAACAACTGCGTCATCTAGAACCATAATTGTTGTGTCTAAACATGGGTTTTGGAGGTCCAATGATTAAAATATTTTACGTTTGATCTTCTCTGACTTTCAGAACCGCCATTTTAAAAGAGGGCGGTCATCAAAACAAATTTCACAATTACTTATCAACTATGTCACATAGAGTCATCATGTCTATGTCAATGTGCAGAATCGTGGTCAGCTATTTTAAATATGTTACACATGACCTTAGCCGACATTCATATATCCGCCCGTCAAAACCAATTGTCGCTATATCTAAATAACTACACCACCTAGAGCCATAATGTTGATGCCAAAATATATATTTTTAGGTGTGATGATTTCAAATATATTACTTTTGGCCTTCGCCGACATTCAAATATCCGCCATTTTTAAAGATTGCGCCCGTCAAAGCATTTGTCGCTATATCTAAATAACTACATCACCAACAGCCATACTGTTCATGTCAAAATAGAGGTTTTTAAGTATGAACATTATAAATATGTTACTTTTGACTCTCACTGACATTAAAATGTCCACCGTCTTTAAAGATGGCGCCTGTCAACGCTTAATATCCCTATATCATACGAATTACATCACCTAGAGCCATAATGTTGATGTCCAACCATATTTGTTCAGGTGCAACGATTTCAAATATGTTGCTGTTATCCTTCTCGGAATTTCATATCCTCCATTTCCAGTACATCATGTGGCCGCCAGTTATTCCTCCAGTGTGAGACCACGAGCTAGGTCACTTCAAACTTTGTTTTATTAATTTGTGGTGATACTTACCCTCGTAAATACACAGGAAGGATTTGCAAACGGTTCACACATCACGATCACATCCACATTCAATCATTGGCATATCGGAATGATTTTTCTATACCGATTGCTACAACGAGACTTTCTCAGCCAAGTTCGCGAGCAAAGCTGACAGCTAGCACAACAACGTCAGTGATAGCATATTTTATTACGATGCTCTTTTTTTCTTTGTTTGATCGAAACGATCCGCGGTATGCAAAAGCATCTGAATGTCAGCCACATCTGCCAGATCTCTGATCATGACTATGAAGGAGGTGGTCAATCCTTTCTCGGATACCGGTAGGGGAAAATGTTGGAAAACACCAGCGCAGAGTTCATAGAAACATATATGGTGGTCCGCTCAACAATGGTCAACGAAACAATCCCAAGGAACACATTGTATTTCTTCAGTCGATATCTTTGAAGAAATTAAATTATTCACATGTATGCACAACAGCAGTTGTTGTCTTTGAAACATGATCGCAAGTTTTTTCAACATTATCATTATGTCTCGCTGATGTCTCACAATCATTGTGTCAGCTTGCATATTAAGGGGAGCACACATAACCATCATTGACGGCACAGCACTCTTTAACATCCTCAAGCCTTCATAGTTTTTGCTGTGTAAAGAGCTTACAGCCTCAAGGCCACAACAAAGAAGAAAAGAGGGACGGGTATCACGAAGTGGTTTGAGTAGAATTAGTCTGGCTCAAAACTAAAGGTTACACTAGGCAGGAACCCCGTTGTATGGTGCTGCCATCACTCGAATGCTTGAAGATGAAAATGTTACACTATCGCCATCTTGCGACCAAAGTGCAAATCTTTTAGTTGGCTGGTTAACAAATCCTATTTGATTAGTTATTATATTAATTCTACGACTAGGAACGTCAAATTTGGTAGGAATGAAAAGGGTTTAACGTAGCTGATAAGATGGTGTTATTGTAAATCACTGTCTTTGACATTTGAAGAAGTTAGTAGCGTGGATTAGGAAGATTGTTTATTCGCGCCGGGCAAGTGCGAGAAAATATTTCACGTCTCGTGTATGAAAAGAATATTTGTTTCACTACAATAACGTATTAAGTTGTGAACGTTACGATATGTTATTGCTATCATTATTACCTTCATAATTCAGGGAATCTGATGATATTAAATTTAGGTGTGATTCAGGAAATTTGAAGATTGTCAAGAGCTAACGATTCGGTGTTATTATTCAGCCTTGTTTATTTTAAACCGAACGAGTTGAATAGAATCTGACGATGATTCTAGAGATTCGGAAGCACAGTTTCTGAGCTATTTTATTTTGTGTTAAGTTTTGCTATTGGCTAGTTAGACTTCTGGTGGTGAGTCGTCGTTAGAGTATTTAAGAGAATTACGGTTATTTTAAAGTCAGACGGCTGTTGAAGCATTGCTGTTAGCGTGTATGATCATCATCTTGTCTCCAAGACATGGGGACTACAGTATATCGACGTGTTGTGTCGCCCATGTCTTGAAATTGTAATTTCTTCTACATTTTAAATGTAGGCAACCTTGTATTATGGTTGGTTTGGGTTACTTGGAAGAATTGCCAGTGCCAATCGACATGGCACCATAAGATTGAAACACGTACTAGTTCTTCAATTATCATTCAACAACAATATTGGTTGTTGCGGCTGATACAGCAGTTTTCGGGCCGTCTCCAACCTAACGTGAAGATTAGGGGTGAGTTTCGCAGTTCGTATTTCCCCCTTCAAAACCATTCAGAACATCGTCACGATATTGATATTCGCTACCCAGTCAGCACGCCACCCTCGGCCCGAGGGCGGATCTGAGCGGCTGGGAAGCGGCACTCGTCGGCACACGTCGGCACACGACAGCCGCCTGCCAGCCGCTCCCTAGCCGCCGTTGACCCAGTGACCGAGTCCGTTAGTCATTTATCAGCAGTCGGGCCTGCCTCGTCTGGAGCACTGGGGTTGTGAAATTTGACACTACGGTGTACCGCCATTTTTGAACAAAGTCTAGACTGACAGTTAGAGGAAACAGTAAAAGCAGAGCTCCGGGGAAAAAGGTACGTTTTTAGACATTCTGTTGTAAATCTTTGTATATTTCTAGATTATTCAAATTCATTAATTTGGGCATGACTTTATAAACACACATTTGATTGTGTGGAACCTTGTTATCTATGCGTAAAACATTAAATAGAATGTGGGGCAGAATAACCTGATGTCATGATTGTGGCCGCCCTATAGGCTATGGATGACGATGATATGATGAAGATGAACGGATCTCAACAAAAACAAATGCTTTCACTGTGCTGCGTGTTCCTGTTTGTTAGTGTGACAGGGTAAATGTGTGATAGATGAAGTGCTTACACTAGACGCCTTCTGTCAGTTTATGGCCCACACAATTTTTGCCATTTATGTCGCTTTACTTTAGGGCTATATAAAACAATTCCAGGTTTCTCATCAGAACTTCATTAATATGTAAATGAGGGGTGCGATTTATGGTAAATGTGTGTATGTTGATCCTGATGACGGTACTAACAACTATCAATGCAACTCATCGTCAACAATTAACAACTTAAAAGTTTTAAGATGTCTACTGAATGTATTTCTTACAAGTAGGCACATTCCTTTGGTTTGGCGTGAAATATAGTTTTCTCTTTTTGCACAGAATTATTGCGTGCATATTTAATCAAAGGATAATTATATGGAAAAATAAAGTTTTGTGGAAGCTATTTTAAAATGTTTGTGCTGATGAGAAACCGGGAATTTATTTTATAAAAGTTAAGTAAAATTATTTTATGTGACCTTATTGTGAGACAAAATATGTTTAATATTTTGCACATTTTATAGACACTATGCATTGTACAATGTGGTACCTTCATTGAAGAAATTAAATATTTGTACGTTAATATTCCAGATGCTGTCAGAAAGAATGAAGTGGCAACATTACCACTCACGTATACAACATCAGGAGAACATTCGAAAGTACTCCCAAGACTGCCTCTGACGGGAATGGTGTTAGACAGCACCGGATGACAAATGCAGCTGGATGTAGCAGAAAAGAGTTTATGGACACTAATAATTAAGCAGCCTTTTAATAAAATATTCTGTGTTGTCATGTGCCGCATGAATCAATGGACACTAATTGCAACTTTGCCTTTTGATTGTCTTGTATTAAATGATGTGTTTGTTATGCGCACTGGAGTTGTTTGCGTGTTTAATTTTAGTTTATAATAATTGGATGGGATACTCGACACCCATTCTCTTTTTGAAGCAGATTACATTTATGTTCCTAAATAATATATTACTATATTATTTTATAGTTTTGAACTTCCAAATTCCAGTTAATCTCAATAAATTGATGAATGTGTATCAAATAATGTTCATTTTAACATTAGAGTTACAATGCATGATGATTACTATTGAAATGTTCAAGTTATAAGACCAATACACATAAGTGTATGTGTATAATTTGGTCTTATTACTTGAAAACCCACACAATACACACATTTAGCAAAATTAGGCACAGTCAGCATATGAGCGGCTAACCATCGGCAGGGTATCGGCGTCCGACTATGAGCCGCCCTCGGCCCGAAGGCGAGCCGCCGGACAAAAAATCCCTCGGCCCGCAGGCGGATGCCGACAGCGGGCCGATGACTTTGCCACTGTCGGCCCGCTGTCGGCCCGCTGTAGTTGTGCTATCTGGGTACGTACATTCTCCACTGCGCATTTCCCGGATAGCATACCTACAGCGGGCCGACAGCGGGCCCGAGGGCGGCAAAGTCATCGGCCCGCTGTTGGCAGCCGCCTGCGGGCCGAGGGATTTTTGTCCGGCGGCTCGCCTTTGGGCCGAAGGCGACTCATAGTCGGACGCCGATACTCTGCCGATGGTTAGCCGCTCATATGCCGACTGTGCCTAATTTTGCTAAATGTGTGTATTGTGTGTGTTTTCAAGTAATAAGACCAAATTATACACATACAGTTATGTGTATTTGTCTTATAACTTGAACATTTCAATAGTAATCATCATGCATTGTGACTCTAATGTTAAAATGAACTTGATACACATTCATCAATGTATTGGGGTTAACTGGAATTTAGAAGTTCAAAACAATAAAATAATATAGTAGTATATTATTTAGGAACATAACAAATGTAAACTGCTTCGAAAAGAGAATGGGTGTCGAGTATCCCATCCAATTATTATAAACTAAAATTAAATACGCAAACAACTCCAATGCGCATAACAAACACATAATTTAATACAAGAAAATCAAAAAGCAAAGGTGCAATTAGTGTCCACTGATTCGTGCGGCACATGACAACTCAAATATTTTATAAAAAGGCTGCTTAATTAGTATTGTCCATAAACTCTTTTCTGCTACACCCAGCTGCATTTGTCATCCGGTGCTGTCTAACACAATTCCCGTCAGAGGCAGTCTTGGAGTACGTCCTAATGTTCTCCTGATGCTGTAGTCAGTGGCATTGTTGCCATTTCATTCTTTCTGACAGCATCTGGAATATTAACGTACACATATTTAATTTATTCAATGAAGGTACCGCATTGTACAATGCATAGTGTCTATAAAATATTAAACATATTTAGTCTCACAATATGGTCACATAACATAATTTTACTTTACTTTTATAAAGTAAATTCCCGATTTCTCATCAGCACAATAATTTTTAAATAGCTTCCACAAAACTTTATTTTGCAATATAATTATCCTGTGATTAAATATGTATGCACTAATTCTGCGCAAAAAGAGAAAACTATATTTCACACCAAACCAAAGGAATGTGCCTACTTGTAAGAAATACATTCAGTAGACATCTTACGACTTGTTAAAGTTGTTAATTGTTGACGATGAGTTGCATTGATAGTTGTTAGTACCGTCATCCTGAAAATTACATACAACACATTTGGATTATGTACCAGTATAAAAAGTACGTACAAACGAACATATGTCTAGCCAAACAGGTCATATACGGCTGCCATTTGCAATGATATTTATTTCACGTGATAAATGTATAGGTAATAATGCTAAGCATCTTCGTGTTCAATGTCCAATGTTTTGTCTCTCGCACAAGGTGTATGTTTGTATAATTGAACATGCATCCGATGTGGTGAAAAACCCTGAGGAAAGACCATTTGCTGGTGTCATACGTCGTTGTTTTAGAACACACAATAGCTCTTTTCGGTACGGGTCATTATTAAGATTTGGTCCGTAAACGTCATACGTCCAAATTCATTTTCATGAATTAAATTTATAAATGCGTTTAGAAATGTCATTATGCATAGGGAGACACATGCATTCTTGTGTAAGCCACTTGAAAACAATGGCTATTACTCCATAAACGAAACGCGGCGCAAGTGTACGTCGGCGATAAAGGGAAAAACCTACGATGCGCTTCGCAAATTAATAACAATATGTTCTGGTTTTTTGGTTCTTTTTAAAAATTAGATTCTAAAGTTTAAAATGAATGTGAGGATGTCTAAATGATGTTTAGATATCTGACAGTTGATGGACATTTTTTTTTTTTTTTTTCGAGCATGTGCATGCTCGCGTCACTCAAGTTCAACTTTCGAAAATTAATTACTCGGACCCTAAAAAACACGATGATTACAATGGTTCGCTCACTTTGTTATTAGTAAATTAATACGTCACCACGGATCAATAGAAAATGACATAAATGTATAGAATGCGGCAATTAAAAACAGCCTTCAAAATCTACCGAGTGGGCGGAGCTTAACATGTAAACATTTAGTGCTTATAACCAGAGCCTGTCAACCTCCTCTACCTCGGCCGTGTACATTGTTCAGTTTCAATTATCACGAATCCGTCATGTGACGCTGTCGTGCCAAATCCCTCGCATTACGAATTTATATTTCACACCAGGTTAGTAGGCCATGTTGAATAATAATTAAACAAATACTTTAATGAGCGCACGCATACAGTAACAAATATCGGGCCTCCCTATATTTATAGTGTGTATATGTGCGTGCGTGCGCGAGCGTGGTGTGTAAGCGTGCGTGCGCGTGTGTGTGTGCGTGCATGCGTGGGCGTAAAATAAAGAAATGTAAAATTTATATATGTATATACACACACACACATTAATATGGCCGACTAACCTTGTGTGAAATATAAATTCGCCCTCGCGTTGCCAAATTACTCGCATCTGCCACACTGCGCACGCGCCACATTGGCTGCGCATGCGCGGTCTAGCAATTTATCGCGAACCTGTACGTTAGCTTAATTATCATTGCCATATATCACCCATTAGCATCTTGCAGACACTGGATCTTTTCCCTTTTGAATGATGATCAATACTGTAGACATCACGTAAACAAAACACTGACGGTTCGAATAGTAGCGAGACAGTAGCCAGGTTAAGATCAGGCGGTACATTTGTAGTTTAGGTCAGCACCTCGAAAAAGCACGAAAACAATCAACCTACAATCACCAAACTTACATCACATATCTGGTACATCTACTGTAAATGTATGCACGTGATCAAAACGTTAAATTTACTGTCTTTTATTAACCAAAATGTACACAACATTCAGTCCTTTTTGAGTGTATTACTTTCGCAGGAAATTCCGTTGGGTGGTGCCACTTTACAGTTGATTTTATATGTGGGGTTAGATCACAATTGATGTGTCAATAATATTGTCTCAATCTATAAAAGGTGCGATGATAAATTAAATAAGGTTACCTTAAATGTGAGGGTAATTGTTGCGAACGTGGCTTTATTATATACTGCGACAGATGAATTTGATAAAATGTGGTGAATATATGAGTGCTTGCTATACAGTTACGTAATGATTTAACAGTTTTAATAGTTTTTAACATCAATAATTGTAATGTTAGCCGTATGAGATGTCTAAAATATTCCCACTTTAAAAACAAAATACATAATTTTGGATCATTTTTATTCATTTGGATAACTACAGTGAGGATATCCTACAGCTAGCCACAACCGAGCAATGATATGCACGTTTGCAGACAAGCTCACATTCCTTACCTTATCTACATGATCTTGATTGTGTTGCCAGTATCTATAAAATGTGCGATGATTAACACCTCATCATAGGATATTAAATACCCTAATCTGGCTAGTTCATTGATGACGCGGTCATGCCAGATTACTCGCACTTCCTGGCGAGAATCTCGGACTGCGATTAATTTGGCAGTGCGAGGGATTTGGCACGACAGCGCCACTGCTTGACTGATGTGCTTATTATCGATTGTTTAGCCTCCGTAATGTGGCGCCATCGTTTATCCCACACAAAATTAATGAATTTGGTGCATACAATTACATCACTAATCAGCCGCTTATAGACTAACGTTTGCAATTTATGTGATATGGAACCAAATACGTCTTTCCTTTGTAAAGAATGGATTGCGTTATTCTAAATCAATGTAAACAGTCGCATATACAATCAAAAAAATTAATCCAAATTATAATAGTAAACTATCATTTTATACGATGCATTCGAACCAAAGTTAGATAGTTCTTAATCAATTATATCGGAATAAGTCAATTAATAATATTACATAATAGCTACAAATCAATGTGGATGTCTGTTTGTATGCTTGTCTGTGTGTCGGTCTTTCTGTCTGACTACTGTCTGTCTCGTTGTCTCTCTGGATGTGTTTGTCCCTCTGTCTGTCTGTTTGTCTGTCTGCCTATCTGTCTTCTGTCTATCTATACGTTCCGCGTGTCTCCGTCCGTTTGACATGTTTGGGGCGTAATTTATGTATGCATGCAATCGCGACTTTCGGTTGAATCATATATGTATAACTTTATAAATTTCACAGGCTCCAATGTGGTGGGGATCTCGGGGGCTTATTATTTCAGAAGATTGTGCGTGGATGTGCAAAGGCGGAATTTAATGTTTCTTCTATATCATATTAACAACACAAATGCCGTATATATGCAGATGTGTTGCTATAAATAAGCATACATTTGAATAATTTTTTAGTACAAAATGGGGATCAGATAACAAGGGGAATGATTAGACGGAGAGTGTACATTGTTTGGGCCAATCCCTAAGATTGAATGTTTTAGTTCTCCAGTGGCACCGGCATAGCTTTATGTAGAAAGTGTCCTTTTCTCCGTTTAAAATCTGGTCACTTAGCTAGCAGTAAAATAAATGGAATGACAGAATCTATCACTTTGTCATTATCTAAAAGTTCATAACAGAGTACTCCTTTTGTAGAATCCATTTTATGTATTGAACCACTATAACATAGCCTTTCATTTTTCGGTATTCAAAACACGCAAGTATAACATTGATTGCAAAAGTAAATAGGTATAATCGCCAAAATGAGGTACTCCGACCAATAATACCATATGTCTGTAATCATCACTTGATGTTTAATGATGGAAGACTCAATGTGGACATGGCTTAACCCACAAAATCAAAGATATATATATATATAGTATATACATATATATGTATGTATATATACATACACACACACACATATATACACACACACAAACACACACACACTGATATATATATATATTCATATATGTCCTCGCGAGCCAGGATGCTGCTGATTACGTCAGTATCAGTAGCCACTTACATATCGACTTCGTGAAACTCACCGAACACGTTATCAAATTAACTGGTTGTCTTTCTACGTTTGGTCAGTTTGCAATTGGACGTTAAAAATTGGCCACTTTAGAGTAATCGCAAAAATAAATTCGTAAAAACAACAATCAAATTAATGATTTTTTTCTTTCCCTATGTAAACTACTAATTGTTCATCTCACATTCACCATGTTCTAATAAATTACTACTCTACATGGAAGGCCCAAGGACGAATACTTGTAATAATACATACATCATGATCATGTAGCCATTTTATAGGTATATCTTATAATAGTAACATTTGTTATATTTGGCCTAACACCTATACTGCTGTGACCCCATGACGTTTCTTTGTAGAAACACTGACTCTATGTATTCAACTACAACTCATCCACCGTGACTCGAGTATCTCATAAATGTGTGTCTGTCTGTACTCTCCATTTATCTTATTTAAGAAAGATGGAGTCGCATTCGGATAATGTGCGTATAAAAGCCGACTTAAGACAGATGGACAAGTCGCACACATCCACTGATCCAATCGTGAAGTACATTAACGATCATTCATTGCGGCTCGAACCCGTTCAGAAGAAGCTCATTGAGGTCAGAATGTTACTACATATAATTGCTTCTTCATCTTTCGTTGTACTATCTGTCAAGGTTATTTCCTGTTGCATCGTATACGTGTTATATGCAAAGTAGTACATTTTTGTTTGTGTAATTAATACTATTAATACTATTAGTAATAATAATAACAAACTTTTATGACGCATATATTCAAGCTCTAAAGCACAACAATACATAATATGTAAGAACTTCATGAGTAGGGATAGGTAAACGTAATATACAATATATTATGGTTTTCCTTGAAAGTGAACAGCCAAGTGAGCAATCCATATTTTTAGAAATTTAGATGAAAAACACGACAATGTAAATGATTAGTCCATGTACATATTCGTAGTGGCGACGACAAACGTGCTTGACATTGTTGTATGACTTTTGTAGTTCACAGTGAATCACAAGTTGGCGCGTATGTTAAGTTCGGCAGATGAGCTCCAATTGCTGCAAAACCTCTGCCGCCTCATCAATGCCAAGAAGACTCTTGATATAGGTAGATACATTTTTATTTCATTCCTTGCATTTTCTGTGTATTGCCATGTTCCACGTACACTAACGGAAAACTGCACATTCATGCGTCAAGAGAAATACTTATATTCAGCTGTGATTCTTTTTGTTTGCGTTTAATAAACCCAAGCCATTGCTGGCAATTTGAATGTTGTGCTCACGAAAAGTTGAAATGATAAACAACACATTCACATTCTACACACACTCCTTTGGCGATTGCTTGGGTTAATAGCAAGATTCCTGTTAATGGAAGAGTCAACCTCGCTTTATATAAATATGTTCATGGGTGAAGCACATTGGAATCATTGCACGCATTGCGTAACAGGTTACTAGACGTTTAAGACTACCCGTCGACTGTACCCTGATGATGGAAACCTTGTCTGTGTCTTGTGTAACCTCTTACAATGACGCATCTCATTATCAGCTTCCCAGACGATCCAAAGTGATATCGCTGACCTAAAAACGTCCCTGCTGTTGTTTGGTTTCTGTGTAGGCGTCTACACTGGTTACAGCGCTATGTCTATAGCGATGGTGCTGCCTCCTGATGGCGTAGTTGTAGCATGCGATAACACAGACGAAAACACCAACCTGGGCAAACCTTTCTGGAAAGAGGTAATGTATTTTATACACATCATGTCTTTGGTTTGTACTATTAAATAATTAACAACATCGTGTGAACCAGCTATTGTTTAATGCTGACGCATGACAAATAACGAGTTTATGAAGGTTTTAAAAATAGTTATTTTATGACATTAAAAATATATTTCAGAACACAATAAAGAATATTGAAATAGTATCGACATATAGCTGAGATAAAATGTTGTGCCATGTACTAAATTAAATGTAACGTGCAATGTGCGTGTGTTTCTTATTTAACTCTGGTGCTATAATAATGTTATTGACCAATCCATGAGCCACGCCTGCAAATACTGAAGTTGAGGGACTAATTCCCATTATGATTTTTGGTTACACCAATATATGAAGTGTCCAAAAATGGGTGATGGACATTTCAGAAGCGTAGCTTATTACCTTTTTGGACGCCATCTTTAAACATAGCTGCCATTTTCAAGCGTAAGTCAAGCCATTCAAAACTGATATCCTACAACCAAGTCTAGTGATTTGATATTAAAGTTGTATTAATAATAGTTGTTCGTGATAAACTTCCGAGTACGGCAGTACTAATATAATCTTTCAATTATCATTATTTGCCAAAATATAGGGGGAAATGTCATGGAAAACTAAAAAATATTGCATTGTTTTCCACAATATCTTTTTACTTCAGTTTTTTTTAAATAATTTACAAACATAAATGAAACATTTTACTTTCTTATGAAACTATATGTAATTACCTACATTTCTGCCATTTTTGATGTCTTTTGTACTGCTTCTATGTATTGCGGCACATCAAAATACAAACGTACCCCCATTCGCTGTCTGTAAATGGGAACACTACCATACAGAATTCATTTATCTCTTACAGCAAAATGGCTTGGCAGATTTGCATGCAATTCTGTGTGAATATGTAAACATATATGTACTATGCATCCATGATGTAAGAAACAGAACAAGTCAATTATGCATACGATTTGTTAACCTAATAACTACTTATTAAGAAGCCGTGCCAACCATTAGCGTATACATGTTGTGTATTAACGTCTGCCTTCGAATATATAAATTCAATAAAATATATAAATCAAGTTATATGATCGGCAATTACGTATCGCTATGCACATAATTTTGTTCAAACGTTTGACCCTAGAACATGGTCCAGTAATACCCTTAAGGGTGATGCCGAAGTAATCTACTTTAATTGAGCTTGCATATGCTAGAATAGGTTAACGTTTTCTTATTAGATGGCTTGAACCTCGAACGCTAAACTTTCAAGGAGTAATCTGCAGCCCCTAAGATATGATGTGAGACCCATATCTTTTCAAAATACTAAATACATCAGACGTTTCTCACCTTTTATGGGGTAAATCAATTGTGCGGAACATAAAACGAGCGCGTAATACTTAAAATCGTACGAATTATGTGCACGTGGAAAATACTTTGGGAAAATAGTCCCTGTGTAATGGATGAAGTAGACTCTGGCATAATATGTTTTTGTTTATCCTCATGCCAGTAGCATAGCAATACGCACATTATTTGACAATTCTACACTATCACGACAAGGGACTATCGATGGACGAGAATTTCACATTATCTCCGACTTTCTTTATTTTGAACAAATAACAAGCAGATACCTAACTGCAAGCACGTTATGGTTTTTATGTATTGATATTGATGCATTGTGCTTACTAACATTTGGCAAATATTACTATCACAATTCTAAATTACGAAGGCATCTCGTCAGGTGTCGGGCATTTTTGCCAGTAATTTTAATCGCCCTTAATGCACGTTACACTAAGTAACTAGACATAACTTCTAGTTAACTAAAATGTATTCAAAGAAATCGTGTATGTAAAATACAGAGATACAACTTATTTTGAGGCAGCGATAATGATATTTCGAACTGACAATTTCGAACTAATCGTGTTACTGTTCCGCCATCTCTACATACATTTCTTCGGGTTTTCTTCAGTGCAACTGAGGGCGGTTCTGTTCGCGTTAGCAGGTTGGCATGGCCAATAAACCAGGATGTTATTACTGCTGTGAGTGTTGTTGCTGCGAAAACATCCCAACACGTGTTACTTCTGTGAATTATCAACACTTTCACAGGTAACTTGATGTAAAATTAAGGTAATAAAAATCCGGAAGCCTCTCGGATATGGGTGCCTTTATTTGACTCTTGAATAATTTAACACAGCGCTGTACATTGATAAACTATCATGTCTTGACAGCAATTAAATTCCACATCCTTCCAAATATACCCCTTTCCATACCAACAGTGTTGGCATTCGACAACATCGACAGGCAAGAGGAATCACTGACTGGAGGAGGAACATCACCTCGAGTCAATGGCATCGTTCTCCACCCAATGATGTTGACGTGCATGCCGCATCATACAACTTTTAGCTAATACAGGCAGGAAGCGATCAATCCAGCTATCCTGTAAATTGCTTCCAGTGTACAGTGTTGGGAAAAGAGAAGGCCCACCTACGGTCAAACCAGCTGATTTATCTGGACCTCTGATCATCAAGCACAACGAGGTAACCATGTGTGGATGTAAACTCGTTTGCTGGAACTGTCCGATCAGAAAATCAGATCATGGACTGCATTCAGCATAATCACAAGAGAATATGTTGAGTTGGAAAATTATTGTGGGCTACTTGCGCAATATAAGTCAACATGCAACACTGTCCACTGTCCAAGAAATGTAAAGCAACGTCTTGGACATAATGTCCTCATTCAGCTTGAAAACGCTTCACAGTTGTGCTCTGTTTCGCAAAGGCCACTATAATAACGTTGACGCTTCCCAAATAAAGGGACATTTTTCTCATGAAAGGCAATTTCCATATGAAGCTTTGATGTGACTCGCATGGAAAGGAGTCCAAGAATGGGTGGAGTTGGATCATCCTGCGCCAGTATGTGTATGACTATAGATAGCTGGCCCTAATGACTGCCCTTCCTCCTCAAACTCCAAAAACTTTCAACACTCCGCCTGGACATGTGGCACTTGTGATTTCCCAGTAAAGTGGACGGAAAGAGGAGTGGCCTGTGAGACATGTGGCCAATGGTTCCACACCCACTGCCAGAGCATTGACACATTGACGTACCAACAACTAGGAGACAGCAAAGAGGATGTTCCCTGACATTGTGCCATCTGCGGAAATCCCAACAGTCAGACTGTGTTTGATCTCCATGGAGATGACTGGTCAGTCTCTGATTTGTCCTCTGTTAACTTACCCAGCTGCACTGATTCCTGCTCTACCCCCAACTGAATCACACTTCCAACGTCTCCAGCATGCCTCCACACCAACCCAAGCCAGTCAACAGAACCGACGAAAAAAACAGACCCTGAGAGTGGTCAACTTAAATTTCCAGTCAATTGTTGGGAAGAAGGCCGAGATGCGTAATCTCCTCGACAGTGTGAAACCAGACATAGTCATTGGAACTGAAACGTGGCTTACTCCTGACATCAACAGTGCGGAAATATTCCCTGACACATTCACCGAGAAAACAGAAATGGAGGTGTCCTTATCGCTCTACGATCTAACCTTGACAGCAACATCGTACGTGAGCTGGAGGTCAACCGTGAGCTCCTGTGGATCAGGTTGAAACTCCAAGGCAGAAGAGCCCTCTACATTTGCGCATACTTCAGACCAAACGTCTCAGACGAGGTGAGCCTGTTGGAGTTCCACCGATCTTTATCTAAGACATTAACCCTCCCCAATGCCCACCTCCTAATTGGCGGCGACCTCAACTTCCCAGACTGGGACTGGCAACAGATGACTCTGAAGCCTAAGCCTGCTTGCCCCCGACTCCACACTGACTTTATCGACATCCTCCAAGACCACGGTCATGAACAGATGGTGGAGGAACCAACACGCCTCAACAACACACTGGATCTGATCATCACCAACACCCCACAGCTCATACCCCGCGTCGAGGTATTCCCGCGTGTCTCAGACCACGATGCTGTCTACTGCGAATTCATCATTCACTGCACAAAGAAGAAACAGTCGGCACGGTCCATCCCACTCTACAACAAGGCTGATTGGCGGGGACTCAAGCAGGCAATGAACATCCTGGCTGCCGAATTGGAGGGAATGAAGACTGAAGCCAACACTGAAGAACTCTGGACCAAGTTCAAGACTTCACTGTTGGAAGCCATCCAAAAAGTTGTCTCACACAAGACAGCACGCATAAAAGAATGCATGCCCTGGGTCAGCCCAGCACTCCGCAAGCTCACCAAGAGACGAGACCGGGTATTCAATAAGATGAGGAAACACGGCACAGAAGAACTGAAGACTGAGACACGGCAACTGAGAAGAGATGTCCAACGCCAACTCCGTAGGACATATTGGACCTACCTGAACAACTTGTTCACAGATGAGGATCAAGAAGCAAACCAGGCTACACGGAACAAACGCTTCTGGTCCTTTATGAAGCATCAGAAGTGTAGTAGCTACTGGGACCATGATTCGCCTTGCAACAGCACATAAGTTGGGTTGCGTGATACGGAAATCATCACAGTCAGCTCACCAGGCCGACGGATCGTCACCGTTAACCATAGTTGGCGAAAGGGTGACAGCAACACATTCACGTTCAACGGCCTAGTCGTTGAGAAACTCGACGTCGAAACCCTTGCTGGAACACCCTTCACTTCATGGAGGCGAATGACGTAACGATTCGCCCCGCCAAACACCTCATCACATTGTCCAATGGCACCACCTACACATACGGATCAACGCACCCATCGCAGACACGCCGTTAGACGCGCTCATGTGTTACGAGCCCCGCCCACCAACACGACAGTCTGGCCGGGCGAGTTTGTTGAGGTGACTCTACCGAACAACGTTTGTTGCTCCGGTGCTACATTCGCACTCGAACCACGCACTGATGCGCCAATCAATAAATACGCATGTGACTCTGAAGTATGGCCACAACCAGCAGTCATCGCCAGCTTTGCGGGTAAGATCCGCATCGCCAACCTTACAAATACTGTACGCATCCTCAGACGAAACGAACATTTCTGCCAAATTCTTGAAGTATTGGTGCCAGATGTCGACACAGACACACTTCCCATCAAACCTGCCGTTTTCGGGAACGTACGTTCTCGCAGCATTAATACCAAGTCCACCAAACACTGCGCCACGATCCAAATTGACCCAGACAAAACGCTGTCAGCCAATGAGAGATCTTCATTTCGCACCATCGTGGAAGAATACGACGACGTGTTCGACCCGAACTACTACGGCTACAACGGAAATGTTGGGCCGTTCGAAGTCGTCGTGAACATGGGCCCAACACAACCACCACAGCGCGTAGGACGCATACTGCAGTTTGCGCGGGAACAACTCGTTAAACTCCAACACAAGTTTGATGAACTAGAATATATGGGCGAGTTCGTCCGTCCTGAAGACGTGCCCATCACAGTCGAATAGTCGAACCCATCGTTCCTAATCAAGAAACGTAACGGAGGCTACAAACTGGTAACGGCATTCACAGACGTTGGTCGCTACAGAAAACCACAGCCCGCTCCCATGCCAGACGTAGACAGCACCCTACGTAACATCGCGCAGTGGAAATACATAGCGACCACTGACCTATCCAACGCATTTGACCAAATCCCACTGTTACGTGACTCCATGAAGTATTGCGCCGTCTTCACCCCATTTCGTGGGGTACGCGTGTACGCTCGTTCTGCGATGGGAATACCTGTCTCCTAAATTGCGCTAGAGGAACTCCTGTGTCGAGTATTAGGAGATCTTCTCGAGGAAGCGTAATTGCGATGCTAGCAGACGACATTTACTGCGGGGGAAATACCATCTCAGAACTCCACCGAAACTTCAAAAGACTAGTACAATGCCTGGCCAATAGCGGCCTCCGATTATCCGCCGCAAAAACGACCATTTGCCCGACAAGCACTGTAATACTCGGTTGGGCGTGGCATCTAGGCACCATCGCCACATTGGCCAGTTGCGACGCACCCGTGACAGTAAAAGCAATGCGCTCATTCGCCAGAGCATACAATATGTTAGCGCGAATCGTCACCGGCTGTTCGACACTACTTGCTACACTCGATGGCGCGAAAGCCGGACGCCAGTCAAACGATCGCATAGAGTGGACAGGCACGCTACATGAAGCGTTCAAACGCGCACAGGACACGCTACACACAAACAAAACGATCGACCTACCACGACCGGAAGATGAGCTGTGGATCGTAACCGACGGATCAGTGAAACAGTGCGGCATAGGAGCCACAATGTATGTCATGCAGAAAGGCAAGCTGAAACTTGCCGGCTTCTTCAGCTCCAAATTACGCGGTCGACAGGTTACTTGGTTACTATGTGAAATAGAAGCACTGTCAATCGCTGCGGCCATCAAACATTTCAGCTCCTACATAGTGCAGTCAAATCACAAGGCGTCTGTCCTTACTGACAGCAAGCCATGCGTACGAGAAGCTGTGCCGCGGCGAATTTTCAGTCAGCCCACGCGTGTCGACATTCTTGTCAGTCGTCAGCAGATACCAGGCATCAATCTGACGCATAGCTGGATCAGCTAAAATTCCATCTGACTTCGCGAGTCGTAACGCACCCACGTGCACTGACCAACACTGTCAAATCTGCACGTTCATCAAACGGATGGAAGACTCCGTCGTTCAGCGTATAACCGCTCAAGATATAGCATCCGGAAAAGCTGCGCTTCCATTCACTAGCAGATCAGCGTGGCTCGGTATTCAAAGTGAATGTCCAGACATGCGTCGTACGCATGCACATCTCACGCAAGGTACGCGACCATCAAAAAAGGTAACAAACACTAAAGATGTTAAATGCTATCTCAATGTCGCAACTGTTGCTCCAGACGGCCTCTTAGTAGTACGTCTTAACGATCCATTCAGTCACGCACGTTACTGTATCATCATTCCCCGATCAGTTCTCAACGGCTTGATCACTGCATTACACATCCAGTTAGATCACCCTTCCACCTACCAACTAAAACAAGTGATGCACCGATACATATACGCACTCGACCTTGACAAGGATATCGAGACAGTCACGCACAGTTGTCACCACTGCGCATCACTGCGTAACGTCCCACACACAACGTTACGCTGCTGGTGTTATCAAGCGGGAGCGACGACAGTTGATATTGGTAGTCCGAGAATGCGTAAAGTCGTACACCGTGACTTGCATTATCGAAAATGAACGCTGCGAAACTCTACGAGACGCATTGATAACGCTCTGCGTAGGAATGAGACCACTCGATGGCCCTCCCATAGTCAAACGAACCGATCCAGCTCCAGGATTCGCCTCACTCATCAACGACGAACTTCTCTCCAGATGTCACATGACAATCGAGCTGGGACGCGTGAAGAACCCGAATAAAAACCCAGTGGCAGAGAAGGCTGTTCGAGAACTCGAGGGCGAAATTCTCCACCAACAGCCAAGAGGCGGAGCCGTTACACACGTCACACTGGCCGTCGCAACTGCAATACTCAATTCCCGCGTACGCAACCGAGGTTTGTCTGCTCGTGAGATGTGGACTCAGCGCGACCAGTACACTAGTGAACAGACGCCAGTGTCTGATCGCAATCTCATTCTGGAACAACATAAACTACGCAACGCCAATCACAAGCACAGCGAGCTATCAAAGACACCGAGTGGTACAATGATCCCCGAACCACCTATTGTTATCGTAGATCTACTAGACATTCACGCCGACCGAAACAAATCTCGCGCACGGAACATATATTTGGTTGTGAGCGTAGACGGTGTTTGGATTAATATCCGCAAATTCATCGGGAATCAACTAAGAGCTACGTCATACAGAGTGAAACGGACGGAGTGCTACTGCGTCCCTGCCAAAAAACACACGAGTTGCAGCTGACCGACAGACATGATTCACTTCAAGACGACGTGCTGGAAACGATGCCGCCGCCATCCGTACCATTAAAGTTGGCCGAACCCGCGATACGAAGGCAGAAGTTTAAATATAACATTTATAGGCTGATGGTTCGCACGGCTTCTGAAATAGTTATTAGGATAATAAATCGTATGCATAATTCATTTGTTCTGTTTCTTACATAATGGATGCGTAGTACATGCACGGCTACGTATTCACACATAATTTCATGCAAATCTGCTAAGCCGTTTTGCTGTAAGAGGTAATTGAATTATGTATGGTAGTGTTCACGTTTACAAACACCGGATGGGGGTACATTAAATTTTTATGTGCCGACAACACGTAGAAGCAGTACAGACGACATCTAAAATGACAGAAATATAGCCAATTGGAAGCAGTACAGAAGACATATAAAATGAAATAAGTATAGACAATTGCATAAAGTTTCATAAGAAAGTAAAAATGTATAATTTATATTTCTAAAACGTGAAAAAACTGTCGTAAATATACTGTGGAAAAAATGCATTTTTGCGTTTTCCTTGACATTTTCCTCTATATTTTTGCCAATAATAATAACTGAATGATTATATTAGTGTTGCCGTACTCGGAATTGTATCCCGAACAACTTTTATTAATACAATTTTAAGATCCAATCACTAGATTTGGCTGTAGGACATCGATTTTGAATAGCTTGACTTCCGGTTGAAAATAGCAACCATGTTTAAAGATGGCGTCCAAAAAAGTAATAAGGTACGCTTCTGAAATGTCCATCACCCATTTTTGGACACCTCAGATATTGGTGAAAATCGTAGTGGGAATCTTGTCTGGCTCATGGACTAGATGTTGACAAGTGCTACATTGCATTCGTATCGCATTCAAATTTAGATGCGACTATCATTTTGTAATCGTGTGGTAAATAGTAGAACAATGAAGTAACAACATTTATGGTACACGTTTTGGTATGTTTTCTCTCTTTAAAGGCAGGTGTACTTCAGAAGATTGACCTGCGGATTGCTCCAGCAAAACAAACTCTCTGTATGTTTGTATTTATTATTAAGCAATTGCAATACGTTGATTGCATACGTATCGTGCGTGTGTGTGTGTGTATACGTGCGTGCGTGTGTGTATGTACTGCTATGGATAAATTCTTACCTTCTAAAGTCAGTAAATATAATAAACACAAACACAAAAAGTCATGTTGGATTACACAAGGTATCATTAGATCAATAAAATTTAGAGATAAATTGTATTCAAAACTTAAATATACTCATATAGGTACAGCAGAATATGTTTCGCACGATATTAAAAACGTGGTCTGTGATTAAAGAAATTATTCAAAAAAGACGTGGAAAGAAACATTTCCTGATTTCTTTAAAATTGATGGTGAAACAGTAACTGACCAGACTATTATTGCAAATAGATTTAATTAATTTTTCATAAATATTGGTTCTACACTGGCATCGCAAATAACCAATACTGGAGATAACTCTTACAAAGACTATTTAACAGAGAGACGTATACAGACTTTCAACTTTAAGCCAATAAAAACGATTAGCATAATTGATAGCTTACATCCAAAATCTAGCTGTGGTAAAGATGGTCTATCAACCAAATTACAAAAGCTAATTAAAATGAAATAAGTGAAGCAGTCACTCTAGTCATTAACCAATCAATAACAACTGGCATATTTATATATATATTTATATATATATATATATAATTGCTCAAGTTATTCCACTTTTTAAAAATGGTGATGATACAATCTTTGATAATTATCGTCCAATTTCTATCTTACCAGCTATTTCCAAGATATTTGAAAGAGTTATGTTTAATCAAATACACGAACATTTTAATTCCAATAACTTATACCATGAGAATCAATACGGGTTTAGTGAAAACCATTATACGGAACTTGCCACTCTAGAAATAATAGACAGAGTTGTCTAACAACTTGACCAATCAGCAACTCCAATAAACATATACCTAGACCTTTCTAAAGCCTTTGACACAATTGATCATAACATATCATTACAAAAAATATGAAATAAATGGTGCAGCATTAGATCTATGTAAAAACTACTTTCACAATCGTAAGCAATATGTTGAAGTCGGCGATTACAAGTCGGAAGAAGCTGCCATAAACACTGGTGTCCCACAAGGGTCTATTTTAGGAACCCTTATATTTATTATATATATTAATGACATAATATTGTCAAGTGATCATTTTAAATTCATAAGTATGCAGACGATACCACTCTTTTTAGTACATTGAATAAATTCCAATCTCCGGATGGCCAAGTCCAAAATCAAAACATAAATATAGAATAAATTTGTATATGTTTCTTGTATGTTATGACTACTTTACATACTTTTTTGTCATGCATTCTATCTATTATTATTATTTATTTATTTATTGTAATATCTTTTAACTTGTATCCTTTGTACATATATCAACACGTGTTGTATGATTGATGTAAATGGTGTATGAATGGCTCGGCCATCGAAAATAGTGAAAACTAAGTATGTCACCGAGTAGAAATAAAATTGTCAATCAATCAATCAATCAATGGCTAAAGGCAAACAAACTTTCTCTTAACATTAAAAAAAAATAATTCATGGTATTTCACATGCCTCAAAAGGAAATCGAACTTCCTAATATAGAAATAGATGGGACAAATATTGAATGTGTATATGATTTTTTTATTTTTTAGGTATCGCTATAAACCAACACCTAAATTGGGACAGCCATATAAACAAAACAGCAAATAAAATCAATAAAATAATTTGAATTTTAAATAAACTTAAACATGTATTACCTAAGAATATATTATCTATAATGTATAATTCGTTCATTCGTCCCAAGATTAATTATGGCATATTCGTGTGGGGTCATCAAGCCCATTGTTTTTTTTTAAACTTCAAAAGAAAGCAGTGCGAATAGTTACTTCAAATAAATACAATTCTCACACAGATCCCGTCTTCAAAGAATGTAAATTTCTTTAGCTGGATCACATCTATAGACTCCAACAGCTCAAATTTTATTACAAATTGATCAACACGCTTATACCAGAATATTTCAGTCGTATTCCATACACATACAACTTTGCAATTCACCAATACAACACACGTGGTAAAAACAATTTATTTATTCCCAGAGTTAATCATCAATATGCAAAAAAGTACATCAGACACAACATTATACAAACTGTTAAAGGGAATAAAAACATATATTGCTTGAATTTATGTTATATTACATCCTGCTATCTATTTCCACGTCCACCAAGCAAAAAAAAGCAAAAAAATTCAATGAATTAGAAATTCCACGTTTTATGCTGTACATCCGGACATTTTCGAATATGCATATTTTTGGCGCGCTTTTCGGGATGCCGAGATGTGACGTCACTTATGACTCAAACTCGCATCAGGCCGACCCTTTCAATGCATTCAGAGCATGTTTACAAGTATAGCTTTTGGGTCGAAACGAGCGTCAGAATGAGTTATTGTGCAATGTTCCGACGTAATACAAACACTAGTCATCATAGAGGAACAAGCAGTTATCTTACGGTTCCACATGAATCCAATTTTATTCAAAACAACCTATGCGAATGGGCCTACATGTCGACTAGATTTCGCCGAGCTTGGGCTCGTTTTCAGAATAATTATATCGAATGCAACCAACGGGAGATAATGTACACCAATAAACATACATAGCAAACATATATTGTATCCAGCTACATAAAGTAACGTGTATAATCTCATAATATCACTAGAATATCGATATATGAAGGAGTTGTGTACAATTTACCATAACAACTTGAATCAGAGAGAGTTTCCGCTGGTCCCGCTAGCTCAGTGTGTAGGCGCGTTGGTTACTTTTCATTCGTTTTACAATCGGGCGACGCCGGTTCAATCCTGACAGCATGCAAACTATTTATTATGCTTACACTCTTTTTTTGATGTTTTCACGAAGTAATATAAACCAAATCATTTAGTATACTATGATGCACTGTTTGTAAATAATTTTTATTTTGTAGTAATTATTTATTTGCCACAAAAATAAAAATATGGTCATTATATAACGATGTTTCTAAATTTTATTTATTCAAACAAATATAATGTAATGGATATCTAATTTATTAATTGTAAATATATTGTACAGTAATATACTAATATTGTAATTATATATGTGAAAACAGATTGTGATCTGTCTGGATAAATACGATTTAGAAACATCGTTGTATATAATGACCATATTTTCATTTTTGAGGCGAATAAATAATTACTACAAAAATATTTAAAAATATTTACAAATAGTGCATCATAGTATACTAAATGATTTGGTTTATATTACTTCGTGAAAACATCAACAACAAAAGTGTAAAGAAAATCAATAGTTTGCATGCTGTCAGGATTGAACCTGCGTCGCCCGATTGTAAAACAGACGCAAATGAACCAACGCGTTTACCATCTGAGCTATTAAGGCCGACAGCAATTCGCTGACTGATTTCAGTTGTTGTGATAAATTGTACAACTCCTCCTTCATATATCGATATTCTAGTGATATTATGAGATTTTACACGTTACTTTCTGTAGCTGGATACGATATATGTTTGCTATGTATGTATATTGGTGTACATTATCTCCCGTTGGTTGCATTCGATATAATTATTCTGAAAACGAGCCCAGGGCCAAGCTCGGCGAAACCTAGTCGATTTATAGGCTCATTTGCATTCATTGTTTTGAATAAAATTGAATTCATGTGGAACCGTAAGATAACCGCTTGTTTTTCTATGATGACTAGTGTTTGTATTACATCGGATTATTGCATAACAACTCATTCTGACGCTCGTTTCGACCCCAACATTATCCATGTAAACATGCTCTGAATGCATAGAAAGGGTCGGCCTGCTGCGAGTGTGAGTCATGTGTGACGTTAAGATACCACGTGATCGCCTAGCTCATTAAATTTTTATTTTCCGCGGGAATCGCTACACAGACGGGTTTAAAATCGAATTTATGCTACAAATGTATTTTTCTGTATTTTTTAAATGTTCTCGAATGTTACATGCAATATTAAACTTTCTGTACACATGAAAAACGGATTTTAGCTAATGCCTTGTTTTTATTTCCTTTAACAATACTCCAAATATCATCCTTGGTAAAATGTGTACACATAGTTTAGGTTTTTTTCCACTTATACAACAAATTACCTTATCAAGAATTATGAATCATGTTGTCATTATTTCTAACTGTTACATCTGTCATTCTTAAACTAGTCATGACTGCATTTGTTTAAACTAATTTATGAATATACTATGTATACACATATATGTATATATATATAGATTAATCATATAATTATGTTACATCAGTAGGATGGCTCCCATGATAGCGGCATATAATTGTTTTAATGGGAGCCTCCCAGACCTTACAATGAATATTGTATAGTAGTTTATGTACTTATGATGGTCAAAATAAATACTGTCTGTCGGTCTGTCTATCTGTATGTCTGCCTGCCTGCCTGCCTGCCTGCCTGCCTGCCTGCCTGCCTGCCTGCCTGCCTGCCTGCCTGCCTGCCTGCCTGCCTGCCTGCCTGCCTGCCTGCCTGGCTGCCTGCCTGCTTTTCTGTCTTTCTGTCTGTCTGCCTTTCTGCCATTCTGCCTTTCTGTCTGTCTCCCTTTCTGCCTTTCTGTATGCGTGTGTGTGTGTGTGTGTGTGTGTGTGTGTGTGTGTGTGTGTGTGTGTGTGTGTGTGTGTGTGTGTGTGTGTGTGTGTGTGTGTGTGTGTGTGTGTGTGTGTGTGTGTGTGTGTGTGTGTGTGTGTGTGTGTGTAACCGTGCAAATACGTCATCTTACATCACCGTTATTCTTATTGCACCGACACTTATTTTGAGATGCAGCCGGAAAAGCAAGGGATCGTTTTGTTGATTTTGGAATTTTTCACACATTTGGGCGGCGCGCACGCATGCACACACGCACACACACACACAAACATGCACACACATACACGCGCGCACACTCGTACATACGCACTCCCCACTCGCACAACATTTTGTTTATTTAGGTGCGCTTATGGAGAACAGGGAGGCAAACACATTCGACTTCGCGTTCATAGACGCTAACAAGGAGCAGTACGACGAATACTACGAGTTGTGTCTGAAACTCGTCAGACCCGGCGGAATCATTGCATTGGATAACGTGAGTCTCCCCAACTCATGCGTGCTGTGTCATCATGTGGTAATATATGACGCACACATACACACGCAGATAATAATACGATACTGTAAATGCATGTCCTCACATGTGCCTAAGTCCACTCACCTCTTTCTAAGTACATTCGAGTCCTATTACTTCCGGTCTCATATCAACCGATTGGCAAATTTATAAAAATACAAAGTTATTTAAAGTAAATTTTTATTTTCTGGTGGCAAATCTCGTGGTCATCCATTCCACTGGTGGCTCATGTTAACTTGTGTTCGAAGCTGCTGTTGCTGCGGTTGTTGAATGTAATACAGTAATTGTCGACGTCAGACATTAAACGTTCAAGGGAACGAGTATAAATATAAAATTTCATAATTTAGATAATTGCAGCCCTTCGTCTTTTGTCCTTGGTAAGCTACTGTATATCCACTGGATATAAACAATTATAAGTAACGACATTATTTTTTCAACGTAAATACACCAGCAAATATTTTACTGATTCTACATATGTGTGCAGAATCACTATCAAACAAATCAACACACGCGCGCGCGCACAATTAACAACACATTTCTAAACATAAATTAAGCACATTCACTAACAATTAAATAAATATAAACGTATGTCGAGTGATTTATAGTTTACTTTAATTTACATAGATGGTGTGGGGAGGACGTGTCATTGACCCGAAGTATACCGACTCTTCGACCGAAAGCATTCGTGCACTTAACCGCAAGATGGCTGTCGACGAAAGAATCAACTTGAGCTTCGTCAACATTGGAGATGGCACCATGGTAGCCTTCAAGAAATAGCATCGTGAGACGTGACATAACCTCTTATATCACGCATAATAAAATGAATATGTTGTGATTATTTGGCTAATAAAATTTTGATGAATGATTGAATGCTTTTTATTTCAGGTACAAATCCCATAGTTCATGTACATTTAAGTAGCACATACAAATAGTAATAAAAGGTACACCATTAAAAAAATAAACAAAATATGGAAATGAATTAACCAAACTAATAAATTAAGAGATAAAAAGTATTAAAAATAGAATGAAAACTAAATAAAATAAATATGTAAAAATATATATAATATAGTTACTATTTTATAACATATAGAGATTTTGACCAGCAGGAACACGTGGGCACATTAACAGTTTCTCTACAGTTACACATCATAATATTTTATCATATTATTGTCAATATTAAGAACCCGTTTTCTGAAACTATTACCATGTTTGCGCAATAGGGCGTCAAATGAGTCAATGGCATTATTTACAAATGTACTACTCGCACTGTCCCATCGGCGGTATCCTAGGATCCGTCTATGCATATTGTTGAACGCGAAATAGATGCTCTTGTTGAAATGTACCCAGATTTCGGAACAGTAAATTGAACAACAATATGCATGGAACAGATGAAGTTTAACACCGATGGAACAATTATGGAATTTTCCGATGATGCTGTTGGACCTGGCATGAAAGCTGCGCAGGTGTCTTAGCATATCTTCATCATCCTTCACGTTTGTTAGATTCACAGAAACAAATGTTCGCGTTCGCATAATCACTGGACGCAGAGTGTTCGTCCGACGGCGTCGCCATCGTTAGTGCGCGTGTTGCTCAACGTTGCTGGTGATGTTTACGTGGGCGATAATTGGTTCACTTGCCGAACAACGTCGAGGCGAATTCAAAGAAGCCGTCTATAAAATGAAGATGCTCTATTTATCATATTCGTGATCTTCTCCGTATTCGCCAGTATATGTCATGTTCTGTTGCTAAAACTATTGCAACAGCGCTTGTTAAAATCGACGTCTATAAACGGCAACTTCGTGCACGAATGTGACAATCATTTTTTCCCGCCTACGATTTTTGAGACGTTGTATACCATTAGTACAATGTCTTAGTTATGTATGATATATATGTATTTGTACGCTGTGGTTTCGTGACATTCCCAGCAAACACATAATGTTCTGCTAACGTTAGCACAATGTTATATTTAGGTTACGGAATTGTGTTTTTCATATATGACGTTTCACGGTGGTAAACATGTTTTCTACATCATCAGTGTCAGGATATAAACGTCGTTATAGGAAATAAACAGTATGTTTAAAAAGAAATGCATGTAATAATAGTCTAGGAACGTTCGCAGAACGTTCGAGGAACGTAACGCTTGTAACGTTATGAGAACGTTATGAGAACGTTATGAGAACGTTACTAGAACGTTCTGACACAATGTTTGAAGAACGTTCGTAGAACGTTCGTGGAAAGTAACGCTTCAATAACGTACTGAGAACGTTACTAGAACGTTCTGACACAATGTACATTTTATTACTAAACGTAAGTAAATAAATGGCGTATACACTCAATCATTTTCGGTCAATAAATGGGGATATCGTGGACTGTGTTTTTTTATATCTGCTAATGGCAGGAACGTTCGTAGAACGTTCGTAGAACGTAACGCTTCAATAACGTTATGAGAACGTTACTGGAACGTTCTGACACAATGTTCGAAGAACGTTCGTGGAACGTAACGCTTCAATAACGTTATGAGAACGTTCTGACACAATGTACAGTTCATTACAATACGCAAGTAAGTTAATGGTGTACTATGCTATATGCCCAATCATATTCGGTCAAGACATGGGGATATCATGGTCAGTTAGTTTCAAATGAGTAGTCAGTCATAAAATATATTCCTAAAGTTGTAAAAACGTTCTGAGAACGTTTCGCGACACTGGAACTTTGCATTTAATTAATCTCGTTCCGAAGCTGTTTGAGTTTTTTTGGCAAGCCTCAATTGGAGGTTTTGTCTCCCCAGACTACCCAGTAAACAAGGAACCAATTTTGAACCAGTGTAACAAGTGTCTTTCTAACTGGTATGGCTCCACCAGTACGTGTATAATTAATTCACATGTATTCACGTGAATGCACGTGCATCTTCATCAATTCACGGATTGTACTGAAGAAACTGCTATGGTTGTAGCGGAACGCGTATTCACGTGAATTCACGTTTTAAAATTTCAAGTGTCGAACTGGGGAAACCTATACGATTCTAGCTGCACGTCTATTCAGGTGAATAATTCACTTATTTTTTCAGATGTGGAACTGGAGAAAATGGCAGTTTTACCCGTACACATATTCACGTGAATTAATTCGTGTTTTTTTTTTCTCGTGCAGAACTGGATAAATTAATTGGACGGTCCTATACTTACGTGTATTCACGTGAATGCACGTGTTCATTCATGTGCGGCCCTAGGAAGGCGTGTTTATTCATTTGCACTCTTGCACTGATCAGTTTTGTAACTTTAATAATTAGCATGAACATTAAACGGATCACGTGAAATAAGGTCAACTTATGGTACGGACTCTCACACATCCGTAATGGTGAAAAGGTAAATTGACTGTGTAACAACAGTAAAAAGATCACTCGTCCAGTCTAATGAACCTCGATCTGCACCCATAAGGTAATTTTATAAATATAAATAAGTGACAAATTGAAACACTGTAAAAAACAGAACACATTATAAACATGTTTTCATTTACGTAGTTGGTATTCTTTCAGTTATCTTGATTAGCGAAGCCTGCGAATCCTAGATTGATGGGAGTTTACAACCTCCGTGCAACTAGTGGCCATTTCGGGTTAGGGGTTGTTTGGAAAACAGATTAATCTTGGGGTGGTTCCCATCCCGGCAGTAGACTATACATGTGTATTCAATATGGGATACCCAGCGTCCAACAATACTGCCAGTCAGTGAATCCATGTTCTGTCGGGCATGTACATATGCCTAAGCTTTAATTTGACTATTATATTAGACATACATACATATGTAATATTTCGTATTATCCTTTATAATTATAATATCATCGTTGGACGTCTCCTCGTATTCAAGGATGGCATTTATCGTCCCGTTCTTATCTTCCTATTTGTCGTGCGTATGTTGGCCCATCCCAGCGGGCAGGCACACGACGTTCTTAGACGTGCTTAATGGTATTTTGGTATTTGCAGATGACATATCACAATGGCGTATAAAGGCACATATGTTAGACATATTTTTATTGCCATCTATATGGGGTTTGTTAGACATTTTTCTTTTGGCAGCAAAGTCATACGGAAGAATTGACATATGTTATACATAGTTTTATTGATAAGAAAATTACAGTGAACAGCTAGATTACCTTTTCCCATCTCATCGTGATATAAAATCGATTGTCATTCCATTGACCTAGCAACAACTAAGGTCCGTCAAACCGTCAAAGTGGTTGCCGAATATTAGCAGCTGTCGGACATTCTGTTGTACATTCTGTTGAAATTCAGGCTTGAATATTTAGTTGTCATTGACGGGGCCTCATATATATATATATATATAGGATGTGGTGGATTGGGGCTTAGGTCATGTGGAGCGGAGTAGCGCAGCGGGAAGAGCTCCAAACTTTCGACTGAGAGAACGCGGGTTCGAATCCTGCGGCGGTGTCGAACCTTGGGCAAGTTCGTTTACTCTACATTGCTTCAGTTCACTCAGCTGTGTGAATGAGTAACATTAATTGCAGCGTGGCTGAATGCTACCCAGAGAAGTCAAGATGGTGTTCGATTGAATAGGTCTGCCAGGGAGTAAAGTGTAAAATCCTGAGGACTGGATACTGCGCTATATAAGAACTTACTTTTTTATAGGTACATCATTACACACTCAAACACACACCCACATACACGCGAGCACACACGCGCGCGCGCGCGCGCATACGCACACACAAAGACGAATAAGGTGATGAAAATCATGATTATCAATAATTAGGATGGTGATGATGTAGAATGGTGATGATGATTGATGGTATTGACAATTAACATGAAGAAGAGATCGATAACGGTGATGCATATGAAGATTATAATGATTCAGATGAAGACGACAACGAAGAAGATGAAATGAAGGTCAGATTATTATTATGATAATAATCCAAACACTACATGATAGATAAACATGTTTCACCCTTGTAAACACTGAGTGTATCATCAATACCATGTTAAAACCTGCGCAAAATCTGCTAATCAGTCAAATTGAAAACTGTCCCAGCAGAAACCCAGTACAAACACACGACCAATAAGGTCATTTTGTTCACACAAGAATCGAATTCTAGCCACTGGCGTTTGTTTCGTATCGATTGGTCCACTGGGTAAAAAAAACGAAACCCTAGAGTTTATCTATGAACCCTATGTTTAAAAACTGCATCTATTGCATCCACCAACCATTGACACAACGTCCCCCGCGAAATAAAGATCACGTCCATCACACGCAAGTGACATATGCACAGGCGCGCCAGTATAACTTTCAAATGGGATGCGTCAATACTTCGCGGGGAATTATGGAAAACATGGGTGGGGATTTTCAACCGAAATATTATATTTTGGTGCGAGAATGATTCGGTTCACTTTTGTACAACATAATATTTATGTATACTATTCAAAAAGTACTTATACTCTCGCTGTTGTTCTCATAAACATATTTCTTTTTACAACAAAGTATATTCGTACTAGAATGTACATTTCGGCTAAAACAATATTTATATTATAAAACATATCCATAACTGTTATCTTCTTTCATCGCCAAAGTAGGTAATGTGTGAATAATTTATGACAATTACCCATAATCAATTTAATAAAAAGTGCACTCATTTGTTTAACTTGTCAAGAGGTATGTACTATTTGTTTAACATCTGAACTCTAACTAACCAAAACCAGTTGCCGGGCCGACATTGTTGTCGTTAAAATTACGGAGGACCAATAACTTATGGACGATGTCATTTAGCAATTATACTAATTTCTTTATTATACATATATATATATATATCTGTGGGGCGCTGGATCTGCAGATCTTCATGTAATCTATATACATAAATTAAGAAAGAAGTAGTCCATATGCTGGGCACGTTTGCTGACGTATAAACGGGATATTCGTTCATTGGTAACAATGCTATTTTTTGTTCCAATCCAACAATGTTATAACTTGTGGTGTGTAGGCCTATGTATTTCACATTTGCAATTTTAAAACCAAATCAAACCAGATTTATATACACAACACAACTTAGACTGGTTTATCTCTAAAATTAGAATCAGGCACTGGCGAGTATTGGCGAGTTGAAGGCCACAGCAGTGGCACTGATAAAGTGATTCCGTCATTCGTCTAGCCAAAGGCATCGTTTTAGCACTGACCAGCCACATACCAATCTGCAACCACATTATTGTTGGCAGCTAATTTTTCATAGACGTTAAGGCGCTGGGCTGCTGTGTACATGCGATATGCCATATATTCAACGCCCAAAATACCGATAATCAGGTTTGGAAGACGAAGGCATTTGTGAAAGGGAAACGAAGGGAACACACCGTTTGAATTGAGAGGTATGTACTATGCTATCTATATATATTGATATCGTTGCTGTTCTAACTAGATCTGAGACTAAATTCGTCCATTGTCTAGTTCAGTGATATCGCATTGTCACGGAATTGCGCGACGCAAGAACTACTTAGGAAATGTCATTTACATATGGGTACTTGTGTTTGTTTACTTCCGCTAAAACTTCGCCCTGTTTTATTATTTCCTATACGGTTGGACTCGTCTATTACCTGTTAACATCCGGGTACACAATATTCTGTCACGTGTTTGCTTCCAAGGTTATGGCCCCCTACGGTGTCCTTCATATCAACATCTGGCAACGTCTTAACTCCCTATATGGTTGTGTCCACGGGTAATTTTTGTCGACAATTTATCTTTATGATCATACAACTTGTCACCTTACTTCCTATCACGTAACTTCTTGTCATTGTTTCCCACCGGTCCTTGTATCACCGTACTCTAACACCGGTGTACTATTCCCATGCATTCTTTAATATTTTTAAATATTGAAATATTCTTGCAGAACTACATTGAAGGCCCGCTACCAGCAAAGCGGCAACGAATGGTCTCTGTGTCGACAGAGACGATTAACGACAACGGGACAGCATCGACACCAACTTCCGTTCCTAAAGACGTCACAACTACCCACGCTGTCAATGTCACAACTTCTACCCATGCTATCAATGTCGCAACTTCCGCTCCTGACTTTGCTGGTCCGAACTTTACCATTGATTTCCCTGTGACCAACATGAAGAAGACGCTTGCACGTCACATAGCATGTAGCATCTTTGAACTCTCAAGACGACCATGCCGTGGTTACGAGATAGACCATCCTAGTAAATTTCATCACGATTGTATGTTATCTGATGACATTCAAATTTGCATGCACTTTGGCGAGGCTGTGGAGGCCATTAATTCAACTGCAGAGGTGAAAGACTGTTTGTGTGTTTTGTTAGTCGCAGGTGTGAAGCTATCCGACGTGACATTCAAACAGTTGTGTAATATCAATACTTGGTTGCAAGACGCCGTTTCGAAACAGTGGCGAAACACTATGAAACATATGGTTCTGACAGTAATGGAGGGTGACCTGTAAAGTACTTTCTTTTGTCTTGTACACGATTAAACTTTATTGTCTAGTATCTGGTTCTTGTAGTTATGGAGCGTGACATGTAAATACGTTTGTGTTGTTCACGAATAAACTGTGCAAACCTCATCTTGTGGTTTTTTTATAGTGTAATGCAAAGCATATGTTGGGAACCTTACTAATAGTCTTGCACTTCACAACTAAAGATATACTATCGGCATTGTCAATATTAGCGTCATCGATTTGCATAAAACAGGTTCGTGTACGATACGCAAGACACATGAACAGAATCATGGATCAATCTTAACCAAACTAAGAGGACTACGGAACTTGTACGTTCTATGAATTGAACTTAGACCAACTAGTCGGACAAACGAAACACTACACTTTGACCAACAGGCTGCACGAACCAAACTATAGACACGAGTTGTACAAACGAAACACTAAACTTAACCAAACTAAGACGACTACGGAACTTGTACGTTGTACGAATTGAACTTAGACCAACTAGTCGGACAAACGAAACACTATACTTTGACCAACACGCTGCATGAACCAAACTATAGACACGAGTTGTACAAACGAAACAATAAACTTAGCCCAACAGGTTGTACGAATTGAACTCAGATCAACTACTCACAAACGAAACACAACACTTTGACCAACATGCTACACGAACCAAACTATTGACACGAGTTGTAAAAACGAAACACTAAACGTAGCCGAACACGAGGCACGAATTGAACTATAGACACGAGTTGTACAAACGAAACACTATACTTTGCACCGAACACGTGGCACGAATTGAACTTAGACCAACTAGTCGGACAAACGAAACACTAAACTTAGCCGAACACGTGGCACGAATTGAACTTAGACCAACTAGTTGGACAAACTAAACACTATACTTTGACCAACACGCTGCATGAACCAAACTATAGACATGAGTTGTACAAACGAAACACTAAACTTAGCCGAACACGTGGTACGAATTGAACTTAGACCAACTAGTCGGACAAACGAATCACTAAACTTAACCCAACAGGTTGCACAAATTGAACTTAGACCAACTAGTCGGACAAACGAAACACTACACTTTGACCAACACGCTGCACGAATTGAATTTAGACCAACTAGTCGGACAAACGAAACCAACGCCGCACGAATCAAACTATAGACACGAGTTGTACAAACGAAACACTAAACTTAGCCCAACAGGTTGCACAAATTGAACTTAGACCAACTAGTTGGACAAACGAAACACTAAACTTAGTCCAACAGATTGTACAAATTGAACTTAGACCAACTAGTCGGACAAACGAAACACTATACTTTGACCAACACGTTGCACGAACCAAACTATAGATAAGAGTTGTACAAACGAAACACTAAACTTAGCCGAACACGTGGTACAAATTGAACTTAGACCAACTAGTCGGACAAACGAACCACGACACTTTGACCAACACGCTGCACGAACCAAACTATAGATAAGAGTTGTACAAACGAAACACTAAACTTAGCCGAACACGTGGTACAAATTGAACTTAGACCAACTAGTCGGACAAACGAAGCACTACACTTTGACCAACATGCTGCACGAACCAAACTATAGACAAGAGTTGTACAAACGAAACACTAAACTTAGCCGAACATGTGGCACAAATTGAACTTAGACCAACTAGTCGGACAAACGAAGCACTACACTTTGACCAACACGCTGCACGAACCAAACTATAGACAAGAGTTGTACAAACGAAACACTAAACTTAGCCGAACACGTGGTACGAATTGAACTTAGACCAACTAGTCGGACAAACGAAACACTATACTTTGACCAACACGCTGCACGAACCAAACTATAGACACGAGTTGTACAAACGAAACACTAAACTTAGCCGAACATGTGGCACTAATTGAACTTAGACCAATTAGTTGGACAAACGAAGCACTACACTTTGACCAACACGCTGCACGAACCAAACTATAGACAAGAGTTGTACAAACGAAACACTAAACTTAGCCGAACACGTGGTACGAATTGAACTTAGACCAACTAGTCGGACAAACGAAACACTATACTTTGACCAACACGCTGCAAGAATCAAACTATAGACCAGAGTTGTACAAACGAAACACTAAACTTAGCCCAACAGGTTGTACGAATTGAACTTAGACCAACTAGTCGGACAAACGAAACACTATACTTTGACCAACACGTTGCACGAATCAAACTATAGACACGAGTTGTACAAACGAAACACTAAACTTAGCCGAACACTTGGCACGAATTGAACTTAGACCAACTAGTCGTACAAATGAAACACTAAACTTAGCCCAACAGGTTGCACAAATTGAACTTAGACCAACTAGTTGGACAAACGAAACACTAAACTTAGTCCAACAGATTGTACAAATTGAACTTAGACCAACTAGTCGGAAAAAACGAAACACTATACTTTGACCAACACGCTGCACGAACCAAACTATAGACACGAGTTGTACAAACGAAACACTAAACTTAGCCGAACACGTGGTACGAATTGAACTTAGACCAACTAGTCGGACAAACGAAACACTATACTTTGACCAACAGGCTTCACGAACCAAACTATAGACAAGAGTTGTACAAACGAAACACTAAACTTAGCCGAACACGTGGTACGAATTGAACTTAGACCAACTAGTAGGACAAACGAAACACTATACTTTGACCAACACGCTGCACGAATCAAACTATAGACCTGAGTTGTACAAACGAAACACTAAACTTAGCCGAACATGTGGCACAAATTGAACTTAGACCAACTAGTCGGACAAACGAACCACTACACTTTCACCAACACGCTGCACGAACCAAACTATAGACAAGAGTTGTACAAACGAAACATTAAACTTAGCCGAACACGTGGTACAAATTGAACTTAGACCAACTAGTCGGACAAACGAAGCACTACACTTTGACCAACACGCTGCACGAACCAAACTATAGACAAGAGTTGTACAAACGAAACACTAAACTTAGCCGAACATGTGGCACAAATTGAACTTAGACCAACTAGTCGGACAAACGAAGCACTACACTTTGACCAACACGCTGCACGAACCAAACTATAGACCAGAGTTGTACAAACGAAACACTAAACTTAGCCGAACACGTGGTACAAATTGAACTTAGACCAACTAGTCGGACAAACGAAACACTATACTTTGACCAACACGCTGCACGAACCAAACTATAGACAAGAGTTGTACAAACGAAACACTAAACTTAGCCGAACACTTGGCACGAATTGAACTTAGACCAACTAGTCGTACAAATGAAACACTAAACTTAGCCCAACAGGTTGCACGAATTGAACTTAGACCAACTAGACGGACAAACGAAACACCAAGCCTAACGGGTTACCGCGTGAGATTCCACCGATTTGGTGGAATTTCACCCGAATAGACAGGTTATCGCGTTAAATCCCTCCTCTTTAAGGCAATTCGACGCGATATTGCGTCAAATCCCTCCTCTTTAAGGCAATTCGACGGGTTATCGCGTCAAATCCCTCCTCTTTAAGGGAATTCGACAGGTTATCGCGTCAAATCCCTCCTCTTTAAGGCAATTCGATGGTTATCGCGTCAAATCCCTCCTCTTTCAGGCAATTCGACAGTTTATCTCGTGACATCCCACCTCTTTCAGACAAGTCGACAGATTATCGCGTGACATCTCACCTCTTTCATGGAATTCGACAGTTTATCGCGTGACATCTCACCTCTTTCATGCAATTCGACTGTTTATTGCGTGACATCTCACCTCTTTCAGACAATTCGTCAGTTTATCGCGTGACATCTCTACCAAACTTAGCGTACGAGACTACGGCCGAGACATTGCATGACACTACGGACGAGACATCGCATGAGACTACTTGTTCCAAGAACCATTCCGTTCTTTACATTTGAACAGTAAACACGTATATAATGAGCTTATGGACTAGTCTACCAGCTACCAACAAGCCTACATCATCATCATCACGTGCAGCCTTCTAGTACCCAGATTGCAAGAGACATTTCACACGTCGAGACAACTTGAAAAGACAGAGTGTCCTCAGTCGCGGTGCACTGTAGACAAACGCTACGTTGCTGAAATCACTTGTCCTGGCGCTCACTACGACATCTGTGTAACACCAAACACTTATACCAAAGAATGACAAGAACCAAACTTGTCGGACAAATAAAACACCAAACACTTAAATCAACGAGCGACAAGAACCAAACATCACATACGATCATATGTTCGGATTCACATCCAACGAGACGACCATAGGACTTGTATGAGGTATCGCTTCTTTTAAAGGAAAACATATGTCTTTACAACGTAACAATTCTATATTTACAAATAGTGCGAGCGATCAGACACGATACGACCTTCTCGAGAGTCGAAAAAGGAAAGACCAGAATCGTCGGAAGTACGGTATATACACTAGTTTTCGGGGTCATCTCATTTGCATAACCAATCAGACCGAACGTACATCACGTGACTTCCCTTAACACAAAAACCGTGCATGTTCATGAGAGAGGCGACATCCGACGCCACTCAACGGACACCAATGTAATTAGTCAGAGTATTGCCATCTACCGGCCGTGATAGATCTCTATTCGTTGACACACTTCCAGGAATACCGTAAGCATAGAGGCCGCCATGACAGTCAACGAATAGAGATCTATCATGGCCGGTAGATGGCAATACTCTGACTAATTACATTGGTGTCCGTTGAGTGGCGTCGGGAACCATGATGGTCACCTCTTTGAGTGAAGTCCTGTCAGGTGGTTGTCCTTACATGTTATTGACATAGTCGTTTTCGATCATAGCAGTTTTCAAATTCGCTTGCTATGGCAGCCTCTACTAGGAACGCTACGTCGGAAGTGATGTCGCACCGGAAGTTACTTGACTGTCATGGCGGCCTCTATGCTTCCGGTATTCCCGGAAGTGTGTCAACGAATAGAGATCTATCATGGCCGGTAGATGGCAATACCCTGACTAATTACATTGGTGTCCGTTGAGTGGCGTCGGATGTCGCCTCTCTCATGAACGTGCACAGTTTTTGTGTTAAGGGAAGTCACGTGATGTACGCTAGGTCTGATTGGTTATGCAAATGAGATAACGCCGAAAACTAGTGTATATACCGTACTTCCGACGATTCTGGTCTTTCCTGTTTCGACTCTCGAGAAGGTCGTATCGTGTCTGATCGCTCGCACTATTTGTAAATATAGAATTGTTACGTTGTAAAGACGGATGTTTCATATACATATCTTTTCCGTTTAAAGAAGCGATACCTCATACACGTCCTATGGTCGTCTCGTTGGATGAGAATCCGAACAGATGATCGTCTCTTGACATGAAGGTATGTGATGTTTGGTTCTTGTCGCTCGTTGATCTAATTGTTTGGGGTTTCATTTGTCCGACAAGTTTGGTTCTTGTCATTCTTTGGTATAAGTGTTTGGTGTTACACAGCTGTCGTAGTGAGCGCCAGGACAAGTGATTTCAGCAACGTAGCGTTTGTCTACAGTGCACCGCGACTGAGGACACACTGTCGTTTCAAGTTGTCTCGACGTGTGAAATGTCTCTTGCAATCTGGGGACTGGAAGGCTGCACGTGATGATGATGATGTAGGCTTGTTGGTAGCTGGTAGACTAGTCCATAAACTCAAGATGTACGTGTTTACTGTTCAAATGTAAAGAACGGAATGGTTCTTAGAACTCGTAGTCTCATGCGATGTCTCGTCCGTAGTCTGATGCAATGTCTCGGCCGTAGTCTCGTACGCTAAGTTTGGTAGAGATGTCACGCGATAAACTGACGAATTGTCTGAAAGAGGTGGGATGTCACGCGATAAACTGTCGAATTGCCTTAAAGAGAAGGGATTTGACGCGAAAACCCGTCGAATTGCCTTAAAGAGGAGGGATTTGACGCGATAACCCGTCGAATTGCCTTAAAGAGGAGGGATTTGACGCAATATCGCGTCGAATTGCCTTAAAGAGGAGGGATTTGACGCGATAACCTGTCTATTCGGGTGAAATTCAACCAAATCGGTGGAATCTCATGCGTTAACCCGTTAGGTTTGGTGTTTCGTTTGTCCGACTAGTTGGTCTAAGTACAATTCGTGCAACCTGTTGGGCTAAGTTTAGTGTTTCGTTTGTACGACTAGTTGGTCTAAGTTCAATTCGTGCCACGTGTTCGGCTAAGTTTAGTGTTTCGTTTGTACAACTCGTGTCTATAGTTTGATTCGTGCAACGAGTTTGTCAACGTATAGTGTTTCGTTTGTCCGAATAGTTGGTCTAAGTTCAATTCGTACAACCTGTTGGGCTAAGTTTAGTGTTTCCTTTGTACAACTCGTGTCTATAGTTTGATTCGTGCAGCGTGTTGGCCAAAGTATATTGTTTCGTTTGTCCGACTAGTTGGTCTAAGTTCAATTTGTGCAATCTGTTGGGCTACGTATAGTGTTTCGTTTGTCCGACTAGTTGGTCTAAGTTCAATTCGTACCACGTGTTCGGCTAAGTTTAGTGTTTCGTTTGTACAACTCGTGTCTATAGTTTGATTCGTGCAGCGTGTTGGTCAAAGTATAGTGTTTCGTTTGTCCGAATAGTTGGTCTAAGTTCAATTCGTACAACCTGTTGGGCTAAGTTTAGTGTTTCCTTTGTACAACTCGTGTCTATAGTTTGATTCGTGCAGCGTGTTGGCCAAAGTATATTGTTTCGTTTGTCCGACTAGTTGGTCTAAGTTCAATTTGTGCAATCTGTTGGGCTACGTATAGTGTTTCGTTTGTCCGACTAGTTGGTCTAAGTTCAATTCGTACCACGTGTTCGGCTAAGTTTAGTGTTTCGTTTGTACAACTCGTGTCTATAGTTTGATTCGTGCAGCGTGTTGATCAAAGTATAGTGTTTCGTTTGTCCGACTAGTTGGTCTAAGTTCAATTCGTACCACGTGTTCGGCTAAGTTTAGTGTTTCGTTTGTACAACTCGTGTCTATAGTTTGGTTCATGCAGCGTGTTGGTCAAAGTGTAGTGTTTCATTTGTCCAACTAGTTGGTCTGTGTTGAATTCGTGCCACGTGTTCGGCTAAGTTTAGTGTTTCGTTTGTACAACTCGTGTCTATAGTTTGGTTCGTGCAGCGTGTTGGTCAAAGTATAGTGTTTCGTTTGTCCGACTAGTTGGTCTAAGTTCAATTTGTACAATCTGTTGGGCTAAGTTTAGTGTTTCGTTTGTCCAACTAGTTGGTCTAAGTTCAATTTGTGCAACCTGTTGGGCTAAGTTTAGTGTTTCGTTTTGTACAACTCGTGTCTATAGTTTGATTCGTGCGGCGTTGGTTTCGTTTGTCCGACTAGTTGGTCTAAGTTCAATTCGTGCAGCGTGTTGGTCAAAGTGTAGTGTTTCGTTTGTCCGACTAGTTGTTCTAAGTTCAATTTGTGCAACCTGTTGGGCTAAGTTTAGTTATTCGTTTGTCCGTCTAGTTCGTCTAAGTTCAATTCGTACCACGTGTTCGGCTAAGTTTAGTGTTTCGTTTGTACAACTCATGTCTATAGTTTGGTTCATGCAGTGTGTTGGTCCAAGTGTAGTCCTTCGTTTGTCCAACTAGTTGGTCTGAGTTCAATTCGTGCCACGTGTTCGGCTAAGTTTAGTGTTTCATTTGTCCGACTAGTTGGTCTATGTTCAATTTGCGCCACGTGTTCGGCTAAATTTAGTGTTTCGTTTGTCCGACTAGTTGGTCTAAGTTCAATTCGTGCCACGTGTTCAGCTAAGTTTAGTGTTTCGTTTGGACAACTCCTGTCTATAGTTTGGTTCGTGTAGCGTGTTGGTCAAAGTGTAGTGTTTCGTTTGTCCGACTAGTTGATCTGAGTTCAATTCGTACAACCTGTTGGGCTAAGTTTAGTGTTTCGTTTGTACAACTCGTGTTTATAATTTGGTTCGTGCAACGCGTTGGTCAAAGTATAGTGTTTCGTTTGTCCGACTAGTTGGTCTAAGTTCAATTCGTACAACGTACAAGTTCCGTAGTCGTCTTAGTCTGGTTAAGTTTAGTGTTTCTTTTGTACAACTCGTGTTTATAGTTTGGTTCGTTCAGCGTGTTGGTGAAAGTGTAGTGTTTCGTTTGTCCGACTAGTTGGTCTAAGTTCAATTCATACAACGTACAAGTTCCGTAGTCGTCTTAGTTTGGTCAAGATTGATCCATGATACTGTTCATGTGTCTGGCATATCGTACACGAACCTGTTTTACGCAAATCGATGACGCTAATATTGACAATGCCGATAGTATATCTTTAGTTGTGAAGTGTAAGACTATTAGTAAGATTCCCAACATATGCTTTGCATTCCACTTTGAAAAAGACACAATATGAGGTTTGCACAGTTTATTCGTGAACAACACAAACGTATTTACATATCACGCTCCGTAACTACAAGAACCTGATACTAGACATTGATACAGAGTCTTGCAAATTTTAATCGTGTACAAGACAAAAGAAAGGTCTTTACAGGTCACCCTCCATTAATGTCAGAACCATATGTTTCATAGTGCTTCGCCACTGTTTCGAAACGGCGTCTTGCAAACCAAGTATTGATATTACACAACTGTTTGAATGTCACGTCGGATAGCTTCACACCTGCGACTAACAAAACACACAAACAGTCTTTCACCACTGCAGTTGAATTAATGGCCTCCACAGCCTCGTCAAAGTGCATGCAAATTTGAATGTCATCAGATAACATACAATCGTGATGAAATTTACTAGGATGGTCTATCTCGTAACCACGGCATTGTCGTCTTGATAGTTCAAAGATGCTACATGCTATGTGACGTGCAAGCGTCTTCTTCATTTCTGTCACAGGAAAATCAATGGTAAAGTTCAGACCAACAAAGTCAGGAGCGGAAGTTGCGACATTGACAGCATGGGTAGAACTTGTGACATTGACAGAGTGGGTAGTTGTGACGTCGTTAGGAACGGAAGTTGGTGTCGATGCTGTCCCGTTGTCGTTAATCGTCTCTGTCGACACAGAGACCATTCGTTGCCGCTTTGCTGGTAGCGGGCCTTCAATGTAGTTCTTCAAGAATATTTCAATAATATTTAAAAATAATAAAGAATGCATGGGAATAGTACACCGTTGTTAGAGTACGGTGATACAAGGACCGGTGGGAAACAATGACAAGAAGTTACGTGATAGGAAGTAAGGTGACAAGTTGTATGATCATAAAGATAAATTGTCGACAAAAATTACCCGTGGACACAACCATATAGGGAGTTAAGACGTTGCCAGATGTTGATATGAAGGACAACGTAGGGGGCCATAACCTTGGAAGCAAACACGTGACAGAATATTGTGTACCCGGATGTTAACAGGTAATAGACGAGTCCAACCGTATAGGAAATAATAAAACAGGGTGAAGTTTTAGCGGATGTAAACATATACAGGGACGCCATTTTGACGGAAGGTATGGGGACGCCATTTTATGGAAAGTATAGACAGGGGGACGAGATTTTAGGTGAAAGTATATAGTAAAACAATATAAAATATAACTCACCACAAGCGCGTCCAGCTCGGCATCCTCGGCCTCCCTCTTCCTCACACGGGTACAACATCCGCTGACAATGTGTCGTTTCAAGGAGTCCCGTCGCGTGAAATGGGTCTTACATAGTGGGCAGGTAAATGGGGCCATGGCGGGTGGTGATGGTCTCGCAGCCGGTAGGAGCTCCTCGTCAGCAGCATCCGTTCGAACCATGATATACATATCAGAGGCCACTTAACCATGTCGTTCGCATTGCAAATGTCCCGTATCGTCGACAATCATACGCTTCTTGCAGTATCTGCACCCGACGTAGAAGAGAGTATGCTTGCGTACTTTGTCCATAAGGAAACCTCTGACCTTGATAAAAGGGTCGGCGCTTACCGTTGATTCTATAGTTGGGACGTTCACTACGTCCACTACGTCCACGACCTCTGGTTCCAATGGCGGAGAAGGACGGTTGGTCACCGGCATGATGGGTTGGCTCATTGGCCCGTTCTCATCGCTCGAGTCTGCTGCATCGCGAGGGCGGTAATAGGGTATCTTCAACGTGATGTTATTAGCCATGGTGTCGTCGTGATACGAATGACGGTTCGACTGGTAGAGTTCCGCGTTTATGTAGTTAGTGAATGTGCCGAAAGGTCACGTGGGCGTGCCGATCGAGCACAGACCTCAGAGTAGAAATTATAGGTACAGACTGTAGAGTGGATCATTGATGTTTGGTTTGATTGCCGGAGCTGGTGACAAAAACGAAATAGTACAAAAAAATTGACAAACACATATTTGTTAATACAGGAAGCAGTTGACGTATGCAAGTAATAAGAGACATTGATAGGGAAAAATTTACAAACAGGGCGATAGGAAGGTCGTATATCTGTATGGTAACCAGAAATGACATAATTTGACTTATTTTACTAGTTCTCTGCCAATTCGTCAGGATTGAACCTATTTTATGGTTGTAAATGCATAGGCTAGGAGAGGCCTACACCTAAACAAATGAGAACAACCTATGGGACATAAGAAAAGACACCATTGCGCATGCGCAATGACATATTTAATGACGTCTTTGACCTATTTAACGACGTCACTGACCTAATTTTAGAGTAAAAAGAGAAAAAAGAAACAAGAGACACGAATCTAAGCAGTACTCATATATTTAGTTCAACACTTGTCCGCCAGGGATGATGTTTGTAGTTCATGATCTATCCGTCAGGGGGCTCCATTGCACGAAAGCGCGCAAGAGACACGAATTTTGGCACTACTCATATATTTAGTTCACCCCTTGTCCGCCAGGTGGTGGTGTTTTAGTTCACGACCTATTCGTTAGGGGAAATTTAGTTTATAAAAATTCCGCCAGGTGGCGCCACTGGGCAAACTAAGAAGCACGAATTTTGCAGTACTGAACTTTGGTTCATATATTTAGTTCGTAAAAATTCCACCAGGGGTGGTATTTTAGTCCACTGCTTATCCGCCAGGGAGCGCCATTTGACCTTTGCCCTTGGCCTACATCCGGGTACTTGACCTTGATCTACATCCGGGTACTTGACCTTTGAGCTTGACCTTTCCCTGACCTACATCCGGGTACTGTTGCACTTGCACAACGGAAAACGGATAGCATGCGCGCTGGACCACCTACTATACTACTCACGACCGCAGCGGTGCAGAATAGCGGAAACCGGGTCGCTATTTGGGCTTCAAAAATCCGCTAAGTCTAAGACACAATATTTTCGTAATATAAACATGACTGGGATGATGTTGAATGATGGAACTAACGCTCTAAGGTATCAAATTTAGGCAAAACTCAAGTTATCACGGCGAAATCGAGATGGGTCCGGATTCACGTGAGCCTATATTATATACGAGTAATACTGTGGCATATAATATAGGCTATCAACAAATAGTTGGCCGAAATAAATTATACCGGTATACTGAGCATCGGAAACTAGACTAGTATTTCCAATTCCAGTTGAGTGACTCGCTAACACCGAGTAGCAGTGACAGGGAAGAGTGGGTCTGTAGAAACATGTTGTAGAAGCCATCTTTGTGACAGCAGGACTTAATTAGAATAAAGACATAACTCCATAGACTTTTGTATATATGTTGAATAGGTTAAACTAGTTAATACACACTAACTAATAAGTAGGTAGGTCCCATTAACACATCTGTAATTGTAATTGCAATGACAAATGAAAAGTAATTGTAATTAATTATTGTAAGTGGACCCAGCCCTGCGGACAGAACTAAACAAAGACAATTGATTGAAAAAAAAATATTGAGCAAATAGATTCCACAAAGCATGCTGACCAGTGCTTAATTGCATTAGGTAGAATGGTCTCTATTGACCCTTGGACAGTGACATATGGTAATCCACCGTCTGAGAAACCAGTAGTAGTGGACACAGCCAGCCAAGTGTGCATTAAAAAAATAGTGTGGGGACCTGAATTGTTTTAATGCGTTACAACTTACCAGGTAAAATAAAATAACATTCAAATTGTGTGGGGAAGGGGTATCAATAATTTGTTTGTGGGTGGGGTAAATATGAGGCATCGGTATTTGAAAAGTTGAAAAGTAATTAAAATGCAGGAGGGGGCATTTTCTCAAGGTACACTAAAAAAACTCAAAACTCTGGACGTGATCCATTATTCCTCCACTGGTAATTTACTGTGCCATGTGCAAGATGCCGGTTTCCTTGATATCGGACATGTTATTATCTTCCACTTTGAGACCGCATTTTAAGTTAACCACTGATGTGAAGATGTTGATTGTAGTTGCAAATGGTTAGCTGATATTAAGTTTTAGGTGCATAACCACTTTTGTTTCCCTTCAAGGTATTTTAGTCTGAAATGTGTTACCTCATTTCGTTTTTCTCATTGATTTCAGAAGCGTGTACACGCATTCACAACATTTCAAAAGTTAATGAAATTGAAGAAGTGATCGCAGAAACGTTGAAGTTTGCACCTCACAGAGGAGGGAGAAAGACCAACACGGCATTTGACCAGACTCGCTCTTGGTAATTTCTTTCCTAAATGAAATGCCCCCTGGCCTTGACGGCATAATAAGATATAGTTTATATTGAATTTGCCATCCTGTGGTAGGCCATAGATATATATTTGTAGATTCCCATGAAATCAATATGACTCTCTCCTAGTGGTTAGGTTATAATTAATACACGATTAATGTTACTGGAGAAAGCCATATTAATACACTATGTTCTTTTTTTTATATAAAATAACACCTGTCTCTGATGCAAAATAATAACTAAATTCACGTTATTGTTATTGATGTCTGTCTGTCTGTCTGTCCGCCTGTCAGTCTACCTGTCTGCCTGCCCGCCTGCCCGCCCAGCCGCCCGTCCGTCCGTCTGTCTATATGTATGTCTGTCTGTGACATGTGTGTCTGTAGACCGTTATTACCGTTTGCATGTATGGGGCTGAAATATTGTGTGTGATCTAGCAGACCCATACGGGTGGTTTGTAGATTTATATTTAAAAAAATTCTTCTGGGTTGTGGGGATCTTGGGAGATCACTATTTTTAAATGGCACTTACCTCCATCAGTGTTGCATGTATGGGACTGAAATGTTGTGTGCGATCTATATAGAGGGTCCATTGGGGTGGTTCGATCGTACATTTTTTTTTTTTTTTAATTCGTCTAGGAGCGGTGGGATCTCGGGGAGTCACAATTGCAAGAGTTTCCCCAGGCAACGTGGGTTACTCAGCTAGTTGTTCAACAATACGTCATCAAACATATTCTTTACAAAAGGCCTTTACATTCCCCAAAATAAATAGTGTTTGATTCATATTGATATTTAGAATACATTTTTATAGTCAACAGATGCCGGCAGTCACCCAGGCCCACCAGGTTGAAGATGATGACGAGGAAGATTGAGTTTTGTAACTACCATGTAACTGCCATGTGTAAATAAAAGTAATGAAGACCCATTTATTATTGTTTTATCGTTCTGTTAACATTAGGCAAAAACGTTCTGCTAACGTAAGGCAATAACGTTATTTATAACGTTCTCGGAACGTTAAGAAAACTTTTAAAAAAAACGTTCTGCTAACGTTAGGGAAAAACGTTCTGCTAACGTTAGGCAATAACGTTATCTGTAACGTTCTTGGAACGTTAAGAAATCTTTCCAAAAAACGTTCTGCTAACGTTAGGGAAAAACGTTCTGCAAACGTTACGCAGTAACATTATCTGTAACGTTATAGGAACGTTAAGAAAACTTTCCAAAAAAACCTTCTGCTAACGTTAGGCATAAACGTTCTGCTAACGTTAGACAAAAACGTTCTGCTAACGTTAGACAAAAACGTTCTGCTAACGTTAGGCAATAACGTTATTTATAACGTTCTCGGAACGTTAAGAAAACTTTCCAAAAAAACGTTCTGCTAACGTTAGGGGAAAACGTTCTGCAAACGTTACGCAGTAACGTTATCTGTAACGTTATTGGAAAAAAACTTTCCCAAAAAACTTTCTGCTAACGTTATGCAATAACGTTATTTGTAACGTTCTCAGAACGTTAAGAAAACTTTCCAAAAAAACGTTCTGCTAACGTTACGCAATAACGTTATTTGTAACGTTCTCGGAACGTTAAGAAAACTTTCCAAAAAATAGTTCTCCGGAAGTTATCACTAACGTTATCGTAACATTCTGGGAACGTTCTGGGAACCTGTTTTTGTTAGCTGGGTTATTATAATTTTGCAGTTCCATTGTAATATTATTGACTGATAAAATCACTTAGTTTCTCAGTTATAATAACATGTCAATATTCGTCTTGACATTCGGCATCGGTAATATTGCACATGTCTAAATAGTAGCCGCCTGATAAACATGTTGTGCTGTTTTGGTTTGTGTGTGTGACTTTCCACCGCTGCTGAAGCCCAAGTCTTCTTTTGCAGTTTGTTCGGTGTTATCATGTCCGTTAAACCACTGACGTAATTTTGTTGACTTTAGTTTAATCGTCAATTAGTTTGTATTTCTATGATATAAACCACATAAACTGTAGTTGTGTTCATATGAAATTGATCATGTGAGCGTCTTTGAACAGTTTTGTTCTAGAAAATACCTTAGCGTTATTTTCATGTGCCATTTTGAAATTCCAGAGTCACTCTCGCGAAGTGACATTTTATGCGTGAATGTACACATGCAAATTCACGTTGATCGGAATTGTTAATTGATTTCACGTGTAATCAATATGAGTCAATATGCAATCTACTTAAAGCATACCAGTAGTAATTTCAGCAGCTTGATATTCGGTGGTATTTACCATTCCTTGCGGCATCGCAATGAAACCAGTAAGGGGTATTTTTTCATACGAATTTCTTTTTATGTGAATTCAGCTGACTTATTTTCCGGACTGTGTAATGTTCGCAGTTTCGAATAACATTGTTAGCTATTTTAAATATTGAAATTGGAACAATTAATTGATACAAACGGTCTTCTTGTTTACCGAAAACAGTTAAAGTGAGTTCACATCGACGTTTAACCAAATGTTTGTTGTATCTGCCAATAACTAAATAAATGTGTTAAAATAATATTCGCAAGCCATGTCATTTAAGAAAGAAAATTACATATCGAATTAAATATGTTTAATGTCAGCTTTTGTGTAAGTCGTTTATTTCACAACACACACTTACTCTCTCACACACACGCACACACACGTGCACACACACACACACACACATGCAGGCACCCATGCACACACATACATAGTCACAACGGTGTCTATGTGACTGTGCGCGGGCGCGCGTATGTGCGTGCTTGCACTAATTAGTATTTGTTTCGCAAGAATTTCCATTTCCACGGGACATGTCCCGCGAATATTATCTCTGTGTTGGTTTAGACCAATAGCAGTATACACGATGAAAGAATGCGTTGAATATACATCGACAGCAGCATACTTTTCTGCGACGAATAAAATAGCCATTTCGCCGCAACCAGTAAGTAATGCATTAGTTGAGTAAATATTAACAACACTATCTGCATTGTAGAACAATAGTTTTATTTCATACCGTAAATAGAAAAGTCCTTCTTGTAGCACAGTGTGTTGTTTACATATTCATGTAACTGGAGTATTAGGTCTTCTCTCACGACGTCACGCATGGGGTAACGTTGCGTTTTGCATGCGTCCGCATATTAAGTTCCACGCACATCGCAGGCTGTAAGCATATCACTGTGTGTGCTAACAATCAAATAACGCCGTGTCGTTCCGATAGCGAATCGAACCGTGCTGCAACACCTGCTGCCACGACACCAATAAACCAGTAACACGATCAGAAACGACGGAAGTAAAACATGATATCAAGAAAAACAGATGAAGTAGCAATTGATGAACGTTATAAACGGGAGTGAAAATGCAGTAGCGTCGTGAAGGTGGTTAGCGCAAAATACAAATTGACCTCCCTCGAACCCACCCAAACCCCGAAACATATTGTAGAGATCGTACATGTTTCCTCTCCGGGCAAACTGAACAGGTCACAGTATGTATACCGTGCAACTTGAAAATTACTTGCATGCATATATGAAAGAGTGTTTGATGTGGTGGTTCGTTATTGCACATAATTATGCAGACAACCTGCAACATTTTCGTTTTATTCGATATGAACAGTGAACTGTTCACGACAAGACCAATTGTGAATTACAAATACAACAATCAATTAACACAATTACATATAGAACACGGATGCGCACAAAGGGGGAACTTTACAACAAGACCGCGCTTTATGCAAGATACTTTATTGAATTTTTCAAAAGAGAAGTTTCTCTTTTGGTCTGCTAATATATAAAAAGTACATAAAAACAAAAAGGCAGTCACAGTATAAAATATAGCGAGGTCTCTGTACACTAGATGGCTCTGTCTAGTAGGGTTCTTATATATCAAGGTCAACGCATATGAGAAAGAACGGTTATCGTGAACAAGCAACAAAGAACGAGGAAAATTTAATAATCTTTATTACAAGATATCTTCCTTTAGGTAAGTATCTCGATTAATAAAAAATTAAAAGAATCAAGAAATCACGTAACCAAATCTTAACAGAACATAATAAACAATAACACTGAATCTTTGAATCTATCTAACTAAGAAAATAAATATACAATTAATCTTTCAATTATCAAATTCCACTTCCTTTCTAAGGTGGATTATACCTCTACACGACCAAACACTAGGCGCCAAGTGTTATCTAATAATAACTCCTATAAGCTAAATACACAGTATATAGCTAGCCCTCGCGGACTCTCATTACAGTAATCGGTTACACCAAATATATATATGAATGCTTCTAGGGTAATAATACCTCACTCCAAAACCAGAGGTAACTACCATTCATAATACAGCAAATAATAGATACGTTCAATTATAAAATAGACATTTACACTGGGCTAATCCCATCTCGAATCTATACGAACGTTTGTTGAAGTCAACACGCCGAGTTCAGATTACAACAGAACGGTGTATCTCGGCCGCACGAGTTATGATGCCGGGCAATTGACGATTGCCGTCGTACGCCGCGAATTCTCGAGTCGCTTCCGTTCTATGATCGACTTGTCTCGCACGGTCGCAAACTATTGCGAAGTCAGTTGAATACGTTCGCGTGAATGACGACGTCGTGCGGTAGACGCTTACCGCCGGCCGCTACGAATTCTCGAGTCGCATTCGGTGATTCAAGATTTAACATTCGATCGAGAGGTCTCGCCCTGTCGCAAACGATCGAGAAGTCGGATGAACGGGTTCGCGCGAATGACGTCGCCTGGCAGTATACGCTTACCGCCGGCCGCTAGGAGTCGCATTCGGTCAAGCTTTCGGACGATGTCGCTGTGAGACCGCTGTTCGAGGATGGCCCGAGCTGGATGAGCGCGTCGCGATTATCGCTCATCGACGCAAATACGTTGGGGCCGACCGGAAAGTTGTCTCAATAAACCGCTGACGTGGCGGCATGGCTTCTTCGAAGCTCGACCAGTCACTCAGGACGCTGAATATTACACACACACAAAAGCTTGGGAACGTAACCCACGTTAACAATTCCCACCACGCTTCACGACTTGATTTACCATTCTCTTGGCAGCAGGGCAACCTATGAGAGCGACTGTTATTGTCTTAATAGGAGTCACAGACCCCATCTAATTTGAAATTACACTGCATTTGTATATATATGCCTGTTCATGTTACGTTAATTTGATATTATACACATATTGTAATTGGGGTCTAAATAAAACTTTCTTGTTCTTGTTCCTGTTCTTGTGTCGTTCAACCCTGGAACTGTCCCAGTCCTTTGCCAGCGCCCAGATGGCGAAATGACAGACGTTTATATAAGCGGACCTATTTACACATCATATGACAGGTTTCCATAATTTCTATTGGCTAATACAATATACAATTCAAGCTAGGCATTGTGGAACACCCTCTAAGATACAGTGAAACCACCTGTTTGCCTAGAAACGCAAGCAACGGAATACCACGCCCTACTGAGCGCATCTGCAACCGAGTTGCTGTAATTACGTAACTAAGGCGGTTGGTCAACAATCTGCCTATCTATTGGCTTGACCTTCCCCATTTACCAAATTAAACCTAAGGAGAGTATATTTGAACATCCACAAATAGCAGAAATGCTACAAACTCATGTTCCCACACATTTATCCCCCTTACCCGTACATTGATAATGGTTGTGGTGACAAGGAGGATACACAATATTTTCATTTCATAACCTGAGACAGTTATAACATAAATATCAACTTTAAAAATACCATTTTATCACAGTCAATATCTATCACAGTCATGCAGTAGATACACCACAATATTCTAAATTGTAAACCCACTAAAAGCACGATTTGCTTGTTGCTTGTTGTAAATTGCTCAATATCTTGCTCGAAGTTGATCTGTTCTACAATCGTCTTCTCTATGCCGAGGAGGGCCACGTCACTGAGGCGATCTTGTCCCACAGATGCTTACATATACGTAAGGATTAGCGTCAACTTACTGAACGAATGTTCACATCTAACTCTATTGTGATCAGAATGTGTAGCGTGACGCATAGATTCGAGAACACATCTCCATCTCCAGATTCTTGTTGTTTCGAGAGAGGGTGGGTTAGTTGAACTCTGGTGAGCAACTTCAATACTGTCCAACAGAAAGACACGGTTATTTTGAGTAGCTTGAAATCAGTGAACATCTTAAATTTCTTATTGGGGCCGATCCAGAGTTTCTTTCTTGATACGCCCGATCTCCTGCTCGACCGAGACACTTTGGTTTCTTGCTAATTCTCCGTACATTCGTTTCAGTCGTGATACACTTCTCTGAATTTGTACCCACCATTCCATGCATTGCTGATTGTTTTTCTTCACAAGGCGTCGGCATAACGATCTACTTAGTTTCTACATTACTTGTGATTTCTGGTTATTAATTCGGATCCTCCGTTAGCTCCTCAATTAGCCCAATAATATTCGTTAACAGCTATGCTGGTCTCCACTCTGTCTGTCTTTATGTTTGTCTTTCCGTATGTTTGTTTGTCTTTTTGTATGTCTGTATATCTGTCTTTCGCTATGTCTGTCTGTCTGTCTGTCTGTCTGTCTGTCTGTCTGTCTGTCTGTCTGTCTGTCTGTCTGTCTGTCTGTCTGTCTGTCTGTCTGTCTGTCTGTCTGTCTGTCTGTCTGTCTGTCTGTCTGTCTGTCTGCATGTCTGTATGTATGTCTGTCAAACTATCAAGATTCATTAACGATCCCCGGAAGAAACGTACCTCTACATTTTGATCATTCCCATGGGTTAATGGTTACTACCGATGTTAGTGTTAGAACCGGATAGTAAACAGACAAGGCGATAGTTCCGAGGTACGCCGATCATTTGGGTGAATTTTTACGTAACATGCGGTTCAATAAACTGATTAAATTTACGGCGTAGAAAGCGTCACGTACGGATACGTTGTAAAACCGTTTTATGGATGGGATTTCTTTTCGAATTGCGAATAATGCAGAAGTTGTCAGGGGTTGCATGCCGTATCCAGTCTGCTACTGAATGTGACTCACACCATAAGTGACGGATTCACAATGTGATATTAGGCCTACATTTGGACGGGACACAAAGATACACATCAGGGTTCCATTACCAGTGTACCGGTTCTTAAAAAGAGTGAATGGGAATTTATGACCTTGTTATGACTCACGACAAAATGGATCCCGTCATAAACTTTTAATACGCATTATTTGTCCTTGAAACATTGAAACTTTGTCGATTAAGTACCACGACAATCGATCATAGAATGAACAGTATATGTAGTTCTTCTTAAGGATCTGCCGAATTTACGCAAGTGACGGATTTTTTTCATATTATTTATAAACATACCTAGGTCAACGTGAGTGAATATATTAATTATATGTTTTGTTAAATCGCCGCAATTCTGCGATACTGTCTTTTCAAATTAAAACAGTTCTAACGTGTGCGGGTAATTTATAAACACAGTAATATCGGGTGTATCCAACTAGATTAGTTGTATGGAAGCGTGCAACGTAGTCACGAAGAAAGTTAAGCAAATACAGGAACATTTAAATATGGTGAATGAATAGTTTATGGCAGATGTACTCAAAATACAGACAAAGTATAAATACAGGGAGAACCCTAAGACAATAAACGGGTTTGTTTGGGTACATTATGGCCGTCGTTCCTTCTCGGTGACTGGCCCGATCCTGTGGAATGCCCTGCCTCATGCAGTCAGGCATGCAAATTGCGTTGCCACCATCAAATCACTCTTAAAGACATACTTATTTCGACAGGCCTTCAAAGAACTATGCAGTCCGCATCAGTGACATTTGTGCAATGTTGACATTCGGTTATGTACTTAGGTTGCAGTTATTTTTTTTATTTTTTTTATTAGCATATTATATGTATTTATTTTATTTTATTTAAGCACATTATTTCTTTTAGTTATTTAAACGGCTAATTAATTTAACTTATGTATAATATATACAATTGTAAATATATATATATATTTATTTTTATTCAGGTTTATCTAACTGACATTTTACGTAATTTTTATATGCTACTTTTAAATAATTTTCTTTTACCTTTCTATTTAATATTTCTATTTAATATGTTTTAGGTCATTTAATGTATTTTACTTATACCCTACGATTGTCAGCGCCTTTGAGCAGATTTGTTATCCGGACACACGGCGCTCTATAAATGCTTTGTAATAATAATAATACATATATGAAACCATGGACCATGTTGGGGGAAAATGCGTAGAATTACGTTATGCTTTAAAACAGGAAACGGGTCGTGTGTATGTGCATACCCTCTCAACGATCGTGATAGCATTACGGAGGCGATGGGCATCATACCGGCGGTTTGCTCCTCAGAATTATCTATGTACGTCACGAAATTGTGTCGCAGTTATGTGATTAAGTAAATGCGCAGTTACACGTTTAGGTAAACACAAATCTTTGTATTGAATTAGTTTTAGCGTAATACATCAACGACGTATATATATATATATATAAACACACTTGCCATCTAGGTTTTATTATCTGGGTGGCAATCGTGTTAAATCTTGTTAATTTGTTTCCCTTAAACTTAAATTGGTAATCCTGGCGAGCGTTACATTACGCCGTTGATGCATTACGCTAAAACTAATTCAATACAAAGGTTTTTGTTTACCTAAACGTGTAACTGCGCATTTACTTAATCACATAACTGCGACACAATTTCGTGACGTACATACATCATTCTGAGGAGTACGGCAAAAAGCGGAATAAATTGTTCCTATGTTTTAATTTTAATTTTTTTCTGTCCGATTTTTCGAAAATTTTACATGCATCGCCAGCCAAATTGTCTTAATACGTACGCAGTCAAAAAGTTTAAAACATTGTTTACTGTGTTTAGATAAAATCTAGCCTTTATTTCTATGTAAAATTTGTGGACTAGATTAGGCTCGGACGATCCGCGTGTTCATGCGGCAGTTGTGTAGAATCCGGACCCACCTACATTTTGCCGTTATAGCTCTACATTTGGTTAATTCAATCTATCAACATCATCCCAGGCATATTTATATTTTACAAATATTGCTTGGAATTCACATAAGGAATGTGTTTATTTTACCATGCATCTTTAAATTATATTTGATATTCAATTTTATTTTAATGCACCTCGTTTCAAGGGTGGTGTGATGGCTGGCTACGGAGGCTCGGTGATCGAACACCCTCGCATAAAGGGGATGTCGTAGAGAGCGACTTAATGTATGTCGGCATGAAGACGAAGAGGTGGGAAGCGGCAAGAGACCGCCAATTTGTGTGTATGTGTGTTTTGGTCGTTACGGTGGCTGGTCGTACCTGCGTGTTTGCACCATGTCGCGGCAATGAGCCATGTACTTCTACAGCAACTGGAATACGCACCATCATTGCGAAAAGCCACGAACGAGGGGATAATCTGCACGTGACTTTACAACAGATACTTGATTCTTATGGAGAGGAAGCTCGTATTGACTGTCACAAGTCCTGCTATTCAACAAATACATCAAGAAAGACAGTTGCACAATGTAACCGTAGTTGTAGACCTCACAGTGAACCTCCAGTACGTAGGCGTAGATGTCAACAGCCTCAAGTGGACACATTGCCTTTTTTGTGCTGAGGAGTGTCTGCCACCAGATCCCAAACACCCTGATAGACATAAGCATTTTAGCCAGTGTGAGACCATAAAGAGGCCTGGTATGAAGACTTTAAAAGATAGTCTGGACTGGACATGATGATGTGTGGGGTTATCAGGTTGATATCAGAATTCGCGGTGAAGCAGATCTGTTTAAAGCTGAAGCCCGATATCGTAAGATATGCTACGATAAGTTATGTAAACTTCCTCGTGTATGTCGGTCAAACCTTGCAATGTAGATACTGCTCTCACCTCATGTATTGATGATATGTATGAGAAGCGCACTGCCACACACACCACTGGTGAATTGTATGATAGTAGTGCTGGTGGTCAACTCATAAAAAGCAAATGCTCACTAATCTCTGTGATTAGTTTTGTTAGGAGATACTTGTCTTACACACTGATGTTGGTGCATCTATTGTTGGCTTCAGATATGTTGTGGGCATGACATGAAGGTGGGCAAGCGAGATGGCATAGATGAGGAGAGTGTAGAAACTGTAGTACTTAGGGTGAAAGCTGATGTTCTCGTAGTTATGATTACGATTTAACCTAGTTGGAGAAGTAAAGAAATCAGCAGTGACCATCTCACAGTGTATTCAGCAGCACATTACCAACTCCACATATCAAACTACTCTTGGTCTTGCTGTGAAGTTGCACCATAAATTTGGTAGTTCAGAGTTGGTAAAGTAGCTCAAGGAGCAAGGTGTCGTTACAATATATGATGAGGTCTTGCGATTTCGCAAATCAGCCGCCAAGTATTTGAGTGCAAATGGGAGCAAAGTTCATGAGGCGATCGGCTTGATGCGGAGAGTAGACCCGATATTCGGCTGGTTTGGCAATTTTGATCTCGTTGTGTGCACACCCAATGGTCGCCGTGAGACACACGCCATAGCAATGGAGTTTCAGCAGCACCCTTCAGGTATTCTCGATTGTGGCAGTGCAAAGTTGGCATGCTGAACCTCACCATACCACGCTTTGCTAAGTCTGAAGTCGCATCTCTTCGGCTTGGAAATAAGTCGGTTGTGATGGAGCAGTACACAGGCCCGATGAACGTGAACCCCCCTGCTGTGGTATGCATACTGGATACAGATGACAGGAATCGTGTTTACGAGGAGTTGAAGAAGCATTCCTATCCGCTCAAAATGATAAGTTCAAGCCTCTATAACATTATTAATGGTAAAGTGGTGAGTGCTTCTGTAAACGTCCAGGAAGCCCTCAAAATAGGGGAAAGCTCCTAGACTTCAGGTCATCATTGCCTGATGACTTCCACGCTCCCCTGAAAAGAAAAGTCTAAACCATGGAAAAAATCAAACGTGGCGTGGCCATAGGTAATAAGACTCTCTATGACATGGAATTGATTACGAACTGTGCGCTGTCCCAGCATCAATCATTGATGAATATGGATGTCTGATGACTGGGCCAAATCCACTCTCGTCTCTAAGCTGAAAATGGATGATCTTCAACCAACAGCTCCAGACATAGTGATCGTCGATGGCCAGCAATTTCTATATCATATTGTTTGACCCTGTGCTGGGTCTGCTTGAGATCTCGCTAACAGTATGAAGGACAGACTCGGCCAGTACCAATCAACAGAAGTGCGGTCATCTTCGATCGCTATGATGACCCGTTAGCAAATGAACGAATCCGTCGTGCAGGTGAAGGGGCTTTAGACTACAACATCACAATATCCAGCTCCCATGCTGCGATGCCATCATGAAGAGCAAGGCAAATAAGAAGGCTCTCATCACATTCAATTTTGGCAACAGCGTGACGATGGATGGAAGTGAGAGAGAGTACAGAACCCATAATGAAGCAGATATTACTATCATTAGTTATTTTCTGGAGTTTGTGAAGAGTACGAGTGATCAGCGATGACACCGATGTCTTTGTTCTGCTGATCTTCTGGGTGTGGAGTACGCAGCTGACAGCCCGTGTGCAGCTAAATCGATGGAGTGGGGCTATCCTCAACATCAATGAAAGTTCTTTCCTCCTTGATCAGGAATACCTCCAACTGCATGGTATGCTTGCACTGTCAGGCTGCGATACTGTGTCCTATCCATTTGGTCATGGCAAAGCGATGGCGCTAAAGGTATTGACGTATGCTGACCACTCTGGCCTCTACATTGTCTTCGGTGAAGAGGGTGCTACTCTCGGACAGTTGATGGAGACTGGGCGGAAATTCATCTGCTCGCTCTATGGTCTCTAGCTAGGGTGATGCTGAAGGCACAATCATAACTTCTGCCAGGTATGCACTCTACTCCAAAAGGACCAGAGAGAAAGCTGTATGTATTAAGACTCTTCCTCCGACAGACGCTAATCTGGCCTACCACATCCTGCGTGCTCACTACACAGTCATGCTCTGGAAGACAGCAGATCAGCAGACTCCGCCCGTGGTTGATAACGCTGATTATGGATGGGAGTTTGTCACTGGTGCAGGGGATGTGCCAACTCCATGCATCGCAAGAGGACAAGCAGCCCCCCTGCCCTCATGGACGTCATCAACTGTCAGTGTAAAGCTGTAGGGAAATCTTGCAGCAGTCATGCATGTAGCTGTCATTCTGCAGGATTATCATGCACACCGTACTGCTTCAGTTTTGGTAAAGCCATGTGTCTCAACCCGTTCTCCAAACATGATGAGCATGAGAATGACGCTAGATATGATAATGAGGAAGAAGGTGACAATACAGAGGAAATAGAAGAGGGGGATGAGAGAGAATGGCGGGACTAAACTGTTCTATGATAATGTAATGTGAATGGCGTCCCTTTCATATACCGTTGGTTTTGAATTGGTTAATGATATACACATTGTCAATGTCCAAATGAAATCTGTTATTACAAAAAAATGCTCTCAAATTATGTTTCAATGTGTTTCAGCAAATTTATAATTGAGTACTTCTTACTTTAAACAATGAATTTTAAACTTTTAAATGTTGTACATGTATGATACATATTCATTCGTGATTACTGCATGTCATTTTGCAAAGCTTGTGTATGTTTCTTGTCGGAAGTAGCCATATACATGTATATGTATGTATAGCATACTCGTAGCTCAGTCTTGATGACTGATCGTTGCAAATGAAGAACTGTAAATACATTTTATCTTACAAACGTCCCAATTTTAACAACAGCTTTATTGCCATGTCACATCAATACAAATTATTGCAAAAATTCAAATTAACTCATTGTGCACCAAAAAAAATGTTTTTAGCATCATGCAATCAAACGTCATGGTCGACTTTGGTTATTTTCGGTAAAAAAATTACGACCATTTTGAATTTTGGTCAGGTGTTCATAGTCAGGCATCATTGGAAATGGTTCCATTGAATTCCTGATATGGCAAAACATAGGAGTGTACATCGAAATAATCCTGTCTCTACCATAAACCAATCAAAAGTCATGCTCGATTTTTGGCTATTTTCGGTTAAAATGGCGGCCATTTGGGGTTGCCTATGGATGGCGTGTTGCCATCCCGCTGATCTGAGTTGAGGGACCCATAACCTACATGATTCAGGAAATTAGCCTTACACTACCAACCATTCCCAGGTTCCAAAAATGGCAACTCGACTATATTGCACCACTTGGCACCACTATAACAAGGTTCTTTGGAACGGGGAGACGTGTGTGTGTGTGTGTGTGTGTGTGTGTGTGTGTGTGTGTGTGTGTGTGTGTGTGTGTGTGTGTGTGTGTGTGTGTGTGTGTGTGTGTGTGTGTGTGTGTCTAAGGGGGTATTTAAGTCGGTCCGTTAACTGGTACCTACCGCTCGCCTATTAGATGGGAGTCAAATTGAGTAAGCAGAAATCCTTACATAGCTCGGCTCCTACACAAACTCTCAATACGACAACAAAATATGGATAACGAATTGCGATCGTCAATGCGCAGATATATCGAACTAAACATCTTTGGGACAACCGTGGAAACGATCCTCATATACGTTTGTGAATAATGAACACAGACACTCGATAAAAATCTTCACGGCTCACACATATAAGACTACTACGTAATATATACATTTTTCTTGCAGCAGTCTACCACAGATCTCCACCACCGAGAGGCAAAGACGTCTACGTCTGGTAGGACATGAGATGCGCTACGATGTAATTGCTAACCGAGTTTTCGTTTGGATATCCAACGGCCCTCTGATCAAATATAACCATGATAGACACCTTTCAGAGTTACAGTAGCCTCAGTGTATCTGTGTGGTTGCCGCAATGTCAGACAACATACAATAAAAACAAATATTCATGATGCCACGTTAAGTGGATGGCATAAGTAAGTTAATAAGTTACTATGTGAAAAAGGTGAACCAGTGTTTTAAAACGACACCAAAGTTATAAAGCCACATGAACGTGTGAATAGGTATACATTATTTAATTTGGTTCCTAAAGAAAAGAACAGTTCTGAAAAATTATGCTCAGTATGGCTGTATAGTCAAAGTCATCACAATTCCACCAGAGTACCTGGAAGACCATAACATCACTTGACACATCCGTATATAACAAGAATTTATTGCCGTGTACTCGAACGACAAACCTTATGATAAGATAAAAAAATATATCAGCATCATTAACACTGTGCAGCCGTAGTGTCCCTTGGTTTGGGTAAGGTCTCAGCATGTCGTTTCCAGATCTGCCTGTCTTGCGCTATCCTCTGCCATATGGTGCCTCTCCAGTAATTGTCTACTTCGTCTCCCCGCCTTCTCGCCAGTCTTCTTCTAGATCGTTTCCCTTCGTAAAGTCTCCAGTTACTGATACGCGATGTCCAACCGTTATCATGTATTCTATTGATATGCCTTGCCCAGGCCACTTCTGTTTTCTAATTTGTTCTACCACGTCTATGACCTCTTACCCAGATGTTTGTGTTTCTCTCCCGATATGTCATGTTTAACATACTTCTTTCCAACTTTGTTTGTTCGACTGCTAGGTTGTTCTTTGCCTGGATGGGGAGTGTCTATGATCCCGCGCCTGAGGACTATCACTTAAGCAAGATTATGACAACATTATCATCCGTCAGATGAACACTAAGCTGTGACGAACGTAAATATAACAGATGTAACTAAGAAATTCGACTGAAAGAAAACACCAAGGTTAACTACATCCAAATAATTAGTAGATCAAAATGCATCACTTAAGCAGGTAACATGAAGAACGACAGTGTGTTTGATGTGATCAAGCATAGCTGTTACACGATGCATTAACAAATCATTAACCACATGAGTTGGATGATACATTGAATATGTATTTAATTCGAAATAAGACTACTGTTGGACGTAGTTAAACCCCACCCATCAGTACAAAAGCAGTGTGTCCTGTTTCAGAGTGATAGGCTACATATGCTATCGGATCTTCCTAAACGCTCATAATTTCACCAAACGGAAATACACCGGGAATGTAGAGTCTCTTACTACCGGCCACCGCGCAGAGGTGAAACTAGGAAAACTGATTTCGCAACGAAAACATCGATGAATGTACAATTTACGTGCGTCGTTTTCGTTATTTTCATCCTAACCCTACATATGTATTCCACGCCACGACAGCTGATGTTGTGTTTGCACCGTGAAAAATCGGGCAGTTAGCTGTCTCTGCATAAAGTCTTGTACGGGAAATAACACGAACTGCATCTTCTTAATCGTGACGAATTTATATCTCATCAATAATTTATTTGACAAAGACGTATATCATCAAGTATTTCTGGCAAAAATTAAATAAACTGGCGGAACACTTCGAAGACAAGCTAAACATGAACTACACTAGCTCTTGAAATAATGTCATACATTACAAAGGAATGTCGAAAACAATTATATGAAATACAAATGCGCGTTTTAACAATATTGATTGTCATATGATCGAAGTGGACGACGAGCAGAGTCACATGTAAGTGCACCACTATTAAATAAAGGTAGTTATCTTGTAATACACACCGTGTGACACTCCCTTATCACTTTGCATCGATGTTAACAAACACACACACACACACACACACACACACACACACACACACACACACACACACACACACACACACACACACACACACACACACACACACACACACACACACACACACACTACACACACACACACACACACACACACACACACACACACACACAGACACACACACACACACACACACACACACACACACACACACACACACACACATATATATCACATAGTTTTAACTTTCTCAACATAGTTGTATGTTGTTATCCTTTAGAATATAACAGTGACAACACGCAAATTAGCACAAACTACTTCACACGTGCTCTCATAAATTAAAAGTAAAGTGGGCGGTGCTGTCACCATCTGCAATACGTGCCTGCGATTTGTGCGACAAACACCGGTTTTATTGTTTCGACCAATAGCAGGGCACATAACTGAATATATATATATATCGTTGGTTTATGCCTTTAAAGCGGCATACGGTGTCTTTCGCAAGTTGCTGAATCCACAGGAGAAAATATCGCAACATTTCAAGACTGGTATAGACTTGATATATTTATAGATAATATTGTAATAACGTTATGTTTTCATAAGCAAGTAGTACGAGTATGATGCTCCAATGCTCTATTCACTGCACCACGGCACTTAGCTCAGCAGTTTAATGGAATAAACAGATGTTCTATTTTGTGATTTCTACTTTGTTTGTTTCTTTAACAGGCCGGTTAAATAACTCCTTGACATTGTATAATAGTTCATACTAGGCACTTACGTTTGATATTTATTCGAAACGTTCAATTTGGTTTACACAATACTATTACGTATCATCTTCGATATCTTCCAATTCCCATCACTTGGTAAATGCTGTCGGATTCCTGTTGATGCTTCTCTCCGGTCTCAGGAAATGCACCATACCGGCACCATCAATCAGCTTCGCGTCAGCCTCTTCGAAGTCGAATGACCAGATTGCGGCTAGTATGCTTCAAAGTAGGACAGTATATCGGACTTTTGGCCACTCCGCAGAATGCCATCTTTTATAAGGACGGTGGGTCATCAACATTCTCGGATTCAAAAAGGCGGTCGGAATTGCCTTTCGATACGTGCAACGCGATGTAGAACTGTCATAGTAGATAGGGTCTTATGTGGTGCTGTCGACATGGTTACTTTAAGATTTTTGTGTCTATAGCTGAGAAAGGGGATTTGTTAATTTTGATTGGCGCTTGACTGCTTGAGACTGAAGGCGCTCCCTCACAAAAGCTGAGTGCTGTTTCTTTCCGTCTTCGTGGGTGCACTGTGTATTTTGGGCGACCTCCAATGACATTACCTCTTTGGTGCCGGGAACAATGACCTCGTCGCTGTCATCACCTGCAAACCTCTTCTGGTCCTTTGGATTCTGATCATAATAATTTGGAACAGAGCCCTTGCTTGAAGACATGTCAGCCTCAAACTTCGCGATGACCCGAGCAACTCCCGGTCCTGTGAAGCGCAGTCATCATTCAGATTAAAGGTCCCACCATGTACATTCAGTTCTTTATTTTCATGCTCGTGGTTTTGGTCAAATCCGATCACGGAGAATTGCGTTTTGCGTCTTGGCAATTATTATGAAGAAGCCATCAGCAAACTGCTTGTAGAGATATGGGTATTTCCTATTGTTTGCCGACATGTAGCTACTGCTTTACATGGGAGGTTATGTGAACGGGATTCCATGTGTTCTCCCAGAAAACAAGCGACTGACTCGTTCTGAGAATACTTCTTAAGTTTACTTTAGAGAACTTCGACTGGATGCCAGCATGGCTAGCCGTTATAAGGGTGAGTATGAGGATGACGATGAGGAGGAAGAGAAGGTTACGGATGCCATTGTCTTTATCCTCATCCTCGTAATATTTATAACCGTCATCGTCATGATCTTCGTCATCCTCATCATAATAATCATCGTAGTCGTCGTATTCTCATCATAGTAATAATAACCATCATCTTCATCACCAAGATGACGCCTTCGCTGTCTTAATCGTCTTCCTAATTATCATCATCATAATTTATCATCCTCATTATCACCGTCTTCATCATCATTACAAACGTAATCGTCATAATTAACAATAACAACAATACCATAATAAAAATAATCATCATCGTCATAACCACATCACCACCAACACCCATTCTTTTTAGGAAATGGCCGCTTAATTTAGTTATATATTTCTCGTGAAGATCACATGATGTTATTAGATGACCCCGCAATGTGTTGATAGGATCAACTAGTTCATTATTAAATTACCTCATAGCCACTCCTTTTAAAATTATTATTTACATTATGTTTGATATAATCCCTTACACTTAGTCATATTTTAAAACATTTGGGTTCCAGTAATCGGTTAGATGAACCTCTTAGTTAATTGAGATCAACCCTTAACTTCATGTTTTGGGATTAATTGTATCAGCTGATCCTTATTTTACTATTTTGTGATTACCCTTTAGGGTATAGTAGAGTAATAGTATCATTCATTAACATTGCATTTTGAGATTTCCCCTAAGTTATTTGATATGTTCCCTTATTTGGCTAGAATGGCCAGCCGTTATAAGGGTAACACGAAGATGACGCTGAGGAGGAGAATAAGGTTAATGATGACATTGTCGTCGTCCTGATCATCGTAATATTTATAACCGTCATCATAATTTTCGTCGTCACCTTATTCATAACTATCATCGTCATCGTCATTTCTTTGTCTTCATCTTCCTCTGCTTATCACCATAAACATTTATGATCCTTTTAAATCACCATCTTAATAATCAGTACTAACATCATCTTCATCATCAGCAATATCATCAGCAGAATCATCATCATCACTAAGTTGACCCCTTAATTGTCTTCATCATCCTAGTCATTTATCATTCACATCATCACGATCTTCATCGTCACTACTAACATCATCATCATCATCTCCATCATCGTCGTCATAATCATCTTCATCTTTGTTATTAAATTACTGGTCGTTATTACATTACAAGTCGTTATTACATTACTGGTCGTTATTACATTACTGCTCGATTATTACATCACTGGTCGTTATTACATTACAGGTCGTTATTACATTACTGGTCGTTATTAAATTAACATTCGTTATTACATTACTGGTCGTTATTACATTACTGGTCGTTATTACATTACTGGTCGTTATTACATTACTGGTCGTTATTACATTACTGGTCGATTATTACATTACTGTTCGTTATTATATTACTGGTCGATTATTACATTACTGGTGGTTATTATATAACTGGTTGATTATTACATTACTGGTTGATTATTATATCACTGGTTGTAACAGGCGTCGTAGAGCGCTGTCACTTCTTTCGCATTCTCATGACGTTACGGGGATTGTACAGGCCAATTGCAATATCACATAGATGTTGGGGAATGATTCTCTCTGGCATTCCTTGATTGCCTTTACACAGCTGTCTGGGCAGTCTTTTGGCTCCTTGCCGCGATAGCGCTGCTTCCATCGATGCACCTCTTCTGGTAGCACGACCGGAGATGGCAGATCACCTTTGTACATGGTTATTGCTTCTGCAAGTTCACGCCTCTGCTTGCACAATAGTGCTGGGTCCATGCCTAGGGTTGAAGTAATTATCTGGGATAATGCTGAAATTCCCCCTCCAAAAATGATCGTATCTGCAGCGAAAAATAACTTCTGATTGCTGTGCAGCTGGTTTAGCGGGAAAACGGAGGTGGGTATGAGGGTTCCAACAGGGGGGGTTCGTTTTCGGACGTGGTTCATAAAAGTGGGATTAATCCGAAGCCCCCAAAACATGTATCATATTTACAAGTATTAATTATGTGCAAATTTCACTTAGTAGCTCCAATGTCAGTTTTATTGACAAAATAAAGCTATATTAGATTTAACAAGATTTAACAAGATTGCCACCGATAGAATTAACTCTAGATGGCAGGTGGACAATGAAACCCTTTGGCTTAACAAGCAAGAGTCCAACTCTTTTATCTACGTTTATCCCGCCATTCTGTGGTAAATGTCGATTTTACTTTTAAACATATTCACGCTACTAGCACCCACACAATCTGTTCCATTCATTTACAGTCCTTTGTGAAAATTAGAACTTTCTTATATCTAATCTACACTGCTCCTTTGCTAATGTAACTTGATGTCCTCTAGTCTTTCTATCTTTCTTAACAGAGAAAACAATATTTCTATCAATATTTTCGAAATTATGCGACCTTGACATTGTATGATGACAGAAACCTCTTAAATCGATCGGACATACCCAAAACTATCATAATTCATACAAAACTCGTTTGAATCGGCCTGTTATCAGCTGCTATACAATCATATTGGGTTTTATCCTATATCGGCGGAATCCGTTTTGGATTGATGCTAATTAGGGGGTGTTAACGAATAACAAAATGTGTGTCCTATATCATGATTTGAATTGCACCTATCAAAGGTTATGTGTGCCAAATTTGGTGATTTCTTCCAAAAGTGAACATCATGTCTGAAAACTGACCCTAAGACAGCAAAATAACATTGTGACGGTATACAATATTTTTGAGTAACAATAATAATAATAATGACAAAGTTCAGGAACGTGAGGTCAGAGGCGCAACATACAAGAATCGTTGGGAAAAATCGTTAGAATGGAGAAGCAAGAGTCGTTATTAAAGCAAGGGACCGCCGAAGGTTACAGTGGGAATGCAATTTCAAATAAATAAGTCTTCAGTTTTTTACTATATGTAGCTATACTCTCAGAAGAATTTATAGTGACAGGGAGTTGATTCCTGATTATGGGTGCAGCTACAGAAGAAGCACGTTTGCCAATATTAAGTTTGGTTTTCGGAACATTAATAGGATCTAATGTACTTATATAATAAGTCGTTGTGAAACAGGTGATCTAAAATTCTTGTGGATATCGGAAAAACGAAGGATACTAAACAAATAGGATGTGTGCTGCATAGAAAGGGTACGATATGTGATAGTGGCTAACTTGAATTATTGTATTCGATATGCAATTGGAAGCCAATGTAACTGTTTAAGTAGGGGCAGAGATAGTGAGAAGCGAGGTGCTTTTTAGTACCATTCAGATACCACACATCACGGCCATCAAACAAATACCGAGATGAACTGTCGCGTCCGGTAAACACTGTTTGTAGAAGTTTCTTCCATAGCAGGTCACAAACACATTCTTGTGATCTCGAAGGTAATTCTAATCGATCCTGCGTATGCGGATAGGTTACTGCTTTCCTCTTAAACGGCTTGAATTTTGAGGGCCAACCCTTCAGGAATTAATCTACGACTCTTAGAATAGGAAGCAAGACCCATATATTTTTTTTAATACCTCGTGTATGTCAAGTTTGTCACCATTTATGAGGTAAATTATTTGTTCGGAATGTAAAATATAATGTGCGCGTAATATGTAAGGAACCACTCGCTCGTGGCAAATACATCGAGAAAACGGACCCAGCCTCGTGGACTTGGCAACGTGATGTAGACGCTGACACAATTATGCTTATGTCTACACTCATGTTAGCACATAGCAATACGACTAATACTTGACAATTCTACACCATCACCATTAAGGCCTATCGATGGACGTGAACTTCACATGCTCTCCGACCTTCGTCAGTTTGAACAAACAATGAATATTTGCGTTATGGTGTTTATGTAACGATGTTGGGGGTTTTGTAACATTTTGTAAGTATTACTATAACGACTATCATCAACCAAGGCGTCGCGTCAGGTGACGACATGTTTTCTTGTAGAAGTAGTAGTACTAGTAGTAGTAGAAGTAGTAGTAGTAGTAGTAGTAGTAGTAGTAGTAGTAGTAGTAGTAGTAGTAGTGGTAGTAGTAATATAAACAACAGTAATAATTATTATTATAATAACAAAAATAATAGGGCCTAATATAATAAGTATATTGCGATCTATAATGCTATATGGCGGTAACTGCCAAACGATTATTACGAACTTACTAAATATTGCCGCCGAACTCACAGTTATTAGGGCGGTTAGACAGGATTACGACATTCAATAATTTAATTTGGGAAATATGTTGCTACACGCTGTCCAGCTGTATGGATTATTATTACTGACCCACGCCTGACCCGTCTCGCGGCTGTTTATCGTCTAGAAGTAGATTTTGTATCTCAGACAACTGCGGATCTTACACGTCAGGTAAGCGGGTTGGTTTTGTGAAAGAGGTTGATAACATAATTGTATAGTTCAACTGCGTCACATAATTAGTTGATTTGTGTTAACGTGTGTGACAGATATAAGAAACGTTATGCCAAGACACAATACTGGTGCAACATATTGTCAGCAAACCATGCTAAGTTGCATCAGCAATATTATTGATGTTGTGCCAACGATTCGAATAACGCTGGCATATCCGCCTTGCAAACAGAGTTTAAAGTGGACGTCAGTTGTGAGTTCTAAGCTAGTCGTTCTCTGTTATGATTGAACTTACTGGTGATGGTCTTCCGTATATTGATTATACTTGTTATCATCTACGATGCTTGAATAAAACAGAGGAATTGCGGAACGACTGCTATCATTTTGCTGATGAGAAGTAAACATGTTTCACATAGTTCAACAAAGTGTCATTATTATGTGGAAGGATACTACTCGGAAATAAAACAAGAGTCCGAACGAAGACGTCTGAATGTTTCAGTGTGTGTTTTATGAACACACGCCCGTTGCAAATTGCAAGGTAATAGACTTGATAACTGATTGCTAGTGTGGTAAGATTATATTTTTGACAAAATAACGACATTGAAAACAACTCAAATTTTGCAGAGAACTGTTGTAAAAACCGAGGACTTGACATGCTATACGTACATACGTCAATAAGTTACACATTCCAGAACAAGAAGAACATATTACTTGTTCACACATATCTCCTGTGCTTGACATGTGTTGTAGGTATATTTGAGAAACATGGCGAATACAACAAACGGCGACATTGGTTATGATGATAAACTCTACATAGAAGATGGTGTATATGGCGACAAAACGCATACGCATGGGAAGTGTGTTGCGTACCCTTGGCCAATAATCCGGAATTTAATGAGTAAGTGCACGCTCTCTTTCATGTGGGTATATTGCATTTGAGTACAGTCAAACTTTACGCTAACTTCGATAATACAACTATCTCGCTATTGCGGTCACCTGTGGACTATCACTTAAGCAAGATTATGACAACATTATTATCCGTCACATAAACACTAAGCTGTGACGAACGTAAATGTAACAGATGTAACTAATAAATTCGACTGAAAGAAAACACCAAGGTTAACTACATCCAAATAATTAGTAGATCAAAATGCATAACTTAAGCAGGTAACACGAAGAACGACAGTGTGTTTGATGTGATCAAGCATAGCTGTTACACGATGCATTAACACACTTTGTCAATAACTACATATCAACGCGACACATGGCACTATCACCAATAATACCACTTATCATCACAAAATGCTTGATATTGCAAACCAAAGATTCAGAAACTTGCAAACAGAAATTTTGGAAGTAAGATGTGACGGAAGAAATGTGTATAGTATGTGAACGAAGGCTCCTATATCATATGAACAACATAGACACGTTTATGTAGGACGAAGGTAGCGATAATTGTAGACGTTCTAGATGTTGTAATGATACGAAAAAGGCGAACATGATACTGAATCTCATTGTAGGGAAGACAAACTAATCTCCTCAGTTTCTGACATTGATCGATTTATCCGGATTTGGAAACATAAGACATTGTAACGTGAAGAAAACGTGACACGAATCAAGGCGTTACAACATCAATTTTATTTATATATACCTCCATAATGGGTCGATGATACACGTATCTACCGACGTCCTTTATTTGTGCAAATTTAGAAAATAAACTAGTCATTTACCTCAGAATGTATGGTACACATTTCAGTTATTGTCTCGCTGACTGGAATAAGATACGAATCATACATTACCTTACTATCAATGTGACTTCCACCACTTCACAAATCATTAACCACAGGAGTTGGATGATACATTGAATATGTATTTAATTCGAAATAAGACTACTGTTGGACGTAGTTAAACCCCACCCATCAGTACAAAAGCAGTGTGTCCTGTTACAGAGTGATAGGCTACATATGCTATCGGATCTTCCTACACGCTCATAATTTCACCAAACGGAAATACACCGGGAATGTAGAGTCTCTTGCTACCGGCCACCGAGCAGAGGTGAAACTAGGAAAACTGATTTCGCAACGAAAACATCGATGAATGTACAATTTACGTGCGTCGTTTTCGTTATTTTCATCCTAACCCTACATATGTATTCCATGCCACGACAGCTGATGTTGTGTTTGCACCGTGAAAAATCGGGCAATTAGCTGTCTCTGCATCAAGTCTTGTATGGGAAATAACACGAACTGCATCTTCTTAATCGTGACGAATTTATATCTCATCAATAATTTATTTGACAAAGACATATGTCATAAAGTATATCTGGCACAAATTAAATAAACTGGCGGAACACTTCGAGGACAAGCTAAACATGAACTACGCTAGCTCTTGAAATAATGTCATACATTACAAAGGAATGTCGAAAACAATTATATGAAATACAAATGCGCGTTTTAACAATATTGATTGTCATATGATCGAAGTGGACGACGAGCGGAGTCACATGTAAGTGCACCACTATTAAATAATATTAAACACTCCCTTATCACTTTGCATCGATGATAACGCACACACACACGCGCGCGCACACACACGCACACTCACACATACACACACACACACACACACACACACAGACACACACACACACACACATATATATATATATATATCACATAGTTTTAACTTTCTCAACATAGTTGTATGTTGTTATCCATTAGAATATAACAGTGACAACAAGCAAATTAGCACAAATTACTTCACAGGTGCTCTCATAAATTAAAAGTAATGTGCGCGGTGCTGTCACCATCTGCAATACGTGCCTCCGATTTGGGCGACAAACACCAGTTTTATTGTTTCGACCAATAGCAGGGCACATAACTGAATATATTTATATCGTTGGTTTATGCCTTTAAAGCGGCATACGGTGTCTTTCGCAAGCTGTTGAATCCACGGGAGAAAATATCGCCACATTTCAAGACTGGTATAGACTTGATATATTTATAGATAATATTGTAATAACGTTATGTTTTCATAAGCAAGTAGTACGAGTATGATGCTCCGATGCTCTATTCACTGCGCCACGACACTTAGCTCAGCAGTTTAATGGAATAAACATATGATCTATTTTGTGATTTCTACTTTGTTTGGGCATAGTTTCTTTAACAGGCCGGTTAAATAACTCCTTGACCTTGTATAATAGTTCATACTAGGCACTTACATTTGATATTTATTCGAAACGTTCAATTTGGTTTACACAATACTATTACGTATCATCTTCGATATCTTCCAATTCCCATCACCTGATCAATGCTGTCGGATTCCTGTTGATGTTTCTCTCCTGTCTCAGGAAATGCACCATGCCGGCACCATCAATTAGCTTCGCATCAGCCTCTTCGAAGTGGAATGACCAGTTTGTGGCTAGTATGCTTCCAAGTAGGACAGTATATCGGACTTTTGGCCACTCCGCAGAATGCCATGTTTTATAAGGACGGTGGGTCATCAACATTCTCGGCTTCAAAAAGGCGGTCGGAATTGCCTTTCGATACGTGCAGCGCGATGTAGAACTGTCATAGTAGATAGGGTGTTCTGTGGTGCTGTCGACATGGTTGCTTTAGGATTTTTTTTGGTCTATAGCTGAGAAAGGGGATTTGTTAATTTTGATTGGCGCTTGACTCCTTGAGACTGAAGGCGCTCCTTCACAAAAGCTGAGTGCTGTTTTTTTCCGTTTTCGTGGGAGCACAGTGTATTTGGGGCGACCTCCAATGACATTACCTCTTTGGTGCCGGGAACGATGACCCCGTCGTTGTCATCATCTGCAAACCTCCTCTGGTCCTTTGGATTCTGATCATAATAATTTGGAACAGAGCCCTTGCTTGAAGACATGTCAGCCTCAAACTCCGCGATGACCCGAGCAACGTCCGGTCCTGTAAAGCGCAGTCATCATTCAGATTAAAGGTCCCACCATGTACATTCAGTTCTTTATTTTCATGCTCGTGGTTTTGGTCAAATCCGATCACGGAGAATTGCGTTTTGCATCTTGGCAATTATTATGAAGAAGCCATCAGCAAACTGCTTGTAGAGATATGGGTATTTCCTATTGTTTGCCGACATGTAGCAACTGCTTTACCTGGGAAGTTATGTGAACGGGGTTCCATGTGTTCTCCCAGAAAACAAGCGACTGACTCGTTCTGAGAATACTTCTTAAGTTTACTTTAGTGAACGTCGACTGGGTGCCAGCATGGCTAGCCGTTATAAGGGTGAGCATGAGGATGACGATGAGGAGGAAGAGAAGGTTACGGATGCCATTGTCTTTATCCTCATCCTCGTAATACTTATAACCGTCATCGTCATGATCTTCGTCATCCTCATCATAATAATCATCGTAGTCGTCGTATTCTCATCATAGTAATAATAACCATCATCTTCATCACCAAGATTACGCCTTCGCTGTCTTAATCGTCTTCCTAATTATCATCATAATAATTTATCATCCTCATTATCACCGTCTTCATCATCATTACAAACGTAATCGTCATAATTAACAATAACAACAATACCATAATAAAAATAATCATCATCATACCCATCGTCATAACCACATCACCACCAACACCCATTCTTTTTAGGAAATGGCCGCTTAATTTCGTTAACTTTTTTCTCGTGAAGATCACATGATGTTATTAGATGACCCCGCAATGTGTTGATAGGATCAACTAGTTCATTACTAAATTACCTCATAGCCACTCCTTTAAAAATTATTATTTACATTATTTTTGATATAATCCTTTACACTTAGTCATATTTTAAAACATTTGGGTTCCAGTAATCGGTTAGATGAACCTCTTAGTTGATTGAGATTACCCTTAACTTCATGTTTTGGGATTACCCCTTAATTGTATCAGCTGATCCTTATTTTACTATTTTGTGATTACCCTTTAGCGTATAATAAAGTAATAGTATCATTCGTTAACATTGCATTTTGAGATTACCCCTAAGTTCTTTGATATGTTCCCTTATTTGGCTAGAATGGCCAGCCCTTATAAGGGTAACACGAAGATGACGATGAGGAGGAGAATAAGTTTAATGATGACATTGTCGTCGTCCTGATCATCGTAATATTTATAACCGTCATCATAATTTTCGTCGTCACCTTATTCATAACCATCATCGTCATCGTCATTCCATTGTCTTCATCTTCCTCTGCTTATCATCATAAACATTTATGATCCTTATTATCACCGTTTTAATAATCAGTACTAACATCATCTTCATCTTCAGCAATATCATCAGCAGAATCATCATCATCATTAAGTTGACCCCTTAATTGTCTTCATCATCCTAGTCATTTATCATTCACATCATCACCATCTTCATCGTCACTACTAACATCATCATCATAATCTCCATCATCGTCGTCATAATTATCTTCATCTTTGTTATTAAATTACTGGTCGTTATTACATTACTGGTCATTATTACATTACAGGTCGTTATTACATTACTAATCGTTATTACATTATTGGTCGTTATTACATTATTGGTCGTTATTACATTACTGGTCGATTATTACATCACTGGTCGTTATTACATTACAGGTCGTTATTACATTACTGGTCGTTATTAAATTACTGGTCGTTATTACATTACTGGTAGTTATTACATTACTGGTCGATTATTACATCACTGTTCGTTATTATATTACTGGTCGATTATTACATTACTGGTCGTTATTTTATAACTGGTTGATTATTACATTACTGGTTGGTTATTACATCACTGGTTGTAACAGGCGTCGTAGAGCGCTGGCACTTCTTTCGCATTCGCTTGACGTTATGTGGATGTTCATCAATGCAAGCGAAGAGAAAAGTTCTTGGCCCATATTGGCACGCATGAAGGTTTTCAGGCGTCGTAGAGCGCTTGTCACTTATTTCGCATTCGCATGACGTTACGGGGATTGTACAGGCCAATTGCAATATCACATAGATGTTGGGGAATGATTCTCTCTGGCATTCCTTGATTGCCTTTACACAGCTGCCTGGGCAGTCTTTTGGCTCCTTGCCGCGATAGCGCTGCTTTCATCGATGCACCTCTTCTGGTAGCACGACCGGAGATGGCAGATCACCTTTGTACATGGTTATTGCTTCTGCAAGTTCACGCCTCTGCTTGCACAATACTGCTGGGACCAAGCCTAGGGTTGAAGTAATTCTCTGGGATAATGCTGAAATTCCCCCTCCAAAAAGTGATCGTATATGCAGCTAAAAATAACTTCTGATTGCTGTGCAGCTGGTTTAGCGGGAAAACGGAGGTGGGTATGAGGGTTCCAACCGGGGGGGTTCGTTGTCGGACGTGGTTCATAAAAGTGGGATTAATCCGAAACCCTCAAAACATGTATCATATTTACAAGTATTAATTATGTGCAAATTTCACCGAACAGCTAAAAGTAATTATTGATTGCTATGCAGCCAGTTCAGCGGGAGAACGGATGTGGGTATGCGGTTTCGAACGGGTTTTCGTTTTTGCATGGGATTAGTCCGAACCTATGTCATGTCCTATATTGTCGTGTTTCCTCTTATGATACGAATACATTAATTCATTTTATTTATATTTTTGTACACGCAAGTGAACATGAATTAAGTCTGACGCAAAAAAATAAATAAACAATTTATTTATTTCAATATTTTAATAGCACGTATGTAGGTCACCATGGTGAAAACAAGTTATTGTAACAATGGAATGTCACATTAACGTGTGTGTTACTCGGAATAAACGTGGGTTAGCTAGCTCTATGTTAATGCTGACATCTACTTTTGTCTTACTTTCCATAGTCTAGATTGCATGTAACATACACAGTACATAGTCTCCTGTGTTATGGGTTTGAATGTTCATTTTTTGAAGAAATCATCAAATTTGGCACAGATGACCTTTGATGGATAAAACAAATCAAATCCTGATATAGGACACACATTTTGGAATTCGGTAACACCCACTAATTAGCAGAAATCCAACATGGCCCCCGCCGGCATAGGGTAAAACCCGATATGGTCATGTATCAGCTAATAATATACATATTCGCATGTCTTTGGTATGTATTATGATAGTGTTTCGTATGTCCTATCGATCGAAGATGTTTTCATAATCATCCAATGTCAAGGTCACGTGTTTTTTGCCTAAAATAGGTATAATTTGCCAATAAAACTGACCTTGCATCTGTTTATCTTGTATTTCATGTATTCCAAGCTACACATGTATATCAGATCATGCTATACTAAAATACATGCTTCCTGTTGTGTCCGTGATATCAAGGTCAAGTTCAAAAGATCAAGTTGATGACATCTAAGTGCTGCACGATGCGTATATTGTTTTAAAAATGTCAAACCGATCATGTCGGAATCATGATTGTCGCGTCTATCAACAGCAGCATTCAATGGAGCACATTTTAGATCAACCATAAGTTTATTAAAGGTAATGCAACCCGAAATTACGAAAACAGTCTAAGGAATTATCCTTTTTAACACAGGAAGCCCACTATTGAAATGGAGGTGGGCAAAGTCAATCTTCATATAAATAGTATAATTGTATCAGGAGTAAGGCCTACGACGGCGACTATAGTTAGTATTAGTAGGAGTCTCACGTCCTTTATTATGACATAATAATTTATTGTTATACCATACATTATATATATATAACCTTTTTGTTTTAACGTCGACACGATTACAATATATCGTATTCTTTTATAACAACTCTGTGGAGCTACATTGGATACGATATATCTCAATTAATTACAATAGTACGGTGTTAGTTGGGAGTTGGTGTTGGGGGAGGACTGGGGCAAGCACAACAGTTTCCTCCACTTCTGCCTCTGTCTGTGCACACGTGTAGTAGGAGCACCTCTCTGTACAGCTTGTAGTGCATTCGCAACCGACCAGTTCGTCCAGGACTTTCGCTGCTCGAGGGAGGGGAGTCCAGAAAGGCGCCCAACCAAATTCAGACTTAACCCACTCCCAGAAGCATGGGCTCGGCAATAAGAGATTATCCTCACATGTATCCAGCTAGATAGGTCGCTCTCTTGACACGCTCTATCTTGGTTGGTGGTAGGTACTCGAACATGTGAGAAGACTGAGATAATGTATGCTGGCGTGCTTGATTCACTTATAACAGAGAGGAGGGCACAGTGTATAGCGAGATGACGTGCGAGAGGCCTTTCCATCAGGTGGCATAACGCGTTTGTGAGATCTGGCATTGCGCTCCACTTTCCATAAGCTGATTTCTTACTCGTGCCGGAAAAAAAGGATCAGTTGTCGGACCTTGTCAGGGCATGGAATGCGGGGAGAGACGGTGTACCTTGATGGGAGAGGTGGTGTTCCCTTCGTAGAAGACGGCGTGTGCGATCAGTCCTGATAGATACTGGAACAGTTCCACCTTACTGGATTCGATGGGCAGACAACTGTTCCAGTTCTTCGGCATCTTTCCATTCCCATAACTGGGTAATCGCTGTCGGATTCCTGCTCCTCTATACTCTCTGTTCGTCACGTTCAGGCTGTCTGATAGATACCGGTCCCAGATGACATCAACACGTTTCTGTGGCGAGGTGCATCTCAGTGAAGGGAATCACCTTTTTCTCAGAATCGCGGAATATGTTATGCTTGTTTCCGGTCTCAGGAAGTGCACCATACCGGCACCATCCATAAGATTCTCGTCAGTCTCATCGATGTCGGATGGCGAATATCCTTCCAAGCATGGCAGCAGATCGGACTTTTGGACATTTCGCAGACTGCCGTGTTTTTATATTTCTCGACTCCAAACAGGTGATCCGTATTGCCTTCCCTGACGCGCGATATGCAGCTGTCCTGTTAGGTGCAGGTCTTCTTTGGTGCTATCGACATGCGTGCTTTTTTTTTTTGATTGCTGAGAAGGGAGATTTTGTTCCTCTTGATTGGCTCATGGAATGTGACTGCTTGAGTTTGCAGGTGCTCCTCTTCACCAAAGTTGAATGCC